>JARQOC010000003.1:600522007-600895958 GCA_033576535.1 Allobates femoralis | reverse complement strand
TCACAAGAAGATTCACATAGCATTCAAGATCTAATGAGAACAATAAAATCCGGAGGAAAATTGGATTGGTGTTGTGTCCCCCAATGAGTGTAATGAAAGAAGGATTATATGATGAAAAAATCTACGTGTTTGTGGAACAGGAAGACACAGAGACAGAGTGACGATGAAAATTAGTCTATGAGGCTGGGAAAAGTAAAAGCACGAACAAAGCATGGTTGTTTAGAATTATGTAATCTGAAGGATGTAATGTATACACTGAAGGATCTCTGAGGAAGATTTGCTAACCTCTGTACAGACTTGTACAGAACAACCTCGGTACAAAATTGGACAGAACAATCTCAGTACAGATTTGTACTGAACAAGCTCCTACGGCCTTGTGCCCACGGTGTATCTTTGCCACGGGTTTTGCTGCAGGTTAGTGTAAAATCTGCAGCACACTAATGTCCCTGCAATGTATATGGTAAATTTGAAGTGTTGTGCCCATGCTACGTTTTTTTCTGCAACAGAAACTGTGTGGAATTTGCTGCAGAAAAATATACAGCATGTCAATTATTGCTGCAGATTTTCAGCGTTTTTCATTGATAGACCTCAATGTTACATCAAAATAGGCAGCAAATACGCAGCTGTGTTCACACATTGTGTTCTTGTTGCAGATTTTGCACATATTTGGTGGGGTTTTTTGGACACAAACAGGATGTTCTGTCTTCGCAACATGAAAAAGAAAAAAGGAGAATTTTGCATACTCACCGTAAATTCCTTTTCTCTTAGCCTCTAATTGGGGGACACAGGACCGTGGGTGTTATGCTACTGTCCACTAGGAGGTGACACTAAGCAGATCTGCAAGAGAGTAACAGTGGCTCCTCCTCTGCAGTATACACCCCTGGAGCAGGCACTGCCTCCCCAGTTTTGTGTTAAAGCAGTAGGAGAAATTAACAAGGTTAACTAACACCAACAAAGCCTGGCAAGACCACAATGTAACAACGTAAGAGTAACAAAAACTACAGTAACAAGGCTGGGACGGCCAAAAGGGTGGGTGCTGTGTCCCCCAATTAGAGGCTAGGAGAAAAGGAATTTACGGTGAGTACATAAAATTCTCCTTTTCTCCTTCGCCTCATTGGGGGACACAGGACCATGGGACGTCCCAAAGCAGTCCCTGGGCGGGAAAGACAATGGAACTAGAAATACTGAGACAAGTCAGTGAACAACTAAGTACCTACAGGTGGGTAACTGCCGCCTGAAGGATGCACCTACCCAGACTGGCCTCCGCCGCCGACTGGGTATGAACCCTATAAGGTTTGGTAAAAGTGTGCAAACTCAACCAGGTGGCCGCCTTACACACTTGGGAGAGCAGAGGCTTGGTGTCGAATGGCCCAGGAGGCCCCCACGGCTCGGGTAAGTGTGCCTTGATCCCCGCTGGAAGTGGAGAATTTTTTATTCTGTAGGCTTCCTAGATAGCTGATCTAATCCACCTAGTCAGTGTAGCCTTGGAAGCTGGCATACCCTTTTGAGGGCCTTCCGTCAGAATGAACAGAGTGTCTGACTTTCGGAAAGGCACAGTTCTGGACTCATAAACATGAAGAGCCCTGACGAGGTCCTGACGAAAGCCCGTTCAAACCTGTGAACCGGAGCCGGACAAAAGGAAGGTAATGAAATTTCCTCGTTCAAGTGAAAAGAGGAAATGGCCTTAGGGAGGAATGTCGGCACTTTATCCTGATGAAATACTAGTAAGGGCGGTCTGCAAGAAAGCGCCGATAGTTCTGACACTCGGTGAAGAGAGGTGATAGCTACTAGAAAAAACACTTTCTGAGTCAGAAAGTGGAGAGAAATGTCCCGAAGAGGTTCAAAGGGAGGCTCCTGCAGTGCCGTAAGGACCAGGTTAAGGTCCCATGCGTCCAAAGGTCATTTCTACGGAGGGACAATTCTCTTTGGAGAAAAGTTTTAACTTGCGGCTTAACGGCAAGGCGACATTGAAAAAGTACTGAAAGGGCCGAGACCTGACCTTTAAGGGAACTTAGAGAGAGACCAGATTCTAACCCCGACTGAAGGAAACCGAGAATTAACGGCAAAGAATAGGGAAAGGGAGAATGGTCTCGAGAAGAGCACCAGGTGCTGAATGCTTTCCAGTTGCGGTGGTAAATTCGAGCCGATGCTGACTTCCGTGCTCTGATCATGGTCTGGATCACAGCAGGGGACAATCCTGCTTGGGTTAGCACCCAGGTCTCAAGGACCACGCCGTCAAATTCAGGGTGTCTGAATTCTGGTGGTAAAACGGGCCCTGAGACATAAGATCTGGATGACTTGGGAGGTGCCAAGGAACGTCTGCCGTGAGGTGGACGATATCGGCGTACCATGCTCGTCTGGGCCAGTCTGGGGCTATGAGAATGACCTGAATGCATTCTTACTTGATCTTCCGCACGACTCTGGGTATCAGAGGGAGAGGAGGGAAAATATAAGGTAACTGGAATTGCGACTAGTCTTGAACTAAGGCATCCGCCCCGAGAGCTCACGGGTCGTGAGATCTTGCTATGAACGTTGGAACCTTCGTGTTGAACCGAGATGCACTGCCTGGACACTGCGGGTTCCACCTTGATGGTTGATATATGCCACGGCCGTGGCATTGTTCGACTGAATCTGGACTTGTGTCCCTGCTAACAGAGGATGGAAGGCCTTCAGAGCCAGAAATATGGCTCGGATTTCCAGGAGGTGGATGGGCTTAGACAACTCTGCTGGGGACCATGTTCCCTGCGCAGTGTGATGGCGGTATACCGCTCCCCATCCACTCAGACTTGCGTCGGTGGTGACTACTTTCCAGCGAATCGGTAGAAAAGACTTTCCCTGTGTGAGGGAACATGGTTTGAGCCACCAATGGAGGGAACTCCTGGCTGCAGGTGACAGTTGGAATTGTCTGTCCAGGGCAGAAGGGTTCCTGTTCCACCAATTCAGAATTGCCAGTTGGAGGGGCCTGAGGTTAAGTTGGGCGAATGGTATCGCCTCCATAGAGGCAACCATTCTGCCCAAGACTCTCATGGCAAATCAAAGCGATCGAGGAAACGGGCGCAGGAGACTGTAGACTCCCTGACGTAGGGCTTTCACCTTGTCCGCATGAAGAAGAACCAGACCCCTGGGGGTGTTGAACTGCATTACGAGAAACGTCAGAGATTGTGACGTGACTGGTGATGACTTCTGAAGATTCACTAACCAGCCTAGACGACACAGGGTGTCCACCGTCATGGAAACACTGTGCTGACACTCCCTGAAGGTAGGGGCTTTGAATAGCAAATCGTCAAGGTATGGCAGGACTACCAGTCCTCTCATGTGCAGAATGGTCATGACAGCCGCCATGACCTTGGTAAATACCCTGGGAGAAAACGCTGGTGGATTGTTGCGATTGGGATGTGGAGGTAGGCATCCTGTATGTCGATGGACGCGAGAAGTTAGTTCTTCTCCATGGACGCTATGATGGAGCGCAGTGACTCCATGCGGAAATGCCGAACCTTTACGAATGCGTTTAACTGTTTTAAATCCAGAATGGGTCGTACCGCACCTCCTTTCTTGGGTACTACGAAAAGATTTGAGTAAAACCCCTGGAAGTGCTCGCCTGGCGGCACTGGTATGATGACACCTGTTTTCAAAAGGGAATCTACCGCCTGAAAGAAGGCGCGAGCCTTGGATGGATGAGCTGGTGGAATCGACAGGAACAACCGATTTGGAGGTTGGGCTTTGAATTCTATAGTGTATCCGGAAGACACTAAGGTTTTTACCCAATTGTCGTCTGTAGTAGCGAGCCAGACATGACGAAAGCGTGAAAGTCGGCCGCCAACCTGAAGAGTGTCTTCCGGAAGAGACGAGTCAGGAAGAAGAGAACCTGCTGGATTTTGAGCCCTTAGATCTTGACTGGCGAGAATGAGACTGCCAGTTTGCACCAGACTGGGGGCGCTCCCTATGGGGGAACCTGTTGCCCGCCGGCGGAGGCTTCGAGCCGGCCCACCAAAGGAGTTCCGAAAGGACCTGAAACGGGTCTGTTGACGACGATTGAAGGGCCGTTTAATCTTTAGTTGCGGAAGAGAGGTGCTTTTTCCACCCGTGCCGTCTGAAATCAATTGATCCAGTTTTTCTCCAAATAAACGCCCACCAATGTATGGAAGACATGTGAGTGACTTTTTAGATGCTGCATCTGCCTTCCACTCCCTCAGTCAGAGGGCTCGTCTGATCATTATGGCATTGGAAGCTGCAGCCGCAGCACAGTTAGCAGAGTCTAAAGCGGCATGCATTGAATACTCAGCGGTAACCGATATATGGGCTACCTGGTCCAACAAGGCTGGATCAGCCTGTGAGGACCATAGAGACGAGTGTAAGGAGCCTGCCCTTGTCATAATAGCTTTTGATGTTCAAACTGAAGCAAAGGCTGGACCTAGAGCCTGAAGCTTCAAAGATGGACTTCGCCATCTGCTCTACCTGACGGTCAGTGGCGTCCTTAATGGACAAATTGTCCGGTAAGGACAGAAGCGTCTTGGTAGCAAGACGAGATATAGGAGGATCCACCTGTGGCGGATCTGTCCAATCTTGGGTGACCTTAGGTAGGAATGGGTAACGTGTATCCAGGGCCTTACGGTTACCAAACCTCTTATCAGGGTGTAACCTATGTTTTTTGAGAATCTCCTGAAACTCTGGATGATCTGAAAAATATTTATGTGGCTTTTTGGCCCTCTTAAAGGACACCTGTTGTCCGGAATATCAGCCGGAGGGTCTGACACATCCAGTACTTGGTTGATGGACGTAATCAAATCCTCAACCAGAGCCACTGTATCAGTCACATCTAGATCTAGAGACTCATCTAAGTCACCATCTGAGTCTGAAGTACAGAGACCTTCGGACTCCTGTGAGTCTTCCTGACGTCTGTAAGATGGAGAAGCTCTAGAGCCACCACGGGATTCTGGAGATGGAGACCTCTGCGTTCTCTTACGCCCAGACTCAGAAACGGACGGGGCAGGGTCAGTAGTCCGTCACAGGTCCGACCCCTCTGTCTGAGACGCAGGGGCCTGAACGGCGGTCTCAGGTGGTGAACGACTTGCATAAACTGAAGCAATGTGGCAGACAATCTGTCAATGGACTGCGTCATATTCTGAGACATAACTGTGGCCCATGCAGTGGTAGGGTCAGGGACACTGGGAGAAGCCCGTGTAGTGGGGGTCTCCGTATCCACAGCCTGTGTGCAGCTCTGACAATGTGGCGAGGTGCATCCTGCAGGAAGGTCAGCCTTAAAAGCAGTGCAGGTAGCATAGTAAGTGTTGGCTGCCTTAGAACTTTGCTTACTCCTATTGCCAGACATTGTGATATGAGCCTTCCTGTTAACCTTGGGAGACAAACCCAGGTGTCTCTCCTCTATAATCAGACACTAACTATTCAGCTAGGTGCTTGAGCCCTTAGTAGAAGGGGCTGTGTAGTAGCACTGTGTGCTTAAACAGTGCCTGCTGCAGGGGAGAGCGCTGAAGTACAAAAGTGAGACTGAGACCTCTGCAGAGAAGTTCCCTGCAGAGGTCTTACCAGCACCAGTGCGCTCCTAGTAGAGGCTGCCCGGATCCTGTGCCCCCCGGATGGCTGAGGCGCAGGGCTCTACGTGCAGCTTAATGGCGGCGGTGGAGGAGAAGGAAGGGGCGGAGCTTGATGAGCAGGCTTCCAGCAGAGGAGCGTGCACTTTGCAAGCTCCACCCGCTGTATGACACGCGTCAGCGTCATCTAGAGGGGCGGGACGGGGGCGGCACAAAGGAGGCGGCTTACGCGCTAGGCCCAAGCCGGGGTCTCAATTAATTGAAGGCCCCGAAAATAGTGAAGGGCCGGCGCGAAGGTGTAGGGAAAAGCCGTGGAGGGGCCCAGAAACCCTTATCATTCCTCTGACAGTATGAAACCGCCAGTACAGTAAAAGGCAGTACCCCACTGTGGCCAATCACCACAGACTGATCACTTAGGCTGGTTTCACATAACGATTTTGTGCCTGTCCGTGGGATCCGACTTTGAAGGGGGACCCCCACGGACAGGCACGGATCCATACGGATCCCTGCAATCGGATGTCAAATAGCCATCCGATCTGCAGGATCCGTGTGGATCCTGCGGTCCCCTGTCTCTCCCTACTCCTGCCTCCTCCATCTTCTTCCCTCTCCTATGCTACTCTGTCCCCCCGCTATTCTTTGCTGTGCCCCCGCTATTCTATCCTCCTCTATCCCTATCCTGTCCCTGTCCTCTTCCCTGTCCTCTCCCTGTGTGTAAAAAAATAAAAAAACCTCCTCCCGGAGGATACATCACCTCTCACAGGCTCCACGCTGCAGCACCATCAGGACTGAAGGACCTGTGATGATGTCAGAGTCACATGACCCGGTCAGCTGACCGGGTCTCTTACATCATCACAGGCTCTTCAGTCCTGATCGTGTGCAGCGTTGGAGCCGATGAGAGGTGATGTATCCCCCGGGAGGAGGTTTCTTTATTTTTTTACACACAGGGAGAGGACAGGGGACAGGATAGGGATAGATGAGGATAGAAGAGCGGGGACACAAAATAGAATAGCGGGGGTACAGCATATAGAATAGGAGAGGGCAGAAGATGGAGGAGCAGAAGCAGGGAAAGACAGGCAGTACGGAGCCGACATCGAGGTGAGCTCGGATCCGATGTCCATAGGCTCCCATGTTGTGGGCACTAGGATCAGCCTCGGATCAGCAGTGATCCGACGCTGTCCGATGTGAGTCACGGACACAAAATCGTAGCAGGCTACGATTTTGTGCCCGTGATTACATCGGATGGGATCGGATGGTGCCAAAATCGGATGCTAATAGTGGCACATCCGATCCCATCCGATTCCCATAGGGGAACATGGGGTCCGATTTCGGATCCAATTGTATCCGTTTTGGAACGGATACAATCGGATGACCGAAAATCGTTATGTGAAAGCAGCCTTAGACTCAGCTATTTTTCCAGCTTGTAAGCCTCCGCTCCTGCAGACAGCTTGTAGCGTCTCAGCCCATAGTGCAGCTTGTGCGGCTGATACCTGTGGTGCCTCAGCCTAAACACCCAAAGGGTGATTAGGGGGACGTCATCTGGCAGGTAGTCCAGCTTTGACTTCAACTCAGGACCCCGAGGAAGTGAGGAAGGAGGATGTTATGCTGGGCTGTCTCAACTTTAACCCAGCAACTCTTAATAAAGAGGGAAAACAGACATGTATGTGTTTTTTATCCAAAGAACTGATTTTTCTCAGTGTTGTCTTTTTTTTACTATTTACTTATAGATTCATAATGACTGGGTCTAACAGTGGACTGACATTATGAATCTCAAGCTTGGTGTCAGCTGACATTATTCAGCTGATATTAACCCATTGTTACCTAGTCTGCCACCGACACCTGTGCAGCTGGAGGAGCAGGACAAAGTGCCAAGAATTGACGCTTCTAATGAATGTGCCTTTTTCTGGGGTGCCTGCGGGCTGGTATTCTGTAGCCTGGGGGTCCAATAACTATGGGTCTTATCACGCAGAAAATCTCATCCCCCAGCTGCCTAGTCTTACCTTGGAGGGCAATCAAG
Source organism: Allobates femoralis (assembly GCA_033576535.1). Lineage (NCBI taxonomy): Eukaryota > Metazoa > Chordata > Amphibia > Anura > Aromobatidae > Allobates > Allobates femoralis. The sequence continues at coordinate 600,888,395 of JARQOC010000003.1, read as the reverse complement.
ATAGGGCAGAGTCCACGTCAGTTTTTTTTTTTTTTTTAATTAGTTATTAATATAACTGAAAAAAATAGGACTCCCCTGCATTTTTCATTGATTGGAGAATGGAGAAGAAGGGGGTTGTACCAGTAAATGACACCAAGAGATTTTTATCTTTTTTCTCCCTAAACCCACCTTTAATCACAGACACACTTTGCAATAGATAAAAAAGCAGCAAAATCCGCATGTAAAATCGCACTAAAAAAGCACCAAAGATTTTGTGCGTTTTCTTTTTTACACCAGGTGCACATTTTTGATGGCAAAAATATGCAGCACAAATTCATTGTTTGCACATAGCCTAATGCTCTTTCATAATGGCTACAGGCTTGAAATAGACTGTACAGTCTGTGATAGCAGACTCCAGAATGGGATGGTTAATGCACCAAAGTGCAAATGAACTAGACAGTAGTAAGAAGGGCAAAACCCTGGTGTAGAGAGGCCTAAAAACTAGAGATAAATAATCTTGCTCTGGACAAACAAAATAAAAAAAACAATTAAATATTCAGGGACATGATTAAGATCCTACAAAAGAGCAGATCGATGAAAGAGAATCATTAAGAACCACATTCTACAAAAGGATATCACCAAATTTGTCACCATTGAGAGGACAGTGACAGCACTTTATTCCCTCCGGCATATAAGTACTAAATGTGTTATGGTGAATTCAGACTGAAGATGGCTGCCTGGCCTAATGAATACAAGAAAATACTTTTCTGTTGCCTTTAGAGCAAGGCTCTCTTACAAACAATGATGATGTAGGAGTCAGATGTCCTAAGAAAGAAGCACATTCACCAGCTACCTAAGAGAAAGTCTACTAGTATAGTTATCCCACATGCATGTATAACATGCACCAAAGGATGCCCCTGTTAGAGGGGTGATTGAGAGATGAGGCTGAATGGATGCTCAGAAAAAGGGAAACTTGAGATCCACTCTTTCTTCTGGGATCAGAAGAACAGGATCAGTTTTATGTAGAAATCTACATATTGTAGGGTATTTACTTACTGCAGGGTATTTACTAATTGTTTTTAACAGATTTTTTTCTATGTACAATATGTCAAGCAAAAGAGATGCCAATATAGGGATGAAGCAGACTTTATAAAGGTCTTATTCATAGTGACCGTAGAATGATCATACAGTAATCTGGTTCATTGAGCATGGTGTGTCAATAGAGCTGTCTAGTCCATTCGACTGTGGCTATGCCTACTCAGAAAAAGGCAAGAAAAGAAGCCAGTGGAGTTTCCAAGCATATGTTGCTCCCAAGTCAGAGTTGACAGTAATTATAATTATCTTGACTGGGAAGAATCAAACATTGTCAGACCTCTTTGCAGAACAGCGGTCTCAGCAGGAAGAAAATCACAAAGCATGCAGGACCCTTCAATTGCAAGGTGTCACACATAAACCTAAGGTTATCAAGTTTAGACGAGAGGCATAGCCAGATCTATGAGACTATGATTTAAAGATGTAATCTTCAAAACTGGCCCTCAATCATGGAGAAAACACAAACACGTACTCCCCGTAGAGGGTGGTGTTAACTGAGGCCATGAAAGAAGGACCATCTGCATGGACATATACAGTAGATATTCCATGTATTTGCAAGTCTGTGTGTGAATTCGATAGCAGAAGTATTTTACTGCCAAGCAAGACCTTAGCTAGTATATCACTATTCTGCTCCATGGGATCCTTAGCCATAGAGAACCCAGGAGCAGAGAGGTCTGCCATCATGCCTGGCCTTTTGCACTGGGGCTAGTTTAGTGGTGAAAGCACCAAAAATTAGGCACAGCCACGTGGATGAAAACTTCATGGAGATTGAGTAGTGATCATAAGGGGAGATGGTTCATGAACATGACATCTTGGGAAAATATTCTTTTTGAAAATCTTTTATTTAAAGTTCCATGCAAACAAAGCGCAAAACAAAGAAAAAAATAATAAAATCAAGTAAGCCAATACATTCAACCATATGTAAGTTGGATATATGAATATATATGAAATTGTTATCAATAGTCGTAAATGAAGAGTAACATTAGCACATACATATTAAACCGTTTAGTTCTATTGACCATAGCAAGATAAGTATAACTTCAAGTCAGAGTAAACAAATCAGCAGATTATGTGCTGAGTATGTATCTATCATAACTAGAATCTATCATCACAAAAGAAACTAAAAAATATTTAAAATAAAAGAAAGGAATGGAGAGGAAAGAAAAAATCTATAAAAAGGGGGGGGAGGAAAGGGGGCATTTATGTAAAGTCAATTTTGAACTAAAAAGAGGGGGCCAAAGAAAGCGAGAAGATAGAGATTAGGGAGGAAATAGGAAACGAGAAGAGAGAATAGGGTGGGGGTAACCTCCAGGGCATCGCAAGGGAACAGGGTCCATCAAGGCCGGCGACCTCCTGTTCCAGGTGGGCAAAAAGTGGATGCTTATTAAACTGAGATAATGTCAGAGAACTCAGGAGTTTCTTTATACATTGGAAAATATTCTCTTAACAAGAACATACAACCTTGTATTCAGATGTTGCCCTGATATGCCAAACATACAGATTCCCTGGATATATTGCTGGACATACAGGTTCTATACAGATGTTGCCTAGTGGGACAAGATATACATGTTCTATGCCGATACTACCCTTGCACACAGAATACTCAGGTCCTTTGCAGATGTAGTCTTGACAAGCAGAACATACTGGAGGTTCTACTCAAATTTAGCTCTGATGAGTAGGCTATACAGGTTCTAAAGAAATATTGTGTGGTGACCAGAATATACAAACTCCATACAGGAGTTGACTCTCTGAATATAATATACTTGTTCTATGCAGTAAGAGCTGTGATGGAAATAATCTATATATGTTACTATCACGAGTAAAACAGCCACTTACACACCAGCAAATAAAAAATGGCAACCCTCAACAGCACAAGAAAATTATAATAAGGAAATAAGTATTGAAATGCTGCATTTATTTAATATTGTATTAAAGCTGATTTAAAAATCAACAATAAATAATATAAAAAATGAAAATGGTGCCACATTTCCTTTCTCAAGCTAAGATGTCTGCAGGTTTAAAGCTGTAAGTGCATAACCTAAGACAATGCTGCTGCCCTGTGTGTATTGCAGCATGAAAAGCAGGTTGTTTGTGCAGACACAACTGCTAGGCAGTTATGGTACATGGAGATGACACCAGATAAAAAGAAGGTGCAAACTGCTAGTTGTACACTATATCACCCAATAAATTCATTAGTAATTATTTCTTGGTGCTACTACAAGAACTGTATCATAGATAGTGACTAAATAATCCAGAAACAAGGCTGTCCCAATTAGGAAGAAATTGTCAGAGGAGACCTTACCACTAATCAGAGGGTGCCCAGCCAATATCCATACCTTACTGGTTCCCAGAAACCAAGTGCTAAGTTGTGGCCTAGACCATGAAAAAGATTGGAGTTCGATTTTTGCATCTGGCAGTAGCAAAAACAGTCAGTGTTGACTACCAGATATGATGCCAGAAAGAGAAAAGAGCTGTAAAGGTGTTGTGGGGTATAAGGACCCAAATAAGCCTCGCACCTCTAGTAGAAGAACAATCTTGGCCAATGGGAAAAAAAAATGTCTGCTGCAGTGCTACCAATGGCCTGGCTAAGGCTTCCTTTCTGTGCTAAGTAGGATGTGAGGATTCACAAGTCTGCAGTCACTAGAGTGAATGCAGACTATTGTGATAAGCCTGGAAAACCCCTTTAATGTAAGGGTGTTGTATAAGGACGTGACATTTGCCATTATGCCTGTACAACTAAAAAAAAAATATAATTTCATTTATAACTGATAAAACAGTACAAATTTATATTTTTCTAATCTATAGGCACAAGTTCAGCCTCTGATTACTATAACAGCCATCTTTTTTTCCTGGAAACACATATTTAAACTAAATTTAGCCCCAATATGTTGTTTTGAAGACACCTATATTTGCACGACCAACTACCTCTGCACCAACTTTATTCCAGCTGTGAGATGTCTATTGCAGTAGGATGCTTGTGAAAAATACAACCTTGTGTTCAGCTGATCAATGAGACAAATGTCTTAAATTGTTACCTCAAACCCACGAATGGCTTCAGCAGCTAGTAGATTTTTTCCGTGGAGCACCAGGGAACCAACAAGTTCTCGAGCAGCATGTAGAGACTGTCGTTCTTGTTCAGCATCATGGTCACACTCTAGCATCATGTCTCCTAGAAAGCGTTGATACAGGTCCAATTGCTCAAGTGGTCTTTGCAGGATTCCCCATGACTCTTCCTCTTCCTTCTGGTCTCTTTTCTTGCCCTGAATTAAAAAAAAATATTCAAAACATATTTATTTTTAAAGAGATTGCAAAGTTAGTGGGAACCATTGATTTAGTAATGCTATAATTATGGTCATAACAAAAGGTTGTCTTTACATACTACAATACATATGATTTATTGATTTCTTGCTTATGTAACTGTACATTACAGAATATATTGGAAAGCCACACAAATGACTGTCCCTAGTTTTTGTATCCCTAAGCCAACCGTTATCTGCCATTACGCCTACATTACAAATATCTGTACACGGATCATAGGTGCCCATTTAGAGACTCCATATACACCCTAAAAAGTATGCATATATATAAAATAAGGTGTTCTCACACATTTTTGGCATTATGCAATTGGTATTGTTTACATCCATAGTGATTTTCCAAAATCAGCATACTCTAGCCAAGGCAAACAATCACCATGCCAATCAACAGCTTCACTGTTACTAAATAAGTTGTCTGACAAGGAAATATAGAAAATAACATTTTAATCTTACCCATGCCATAGTATACAGTCATGGCCAAAATTGTTGGCTCACTTGAAATTGTTAGAGAAAGTTAATATTTCTCCCTGAAAATTATTGCAGTTACATGTCTTGGTATACATGTGTATTTCTTTTGGGTGTATTGGAACAACACAAGAAAAGGGCAAATTGGACATCATTTCACACAAAACTCCAAAAGTCAAAAATTGTTACCACCCTCACCTTAATATTTAGTTGCACATCCTTTATAATAAACAACTGAAATCATTCACTTCCTATAACCATCTACAAGCTTCTTATACTTCTCAACTGTAATATTGGACCACTTTCTCCAGATCTGTCCACAGATGTTCAATGAGATTTAGATCTGGACCCATTGTTGTCCACTTCAAAGCTTTCCAGCGCTTTGTTTCCATCCATTTCTGGGGGCTTTGTGAAGTAAGTTTGTGGTCATTGCGCTGCTGAAGACCCATGATCAGAATGATGCAAACCCAGCTTACTGACTATTTACTTAGAAGGTATTATTATTTCTTAAGTTCTGAAGATGTGATTCTACCAACTTCGAGATAGATATAAAAATGATAAATCTTTATTCAATCAATATTAAAAGGTCAGAGGAGGAGCATGCAAGTGGACAAAAACAACAGAATAGAACAAGTACAGAATCACAATTTTTCAATTAATTCCTATTACACTTCCCTACCTATCAATGGAGGTGTTACACCTTAAGTTAATGGTGCCTGTCCCTACATCACAAGAGTTGTGTCAAAAAATTGTGATTCTGCCCTTGTTCTATTCAGTTGCTTTTGTCCACTTGCATGTTGGTCCTCTGACCTTTTAATATTGATTGAATATAGATTTATAATTTTATATGTATCTCGAAGTTATTAGAATCACGTCTTCAGAACTTAAGAACTTAAGAAATAACATTTTCAAGGGTGCCAACACTTTGAGTCATGACTGCATTCTACCGGACTAGTTATTTGGGCAAAGGTTTTCCTGTGAATAGCCATGCAGTCCTGGTCATAATCACGACCATTGCGGTGCGATTGACATGCTAAAGTACAACATCAATGGAATCGCTGCTGAAATCCAATACATGTTCTTTACGTTTCATATTCCACTTCTTACTCATTTTCTGTTGATTTCTGTTTTCTCATAATATACAATGAGGTCAAGTGTACTTGCCTCAACTCCATCTGTGCATTAGCATGTACAAGTGCCTGGGAGACAGAGTGCAAGATAGAAGTATTTACCTCAATACTGCTTGGACTGGTTGACTATTCACAGGAAAAGCTTCAGTGGGAGAAGGGGGTTAATAATACAACATGCACAAGTTTAAAACTTAAAGTGTACTTCCATTTTTCAAAAGAAAAGGATATAGTGTCGGACAGTGTAGTCTAATACATTTTCTAAATCATTCTGTTAGCGGTTTTTGATGATGTCCCGCAACACAAACTTCCTAAAGTGTCACGCTTGGGAGGTGAGGGAATCAGGTAACTTGATGGTGTGATGTGCAAAGGGGGTCAGGAGAGCCTAATCTGACCCTGATGCTGGGGTCCCTGGCTCTCCCTGATCTCGGAGGTACCTCTGATGGTGAAGAGTTCTTTCTCCGCTGTATTTCTAGAGAGGAAAAAAACTCACTGCATGCTGCTATTTGACTCCAAAATCAGATGAGTGCCAGAAAAAAAATGGGATGCCGTGCGGACCATCAGTATGGCATCTTATTTTTACAGACACTATAAAATTCTGTAAGATGGGAAACTGTAAATGGTCCTGTGAAAAATTAATAGCTGCTGAGTGAAAAAATGGATTAATCATCTTTTATCACTTTATGTTAATGAGCTGTTCCCGGCTATGGGGCTGGAAGATAACTCTGCCTCCAGGGATTATTATAAATAGAAGGAGGAGTTACCAGTGTGATATGTGATAGCCGATCTCTGCCCTCCTGATCTCACTATAGAGTTCTGTGTGATTAGATCTGATACATTTACAGGTTCCTCTCAGCTTCCATCACACAGGCAGACAAGGCTGCAACACTGTTACAAAACAGCACAGCTGCAAAAAATGTGTTTGCAAGAAATCAAATTTCAGTTCACCTGTTCTGTGTGTCAGTGACTTGTCTCACTATGGTAACTCCCATTTTATCTATTATATAATTGCGAATAGGTTTTTTGCCCCCGGCGTGGTCATGTGGATACGCGCGAAGCATTGGCCGCGAAGCGGCCATTGCGAGCAGTTCTCAGTCGACTCGCAATGCCCGCTGCACGGGCATTGCGAGTCAGAGACTCGACGTACTAGAATCCCGATGCATGTGCATCGGGCTCCCAGCTAGTTTATAATAATCTCTGGAGGTGGAGATACTGTATCTTCCAGGCAGCATATCCCCCATAGCCTGGAACAGCTCATTTATAAAGAGAATTTTGTTTACGTACCGTAAATTCTTTTTTCTTTAATCATCAATGGGAGACCCAGACAATGGGGTTTAGGGCACTGCCCTCCGGAGGTCACACTAGGTACTACAAGTTTGTAGACACCGCCCCCTCCGCTTATAAACCCCTACCGCAGGGAACATCCTCAGTTTGGTCCATAAGCTGCGAGGAGACAAATAAACCACACCCGAAACATCGGGAAGAAACCGTGTACAAACGGTTCAACAACCCGGATAACACTGTCCCAACAGGGAACAGAACAAATGCAAAACATGCAACGGAACAACTGGGTGGGTGCTGGGTCTCCCATTGATGATTAAAGAAAAAAGAATTTACGGTACGTAAACAAAATTCTCTTTTTTCTGGTCATCATAATGGGAGACCCAGACAATGGGGATGTCCTAAAGCAATACCCCAGGGCGGGAAGAGTTCCTCAACAGACGGATAACACATGGTCCCCCTCAAAGGTGGGCAACCGCCGCCTGGAGGACCCGCCTGCCCAAACTTGCCTCCGCGGAGGCATGGGCATGCACCATATAGTGCTTAGAGAAAGTGTGCAGGCTGGACCAAGTGGCCGCCTGACACACCTGTAGAGCCGAAGCTCGATGTCGCAAAGCCCAGGAGGCACCGACAGCTCTGGTAGAGTGAGCCTTCAATCCCACCGGGAGAGGCAAACCAGAAGACCTGTAAGCCTCTTGAATGGGAGCCTTGATCCATCTGGCCAAGGTTGACTTAGATGCCGCGGACCCCTTACAGCCACCTGTCGTAAGGACAAATAATGAATCCGAACTCCGGAAGGAGGCAGTCCTGGACACATAAATGCGGACAGCCCTCACGAGATCCAGAGTATGGAGATCGCGCTCAACCTGATGAACGGGAGCGGGGCAAAATGACGGGAGAACAATCTCCTGGTTCAGGTGAAAAGTGGAAACCACCTTTGGCAAGAATTCTGGCCGCGGGCGTAACACCACCGTGTCTTGGTGAACCACCAGAAAGGGTGACTTGCACGAAAGTGCAGCCAATTCTGAGACCCTTCTCAGAGACGTAATCGCCACCAGAAAGACCACTTTCTGGGACAGACGAGACAGGGAAATGTCTCTCAGTGGCTCAAACGGCGGTTTCTGCAGTGTCGCCAGAACCATGTTAAGGTCCCAAGGGTCCAGTGGCCGCCTGTAGGGCGGAACCACCGAGACACCCCTGCAGAAATTGACGGACCCTGGGAAGGAGCGCCAAGCGCCTGTCAAACAGCACTGAAAGAGCTGACACTTGACCCTTCAGGGAGCCGAGAGATAAACCCAATTCCAACCCCGACTGTAGGAAAGCCAACAGTGTCGGTATGGATAAGGGCCACGGGGACCGGCCACTCGAGGCACACCAGGTAAAGAAAATCTTCCACGTTCTGTGGTATATCTTCCTGGAAACAGGCTTCCTAGCTCGAGTCATAGTGTCGACTACCGTAGGAGAGAAGCCTCTGGATGTCAACAGCCAGGCCTCAAGAGCCATGCAGTCAATCTGAGGGCCCTGGAATTGAGATGGAAGAACGGGCCTTGCGCGAGTAGATCTGCGCGTTCCGGAAGAGCCCACCGGTGTCCGCCTGACAGTTGCCACATGTCCGGATACCAGGACCTCCTGGGCCAATCTGGTGCCACTAGAATGGCTACTCTGCATTCCGACCTGATTTTCCACAAAACCCTGGGAATCAGAGCCAGAGGTGGGAACACATATGGTAGATGGAATCTGGACCAACTCAGGATCAGGGCATCCGCCCCCAGAGACTGAGGATCCCATGATCTCGCCATGTAGTGTGGCACCTGATGATTCAGCCGCGAGGCCATCAGATCCACGTCCGGAGTGCCCCATCTGCTGCAGATGTCCTGGAAGACGTCTGGATGAAGGGACCACTCTCCGGCGTCCATCCCCTGCCGGCTCAGGTAGTCGGCCTCCCAGTTCTCGACCCCTGGGATGTGAACTGCGGAGATCAGGCAGTCGTTGTCCTCCACCCAAGATAGAATGCGGTGGACTTCGGCGAGGGCCTGAGCACTTCTGGTCCCTCCCTGATGATTTATATAGGCGACGGCCGTCGCATTGTCGGACTGAACCCGAATGGGTTGCCCTGACAGGAACTTCTGAAACGCTAGGAGCGCCAGATAGACCGCCTTGATCTCCAGCACATTGATCTGCAACGCCGACTCCGACGGAGTCCAGAGGCCTTGAGCCCTGTGGTGTAAGAACACCGCACCCCAGCCCATGAGGCTGGCGTCGGTGGTCACCACTAACCATGACGGTTTGAGAAAGGACCGTCCCCGCGACAAGTGACGGGGTTGGAGCCACCACTGCAAGGAATCCCTGGTTGGTTGGGAAAGTGCCACCAGCCGATTCAGAGAGAACGTCCTCTTGTCCCATCTGCGAAGAATCTCCAGCTGGAGAGGACGGAGGCGAAACTGCGCAAAAGGCACTGCCTCTATCGCAGCTACCATGCGCCCCACCAGCTGCATCAAGACCCGTAGGGATGATTGTGGTGACAGGAGGACTGCTTGCACTCCTGATTGGATCGCCATCTGTTTGACTCGTGGCAGAGACACTAGGGCTGAGTCTGTGTGGAAGTCCATGCCCAGATATGTCAGTGACTGGGTCGGAACCAGGGTCGACTTCTGGATATTGAGAAGCCACCCGAACTGTTCCAGAGACTTCATGGTTACCTCCAGGCTTTGCCGACAAAGGTGTTCCGATGGCGCCCTGACCAGCAGGTCGTCCAGATAGGGTATTACGGCGTGCCCCTGCACGTGCAGGAGAGCCATCATGGAGGCCATCACTTTTGTGAACACCCGCGGTGCCGAGGCCAACCCGAAAGGCAGCGCCACAAATTGGAAGTGTTCTTCCCCCACCGCGAATCTCAGCCAGCGCTGATGAGCCGGTGCAATGGGCACGTGAAGGTAAGCGTCTCGGATATCTATGGACGCTAGGAAGTCCCCCTGTGACACAGCTGCGATCACGGAGCGCAGTGATTCCATACGGAACTTCCGAACCAACACGTGATGGTTGAACAACTTTAGGTCCAGAACCGGGCGGAAGGAGCCGTCCTTTTTCGGGACAATGAAGAGGTTGGAGTAAAAACCCCGAAACCTCTCCCCGGAAGGTACCGGGACCACCACTCCGTCCCTGCGGAGACCCTCCAACACCAAGTGAAAAGCCTGAGCCTTTTCTGGGGATGGGACCGACCGATGGAATCGGGGTATCGGCTTTGACGTCAGCTCTATCCTGTAACCTCGCGAGACCACGTCTCGAACCCACTGATCTTGAACGTGAAGTAGCCACCTGTCCTGAAAACGAGACAGGCGACCCCCCACCTGTGGGGAGGCAGGAAGGGAGAGCGAGTCATGTAGAGGCGGGTTTGGGGGTGGCAGCCGCTGCCCCCGCCGGCTTCTTTGGACGACTCTTAGAGCGCCACTGAGAAGCGGGCTTGCCTCCTCGGTCCGTGCGAGCGGACGGTGCTGATGACTGTGAGCTGGAACGAAAGGACCACTGCTTTGGGTTCCTTTTAACGGTGTACCGTGGCTTAGGTTTATTCTGCGGGATCTTAGACTCAGCAGAATCCTTTATCAGCTTGTCCAGTTCGGTGCCAAAAAGCCTGTCACCAGAGAACGGAAGATTCTGCAGAATCTTCTTAGATGTGGCATCTGAGTCCCAAAGACGCAGCCACAACAACCTGCGAATCGCAATAGCATTGGCCGAAGCCACAGCTGAGCGAGTGGCAGTTTCCAAAGTAGCCGTCCTGGCGTAATCTGCATAGGCCTTTGCCCTTTCGGTAAGCGCCAGGACCTCTGGACTGGACCTTGCCAGGTCAGTGATACCATCCAAGCAGGAAGTAATCGCTTGTAAGGTCCAGACCGTGGCAAAATTAGGAGCAAATGAAGACCCCACAGCCTCATAGGAAGACTTGGCGAGTTGCTCGACCTGTCTATCAGTCGCATCCTTCAACGAGGAGCTATCAGAGGCAGAGAAAAGGGAGCGTGCAGCAATCCTGGTCATGGAAGCGTCCACCTTCGGGGACTGCGACCACTCCTGAAGCTCCTCCTGGGAGAAGGGGAAGCGATTGTCCTTGGGTTTGCGGACATAACGCCGCCCAGGATGTAACCTGGGAGCTCTAACCACCCTTCCAAAGTTAGTGTGGTCCATGAAGGAGCCACTTGGTCTAGCCTCCGGCCGCAGCCATTGATAGACCTCCTTCGGGTGTACAGTCACCTCCTCAGGGGGTGTCACGAGACGTAAGGTCTCGTTGATAGAGGACACCAAATCCTCCACCCCGTCTGGTGGTTCAGACACAGACACAGACCCGAGAGTCGAACCCCCATCATCTTCCTCACCATCAGAGGAACGCTCCTCCTCAGAGAGAGCCTGGAGCTCGGGTGAATCCTCACGACGAGCCCGCTTAAGGGGTCTCACAGCAGAAGAGGGAGACACCCGGGGGTAACTGGAAGGAGTAGCTGGGCCTTCCAGCCTCCTATTAAGTGCCTCCAGGGACTGCGACATGGAGGACAGCTGGGACAACAGAGATTCATTGATCTTATTCTGAGTTTCCCATGGCCCTGGGATCACCTGAACCTCAGGGTACAGCACCGGAGCTGCCGTCTCAGCAGTGTCAGACCGGGCCTCTGGGCGTCCGCAGTTATTGCAGGACCCCTCCACCAGAGTCCCATTGCATGTAGCACAGGTAATGGTGGCATCTGCGCCTTAGCAGCACGCTTCCTAACTGAGGACATCGCCACAGCAGGGGAAAATAAGCCAAATTGTGCAGACAAAACCGGGAATCCCGGTGGCTTACCGACCGCAGCGAAGCGGTAGGAGGAAGCGGTGTGTGTGTGTGACCTCCGCGAGAGCTTCCGGTCTCCCCTGGAGTGCAGACGCACGCTGCAGACCGATCCCAGCCGGGAAATGAGGGGTAAAGATGGCCGCCGACAGTGAAACCGTGGGCGGCGCCGAAAACACGCGGGAAGCACACACACACGCCCATCGATGACGTCACCGCATGGGCTGCTTCCCATCCTCCAAGCAGCCTCAGTATGAAGGCGCCCGAGCCCGCAGCGCGGGAAGTAATGTGAAATACATCACACAGACTGCGTGTACAAACAAACACCTGCAGCCTACAGCTTCAGCCCCTGCGACACACAGGGCGGTCAGCCAGGGTAACCCCAGCACAGGGTACCCTCCAGATCCGCGGACCCGAGAGTAACGCGCGGTCTGAGTGTCAGGACACATAAAGTGACAGACACTACCCCCAGGCACACAGGAGACACAGAGTGCCTCAGTGCCGGTCCGGTCTGTAAGCACCATTTAGGGAGGCCTCGGACGGGGGTTCAGCACCAGTCTGGAGTGTAAGCACCATTTAGGGAGGCCTCGGACTGGGCTGGCTCCAGTCCGGTCTGTAAGCACCATTTAGGGAGGCCTCGGACGGAGCGGAGCTGTGCAAGGCTCCCATCTCCCACTCTCCAGAGCCCCCCAGAGAGGGATGGAAAGGAGTGCAACAGCGTACCGGGAGAACACAAAGTGTCCAGGCTCTAGGCCCTCCGGTACCTCCACCTGCGTGTTCCACAAGGGTGAGCGGGGAGGCTGTCGCAGGTCCCGACTGGAACCATTTTACCTTGTCTTCAGACGCCATCACGTAAGTTGTGAGAATGCAGTGAAGTGCAAGCAAAGCGTGATCCTCCGAGCACACTAAGTTTAAAACTGAGGATGTTCCCTGCGGTAGGGGTTTATAAGCGGAGGGGGCGGTGTCTACAAACTTGTAGTACCTAGTGTGACCTCCGGAGGGCAGTGCCCTAAACCCCATTGTCTGGGTCTCCCATTATGATGACCAGAAAATAAAGTTTTAAAGATGATTTCTCCACAAGACATACAGGTCTGAATATTTTCAGCAGTCTATAACCTGTATGCCCAGATTAATAGCCTAGAAAGGTCAAATTGGTGACAGATTCCCTTTAAGAGAAGAAAAAGGCAGGGTGCACCATAGTGCAGAAATCTTTAATAAGCGGAAATGTAGGGGTGACAGAGCACACGGCAGTATTCTCACCTTGGAGAGATATGCAAATGCCAGGCACAACTCTGTTTCAAAACCAGGGAAGGAATTAATTAGCTGCAGCTGCCCCAGATGATGATCCGGTGCACGAACCAACATGTGTCAGATATTTTAAAAATTTAAATAAAACGATGGTACAAGTACTGCTGAATATGACATACAGGCAGGTAATATCTACATATGAATCTATTAAATGAATACAGGACTATGCATTTTAACATTGGAAAGATGTCTTCTTTATCTAGACTCCTTGGCCTGAGGAGAAATGCATAGGCCTGAATTCATTTTATAAATTCTTATGGAGATATTCCCTGCCTGTCCGGCATACTCAGCTACACTTATAATCGCCCCCTTTATTTTAATTTGAGAACTATAAAGGTACCTTCACAAGCGGCAACATTGCATGCAATTTCACTGGCAATTTGCTGGTTGCAGTGAAATTGTGGACACATTGTTCTATTTTGTTGATGTGTACAATAGAACAATGTGTCCATGATTTCACTGCAACCAGCAAATTGCACGTGAAATTGCCTAGCAATATTGCTGCGTGTGACGGTACCTTTAGATAATGAAAGACATTACTTGCATGATAACTCAACTGCCTCTCCAACATAACTATTGAGGCCTGTGATTGCCTGCAGCGGTCACTTGGATTGTCTCTACTGAAGCAGTGCTCTTTGTTTATTACACTGCTGAAAACTCATATGACTGCTGCAGACAATCCTTGGTACTGGCAGCACATAGAGGCCAGTGATGGTCTGTATCGGTCCTGTGAGTTGCCAGTGATGTTTTTGCTGTGAGTTAGACTAGCGTAGTAGTCCCCAACCTTTTTTGCACCGGAGACCGGCTCTATGCAAGACCATTTTTCTGAGGCCTGGCAGGGCGGGGTTGCACAGAAGCGGGGCTTTGATCATATGGGTGGGGCTATGGAGAAGGGGTGGAGTTTAGTACCCTGTTTCCCGGAAAGATGCGCTATGTTTTATTTTCAGGGAATGTCTTATTTCTCCATCCCCTTGCAGCTCCCAATATGGTATCCCCGTCATCCTCTTGCAACCCACAATATCCCCTTGCAGCAGTCCCCAATAACCCCATCATCCCCTTGCAGCCCACAATATCCCCTTGCAGCAGTCCCCAATAACCCCATCATCCCCTTGCAGCAGTACCCAATAACCCCATCATCCCCTTGCAGCAGTACCCAATAACCCCATCATCCCCTTGCAGCAGTACCCAATAACCCCATCATCCCCTTGCAGCAGTACCCAATAACCCCATCATCCCCTTGCAGCAGTACCCAATAACCCCATCATCTCCTTGCAGCCCCCAATAGCCCCATCATCCCTTTGCAGCCTTCCAATAACCTCATCATCCTCTTGCAGCCCCCCAATAACTCCATCATCCCCTTGCAGCCCCCCAATAACCCCATCATCCTCTTGCAGCCTCCCAATAACACACACTCACACATACATAATAGTGATGAGCGAGCAGTAAAATGCTTGGGTGCCCGATGCTCGGGTCAAACATATCAAGATGCTCGGGTGCTCAACCCGAGCACCGAGCCCAATGTTATCCTATGGGGAAACCGAGCATTTTGCTGGTGGCACCCCCAGCGCTCTGATGAAAGCATAATTGTCACTTGCGATCTTGCTGCCGCCGGCTCCTGCAGCCCCCTTGTGCAATCCGATCACCTCCTGTCTCTTGCTGCACAGGCAGCAGGCATGGGGGACAGGGATGATCAGATGGCACCAGGGGGCTGCAAGAGTGGCAGCCGCTCATCGCCTGGTGGTGTCGGCGCGGGAGCTGTAAACACAGCTGTTCTGACAGCTGATTCAGGTCCTTGAACCTGATATTGATCATCTGATCGGTTTGCCGGCCTGATCGGTTCGCCGGCCGGGAGGGCCCAGAAAGCTTGAGTCACCCTGCGCTGCAGATTCCAGCCCCCAGCTGCCTAGTTGTACCTAGCTGCACACAAAAATAGGGCGAAGCCTACGTCAATTGTTTTTAAAATTATGTAATCAAGTCTGTGATGAACACTCTCGGCTCTGCTACATCAGAGACCAAGGGGACGAACAATGCTTCTATTCCCATGGTCCCTGAAGGAGAGCCCAAAGCGCTGCGGCATCATAAGGTGGGGGGGAATAACTCAGGTCACTTGAGTTACCCCCCTTACGATGTTGCAGCGCTCCGGGCTCTACTTCAGGGACCAAGGGGATAGAAGCTTTGTTCGTGTTTGTCCTCATGGTCTCTGATGTAGCAGAGCCGAAAGTGTTCAACACAGACATGATGGTCGAGGGGTTAATAAAGATCCAGTCCCTAAATGTACTTGTGGTTTTTTGGTATGAACTATTAAATTATTTTTTTTTTAATTTGACGTGGGCTCCACCATATTTTTGTATGCCAGCCAGGTACAGGCGGACAGGTATGGGCTGATCTTCATGAAATTATAATAAAAAAATACGTGGGGCTTCGCCCTATTTTTGAGTCCAGCCAGGTACAACTAGGCAGCTGGGAGCTGGAATCCACAGCGCAGGGTGGCCCAAGCTTTCTGGGCCCCCCAGCTGCAAATTGAAGTCTGCAGCCGCCCCACAAAATGGCGTGTTCATAGAAGTGCCATCTTCTGGCGCTGTACCCGACTCATCCAGGGCCCTGGTGCGGTGGCTCACTGGGTAATAAAGGGGTTAGGGCCTGGTACTATCAGCTGGCCCTAAGCACGAAATTCATGGGGTCACGCCAATATTAGACATGACCACCATGAATTTCTAGTAATCATATAGCAAAAATACGCAACACAGAGAAAAAATATTCTTATTAGAAATAAAATAGAACATAATTAGGGACTCCATCCCCTCTGACGTAGTCCAGGTTCGAGGGTCCCACGACGTCCAATCCGGAATCCAATATCATCTGATTGGTTTGCTGGTCGACAAACCGATCAGATGATCTATATCAGGTTCAAGGACCTGAATCAGCTGTCAGACCAGCTGTGTTTAAATCTCCCGCGCCGACACTGAACAGCTGATGTCGAAGTGGGAGATTTAAGTAGCTGTCAGGTCAGCTGTGTTTAAAGCTCCCGCACTGACACCGCCAGGAGATGAGTGGCTGCCACCACCGTGAGATAAGCGGCGCCCGTCATCTCCCGGCGGCGGCAACCGCTCATCTCCCAGCTGTGTCGGTGCGGGAGATTTAAACACAGCTGATCTGACAGCTATTTAAATCTCTTGCGCTGACAACGAACAGCTGATGTCGGCGCGGCAGATTTAAACCACCTGTCAGATCAGTGCCTGAGCATCTCGGCGGTAATCGGTGCTCCCTCATCACTAATACACACACACTCACACATACTTACATACACACACTCACATATACATACATACACACATACATACACACTCACACATACATATACACACACACATACATACACACATACTCACACATACATACACACACTACTCACACATACATACACACACTCACACATACACACACTCATACATACACGCACATTTACATACATACATGCACATATACATACACACACTCACACATACATACACACTCATACATACATACATACATACATACACACACTCACACATATATACATACACACACACACACTCTTTCCTCACTGGCACACTCTTCTTCCTCTGGCAGACCGGCAGCTCAGAGCCCGCTTCCTCGCCCCTCAGTGACAAGGCTCCCAGCAGATGAGCCAGCAGCCAATCAGAGGCGAGCATGTAACGTCATCGCATAACTTTAGATGCTCGCCTCTGGTTGGCTGCTGGCTCATCTGCTGGGAGCCTTGTCACTGAGGGGCGGGGAAGTGGGCTCTGAGCCACCGCACACACTTTCACTTTGCAGTGCCGGTCTGCGGGCAGTGCCACAGACCTGCATTGGGACCCCCGTGGCCTGGTGGTTGGGGACCCCTGGACTAGCGGACATCCCAGTTGCCCGAGAAGTTCAAACAGTGCAGAGTTATAAGGTTTGTTATAATCATTGGACACCCTTTAGTGCCTTGTTGTGTGTGATGTTGATGCAAAACCTTGATCCATAGCAATAAGTAGAAACTTCAGTGATCCAACTAGATCTGAATAAAAATGAAAATAAAAACACAGCATCCAATTAAATTTGAACATTTTTCAAGTCCAATTAGATGAAGAGACGCAACGTTTATTTGATTGGTCGTTGAAGTGCTTAAAGTGAAAGTACACATAAAGTTTCCTGAAAAATATTTCCATGGATTAATACCTTTCCAGTAAATAGTAACAATTTTACCGTTGTAAAATGCTGATTCAAAGTAATTCTAGGTTATGAGTAAAAAGGTAAGAAACCTTTCAACACTAACATCAATTAATTATACAAGATGTAGTGAAAGGAAGGATAAAATACTTAATCCTAGCTCTAAGTTTCCTCATCACTCACCTTTAAACTCCCACTGGGAGATGGAAGGAACAGCTCTACCTTCTGTCTGTTTTTCACATATAGAGAGTATAGACGTAACTGATCTGCCTAAAAGATAAATGAATATGTGACACATCAGGCATAAAAATAAGAGACATCTCACTATGGTGAATAGAGTTAGATAGTTTGAACATATCATACACAGATGAATTGTGTGACTTGGAGAGCAGCTGCTGGGAAGAAATGGACAGGGGTCAATAGGGCTTGGACTCACATGCTGCAGGAAGCAGTAAGAGACAGTCATGGGATGAGACACACAATTCTGGAGGTCTCTCAGGAAATGAGTGTGGAAATTAAGAAGCAGCTCCAAACTCCCTCTAAGTGCTAGGCCTGCCGGACACGACCCTCTAACCTCCAGAGACCGTCGCAGAGACTGAATGTAACTTCTCTCGGAGCACAGGAGATCTAACAGTAAGCGCTGAGGTGACCTACAGTGAACAATTGAAAGGAAAGCTTGAAAAAGGCAAACAAACATATCAAAGAATATTGTGTAAAATGGCAAATTGCAGCACCAATGGTTCATGGTCAAACCTAGAAAATATTAGTATAACATGGTGCAATATATAACATAACAGGAAACGCAAGGTATCGTACTAAGCCAAATCCCGAGACTAGATAATCACGTGCTGGGGAATATTGTGCAGTCTACTGAACATGCCAAAGTCATCCGAAACAAGTAGCTGAAATCCACACTGAAATCTGCAGTAAATTTCATATAAATCTGCCTGCAAGTGCACAAGACCATGGCTCTTCATGATATGAGCAGACATTTGTGACTCTGCCTATTTCCACAGTGGAAACACAAAGTTGGAATTTTTCATTATGGTATAAAAACATGCAGATTTTCCAGCAATGGCTGCCTGCCAACATACAGTTCATGACGATCCCTAGAATTTTCTGTGTATTTTTGCAATGTTTGTAACAACGAAATAGCTGTAGAAATAATATTAACTCATTTCTAGAACTACCCCTGTGTATATAAGGCCCCTTTCACATCAGTGGTAATCGCTGATCGCGGCAGTTGCGGTGAAAAAAACGCAAGTGCCGCGATTACCGCATAACGTCCGCACTTGTGGTTCACTTGCGGCAAGCCCCATGCAATGTTTATGGGGCTTGCGGCGGGTGCTGCAAGTGCGGTATAGTTGTGGTTTCGGCACTTGCGGCAGATGCGGCCGTGAAAAAAACACGGTCAGCCATGTCTTTTTTTTGCGGCCGCATCTGCCGCAAGTGCTGAAACCGCACTTACCGCAAACCCCATAGACATTGCATGGGGCTTGCCGCAAGTGAACCGCAAGTGCGGCCGTTATGCGGTAACCACGGCAGATGCGTTTTTTTTCACCGCAACTGCCGCGATCAGCGATTACCACTGATGTGAAAGGGCCCTAAGACAGGCATGGCAAGAAGGAGAACAAATGACAGAATATTACTGGCTTCTTACTCTTACAGCACCTTTTCAATATTCTCAGAAATTAGCCCTTGTGGTTCCTGCCCATGTTATCAGATCGCTAGATCTCTACACACTTGAACAATCAGAGGGATCTGCATGCTGCAACCTCCTATGCTGCATGCTCATTTTTAGATACAGTAGTACCTTGACTAAAGAGTGTACTGTACCAACTAACAATTTTTTCAAGATAAGAGCCGTCACTCTATCTTTTTTGCTTGATGCGAGCACAAATGTGAGTTATGAACAGCTGAGTATCTGCTGCGTGATCACGAGTGCCCGCTCATTACTTAACTGAATATTCCCTGCTCCCCCCGCCCATCATCCCAGGCATGGAGATCAGAGATTACAGTATCCCAGCAGCTTGTCAGCAGGTGGGAGTGCGGCGTTCCCACACAATGATCAGCTGTCAGCATCACTCTGGACACTTAAAAAACAAACAAGAAAAAAAACTTATACTCATCCCTCCCTCCGGTCCCCTGTAGCGCAGCATTCTCATCTAATGCAGGCAGCTGTATGTGAGACCAGGTTGGCTGATCATCGTGTGAGAGCGGATCAGCTGATCAGCGTGTGAGAGCGGATCAGCTGATCAGCAAGCGTAGGTCAGCAGATCAATGACATACTCTCACATAGAGCTGCCTGAATGAGATGAGAATGCCAAGCTGCGGGGGACCAGAGGGAGGGTGAGTAACGTTTTTTCTTTTTTTAAAGTGTGCAGTGTGATGGGGCCATGTACAAGGATGAGGGGAGCATGTACCATGATGGAGGCCTATGCTCCAGGATGGGGGACATGTAGTAGGGTAAAGGGGGAACAAGTAAGAAGATGGGGGATCATGTATACCAGAATGGGGGATCATATATACCAGGATGGGGGAATATATAAAGATGTTTAAGACATGATGATAATAGAATCAACACTTTTCATAGGGGAAGTAATTTCTGGGGGCCATATTGACTAATAGTATGATTGATACATATAATGTTGCTAAGTAATAAAGTAAAACACCTGGGGGTTGCAAATGCTCACTATGCATGTAGATACATTCCCTGGGGGGTCTACTTTCCAAAATGGGGTCTCTTGTGGGGGAGCTCCAATGTTTAGGCACACAGGGGCTCACCAAACACGACCTGGTGTCTGCTAACAATTTGAGCTGATTTTCCATTCAAATTGTTAGCGGACACCATGTCGTGTTTGGCGAGCCCCTGTGTGCCTAAACATTGGAGCTCCCCTACAAGTGACCCCATTTTGGAAACTAGACCCCCCAAGGAACCTATCTATATGCATAGTGAGCACTTGGAACCCCCAGGTGCTCCAGAAATTGATCCGTAAAAATGAAAAAGTACTTTTTTTTTCCACAAACATTTTTTTTCATTTTTACGGATTAATTTGTGAAGCATCTGTGGGTTCAATATGCTCACCACCAATTTAGATAAGTTCCCTGGGGGGGTCTAGTTTCCAAAATGGGGTAACTTGTGTGGGAGCTCCAATGTTTAGGCATACAGGGGTCCTCCAAACACGACATGGTGTCTGTTAACAATTTGGGCTTATTTTCCATTCAAATTGTTAGCGGACACCATGTCGCGTTTGGAGAGTCCCTGTGTGCCTAAGCATTGGAGCTCCCCCATAAGTGACCCCATTTTGGAAACTAGACTCCCCAAGGAACTTATCTAAATGCAAAGTGAGCACTTTTTGTGAACAAAAGTACTTTCTCATTTTTACGGATCAATTTGTGATGCACCTGGGGGTTCAAAGTGCTCACCATGTATTAAGATAAGTTCCTTGGGAGGTCTAGTATCCAAATTGGGGTCACTTGTGGGGAAGCTCCAACATTTCGGCACACAGGGGCTCTCCATATGCGACACGGTGTCCGCTAACAATTAGAGCTAATTTTACATTAAACTTTTTAGCGGACACCATGTCGTGTATGGGGAGCCCCTGTGTGCCACCAGCACAAGGGCAACTAGAAGAGTTGGGGTACAGCACCAGAAAATGGTGCTTCAAATGAATGTGTAATTTTCTGGGGTGGCTGTAGGTTGCAATTCGCAGCATAGGGGGACGACAACATTTAGGTCTCTCCATGCTGAGGATTCAAGCCCCCTAGCTGCCAAGTTGTACCTGGCTGGCAACCAAAAATACGGCAAAGCTTCATTTTATTTTATTTGTAGCATTCAAAAAAAAAAATAAAAAATGACGTGGGGCTTCGCCATATTTTTGGTCCAGCCAGGTACAACTTGGAAGCTACGGACTGCCACCAGCCCCCAGCTGCCTCGTTGTACCTGACTGGCAACCAAAAATACAGTAAAGCCCTTTTTTTTTTTTATTTCTAGAACTATTTCTAGAAAAAAAATGACGTATGGCTCCGCTATATTTTTGGTCCAGCCAGGTACAACTTGGCAGCTACGGACTGTCACCAGTCCCCAGCTGCCTCGTACCTGGCTGGCAACAAAAAATACAGCGAAGCCCATTTTTTTTTATTTCTAGAATTATTTCTAGAAAAAAAATTACGTGGGGCTCCGCCATATTTTTGGTCCAGTCAGGTACAACTAGGCAGCTGGGGGCTGGAATCCTCAGCATGGAGAGGCCCAAGCATTCTGGGCCCCCCATGCTGCAAATTGCAGCCCACAGGTGCCCCAGAAAATGGCGCATTCATTGAAGCACGATTTTCTGGTGCTGTACCCAGACTCGTCCAGTTGCCCTGGTGCCGGTGGCAAACTGGGTAATAAAGGGGTTAATGCCAGCTTTTTATTGGCAGCTGGCACTAAGCCCGAGATTCATAATATAGGGCCAATGCTAGACCCGACCATTAGGAATCTCAAGTAAATAGACAAAAAATACCACACAGAAAAAATCTTTTTATTTGAAAAAAAAACACAAGCAAAATTCGGACTCCATCTTTATTATAAAGATCCGACGTAGTCCACAACGAAGGTCCCACGACGGTCGCCTCCGACGTAGTCCACAACGAAGGTCCCACGACGTTCAAACACCTCCGACGTAGTCCACTAGAAGGTCCCATGATGCTCAATCGCCTCTGCTGTCAGATCGCAACTCTGCAGCTCGATCCGCCAGCATGGGGATTGAGCTGCAGAAAGCGATCTGACAGCCCAGGGCAGTGACTCACTATGTGCATCACTGCACCCGGGCTGTCAGATCGTGTTCTGCAGCTCGATCCCCATGCAGGGGGATTGAGTTGCAGAGCAGCGATCTGGCACCCCGGGCGCATTGACCCACTATGTGCATCACTGTGCCCGGGCTGTCAGATTGCTTTCTGCAGCTCGATGCCCATGTAGGGGGATTGGGCTGCAGAGCAACGATCCAAGAGCCCGGGTGCATTGACCCACTATGTGCATCGCTGCGCCCGGGCTGTCAGATCGCTTTCTGCAGCATGATGCCCATGCAGGGGATTGGACTGCAGAGCAGCGATCTAAGAGCCCGGGCGCAGTGACCCACTATGTGCATCACTGTGCCCGGGCTGTCAGATCACTTTCCGCAGCTAGATCCCCATGTAGGGGGATCAGAATGCAATGAAGGGATCTGATGGCACTGGGACAGTGGTCCATTATGTGATCACTGTGGATCACTGTACTGGAGCTTTCAGATCACTTTCTGCAGCTTGATCCCCAGGATCAAGCTGCAGAAAGTGAGCTGACAGCTCCAGCTCAGTGATCCACAGTGAGCCATTGTGGATCACTGTACTGGAGCTGTCAGATCACTTTCTGCAGCTTGATCCCCAGGATCAAGTTGCAGAAAGTGATCTGACAGCTTCAGCACAGTGATCCACAGTGATCCTTCGTGGATCACTGTACTGGAGCTGTCAGATCAGTTTCTGCAGCTTGATCCCCAAGATCAAGCTGCAGAAAGTGATCTGACAGTTCCAGCACAGTGATCCACAGTGATCACATGATGGATCACTGTCCCAGGGGCATCAGATCCCTTCCTGCAGGAGCAGGAAGCGGCAGGGCGAGCGCACAGGAGGACTGGGAGAGGAGGAGCAAGACCGGAGCAGTGACAGGAGGGCAGCACGGACGTCGGAGAGGTGAGTGGGAGAGGCGATCACCGCTCCGGTGATCGGGGGGCAGGAAGGAGAAGTGGGGGGGGGCAATCAGGAGGAAGCGGGGGGGCAGGAAGGAAAAGCGGGGGGCAGAAAGAGAAAGGGGGGCAGGAAGATGAAGCAGTGGGGGGTAGGAAGGAGAAGCAGGGGACAGGGGGGAGTCAGTGAATGACAGGGGCGGAGATCGGAGGACAGGGAGAGAAGCAGCAGGCAGGGAAACATTACAGGTGCGGTGATTTTTGTTTTCACTTTCAAGCGCCAATCACTGCGCCTGTAGCCTCGGGAGGGGCAAAGTGACACCCCCTGGGGTGTAGTACATGTCCCCATGTACCTGCAGGTCGAGTGACAGGCTAGTGACACCCTCACTCGACCTGCAGGAGCATGATCAAGAGATATCACAGGGGGTGTGCCATGGGTCAGGAACGACTTGGTTTCCATGGCACAAACGCTGTGACACAGGTCGTGAAGGGGTTAAATAATTAATTTAGGGGTGTACTGAGATTTGTTAAAGTGACTTTGTCAGGTCATTTTTCAGTATGATACTAATAGTACCCCTCGGGCAGACCTTTCAGAATATGTAAAAATCATTACTATACCCTTTGTAGTTCTCTTGCTATAAGCACCTTCACACCTAGCAGGCAGCTATCTTCAGCAGTAAAGGTAATGTAAATGTTCATTTATTATTCACTCCTTTTCAAGCAGCTATCCCCTCTCTAACCCCTATGCTCTGCCTCTTCCAGTTTCATTTTCATTTTGCTGTCCTACATCGAGCTTCTGATGAGGAGAAAGAAGGAAAGAGATGGCAGGCACATATCTAATAGCTCATCTAGGTAAGGTAATCTACTCCATTTGTTTCTCTGAGCAAAAGCTTTGCTGTCTGTGGGAGATTCTGTTTGTTTATCTGAACTCTTGTTTTGCTGAAAACATTGAAAGCAGACAGAAGGATACATCCCCCCCCCAATGTGAGTGGTTTATTTTATACTGATCTTCTTTTGTGCAGTGCAGTGATATGAATAAGTAAAATGGATATTCATTCCTTAGGGAGTGTGCAGCAGAGAAGCAAGTGAGCACTCGCTATGATTGACAGATGCAATGAATCTCTTTATTTGCAGTTTATACAGGATAGAAGTGAAGTATAAGTAATAGAAATACATTAATAGAAAGAGCTTCACTGGAGGAATTAAAAAATTATATCAGTTACATATGGATATTTGACCTGACAGGTTCCCTTTAAAGTGATCCTGACCTCACAAACTGACCCCCCGCATCTTTAGACCTGTCCCTGCACCCCCTCTTATCATTTCTAGCCATCCCTTTTGCAGAAAAAAATCGATTTTGTAATGTAGAGAAAAGTTTATATTTACCTCGTCCTGTGTGAGTTCTCTGTTTCTGAATTAGTCTCAAAGGCGTGCCTGTCTGCTGCTCCCTTGTAATTATGCACGCCCCTCTCTGCTTGCATAGAGCCTGGCCGCATCATGAAAGGGGCGGGGCTAAAATTGTGCCATATCGGAGCCCTGCCCCCTTTCATGACGCGGCCAGGCTCTTAGCAAGCAGAGAGGGGCGTGCATAATTACAAGGGAGCAGCAGACAGGCCTGCCTATTGCGGCTTCCTCAGAAACAGAGAACTCACACAGGACGAGGTAAATATAAACTTTTCTCTGCTTTACAAAATCGATTTTTTTCTGCAAAAGGAATGGCTAGAAATGATAAGAGGGGGTGCAGGGACAGGTCTAAAGATGTGGGGGGGGTCAGTTTGTGAGTTCAGGATCACTAACTTACAGTTGCTTTATAAAATTGCACTAAAATGTTGCAGAGTTAAAGGGTAAAAATTGGAAATATGGCAGCTCAGTACACAATTCTATGTGCTCAGCTTGTGCTTCTGGAGATACACACTCATAAATTGTTAAGAGGTTTACAGGCCTTAAAGGGTAACTGAACTTTAAAGGACGTTTTCAGTATAACTGTTCTGTGTGTGTAAAAGAAGAAAAATACTATTTCTGGACATCTTATTACTTTCTATCCAGCGTTTTCAACACATTTCTCCTCTGTAGGATGTATCTCTCAACTTGCAATCCAATCTAAGCTAGTGAGGGAAACATAACTGCTGATATCCCTCCTCAGTACACCCAGACCTCGTGACGCGCATGCGCGAGGTGTGTTCACGGCAGCTTATCTGTGATGAGCTGCCGTGAACACACCTCGCACATGTGCGTCGCGAGGTCTGGGTGTACTGAGGTCAGTATAGCCAGATATGACGCGTTTAGCATCATAGCGGCTATACCACCCATGTAATGTGACGCATGCGGCGGCTCTCTGCTGAATAGCACGCCCATCGGGGTGTGAATAATTAGGCTGCAGGTGGCGGGGAGAAGCACCAAGCAACGCCTTTTGCGGCCTCTCAAAATCTGACAAGCCACAGTGGGTACAGGTAATAAAGTCCCTTTTATAAACTTTACCAATACACATTTTCAGCACAAAGGGATGGCTAAAAATGTCTAAAAATGGCGCAGGGACAGGTCTTAAGAGACAGGGGGCTAATTTTTAGGGGTCAGGTTCCTTTAAATGATGGTTCAGCCTAAAAAATGCCATTAAAAGTATTAAAGGTTTATATTTTGCTTAGAAAAGTATATACAACTAGCTGTGAGCCCGATGCAAATGCATCGGGTGTCTAGAATATTTTTAAATTTTTTTAAAGATTTTCGCGGCCGCACTTGCCACAAGTGCAAAACCGCACTTGCCGCACCTGCCGCAAGTCCCCCTATACTTTCTATGGGGATTACCGCAACCGCGCGCGCAAGTGTAACCGCATCTGCCGCATAACCGTTACACTTGCGGCGCGGTTGCGGTAATCCCCATAGAAAGTATAGGGGGACTTGCGGCAGGTGCGGAAAATGCGGTTTTGCACTTGCGGCAGGTGCCCCGCCGAAAAAAACCGCGGCTGACTGCGGTTTTTTTCGTGGCCGCACTTGCCGCAAGTGCAAAACCGCACTTGCCGCACCTGCCGCAAGTCCCCCTATACTTTCTATGGGGATTACCGCAACCGCACCGCAAGTGTAACCGCATCTGCCACGTTTGCCGCATAACCGTTACACTTGCGGCGCGGTTGCGGTAATCCCCATAGAAAGTATAGGGGGACTTGCGGCAGGTGCGGCAAGTGCGGTTTTGCACTTGCGGCAGGTGCGGCCGCGAAAAAAACCGCGGCTGACTGCGTTTTTTTTCGCAGCCGCACTTGCCGCAAGTGCAAAACCGCACTTGCCGCACCTGCCGCAAGTCCCCCATACTTTCTATGGGGATTACCGCAACCGCGCCGCAAGTGTAACCGCATCTGCCGCGTTTGCCGCATAACCGTTACACTTGCGGCGCGGTTGCGGTAATCCCCATAGAAAGAATAGGGGGACTTGCGGCAGGTGCGGCGGCTCAGGCAGCGACTCGCAATGGCCTCGCGGCCATTGCTTGCGCTACATGAGTGGTAAATCGCTAACTTGGCCAGCGACTCGCTACATGAGCGGTAAATCGCTAACTTGGCCAGCGACTCGCAATGGCCTCGCGGCCATTGCTCGCGCTACATGAGCGGTAAATCGCTAACTTTGTGGCCGAGCCTCTGGTTCGATTTTCGGCCAGCGACTCGCAATGGCCGCTTCGCGGCCATTGCTCGTACGTGGTGACGTCACAGAGTGACAAAGCCACGGTCTTTTGCGGGGTCCGACACGGAAGTGCCTACGGCAATTATATAGTAGATAATTGCTTTCTGATTGACTTGTCTTTTACAGTTAGTCTGCGAAAGAGAAGCTTTAGATGACAATGTTAAAATAGTGGTACAATCGCTGCCATGATCTGTGCCACGGTCTCCTATTCATGTGTTGTGTAGGTTTGTGATAAGCAAGTGCTACCATGCTCTGGTGCTCGATACTCGTGACAAGCAGTTGGATGGTCAGATGGGTGCGTCTCGAGTACCGGAGTATAATGGAACTCAATATGGAACGGAAGCATTTTTACGGAGGAATTCCTGGAAAAATGCTCGCGTTCACCCTTGACTTCCATTATAATCAGGTGCTAAAGTCGTGCAGAAGAAGATGGTCGCAACGCTGGAGCCCCCAGAGAGGTGATGTATCCTCTGTGAGGATTATTATTATTTTTATTTTATTTTGAGTGGCAGGAACAACAGATAAGTGAGGGGAGATAGGATGGAGGAGGGAGAACAGGGAAGATGTACTGAGCAGTGCTTCTGGGCATGCTCAGTACATCACTACGGAGCCAATATCGGATCCAAGTTCAACTCGGATCTGATGTCCATAGGCTCCCATGTCATCGGGGCTCGGATCGGCTTGGGTCCGATGCTGTCCGATTTCATTCTCGGACACAAAATCGCAGCAGGCTGCGTTTTTGTGTCCGTGCTAAAATCGGACAGGATCGGATGGTGCCAAAATCGGATGGCAAAAGGCACACATCCGATCCGATCCGAGCCCCATAGGGATAAAAGGGATCCGAGTGTATCCGTTTTGAAACGGATACACTCGGATGACCGAAAATCGTGATGTGAAACCGGCCTTAACTGTAATAAAAGTGTGGGCTGTTTTAATTTTAAGAACAACACAAAAAAGTACAACCACATGAGCACATGTGGAATGAAATTAGAATAAGTAGTTTTCATTTGTACAATGCACAGCTTGAATATCAGTCTGCCAAGGCCATCTTTTATTAGTCTTTTTTCTGCCCTGCTTTTCAGACTATGTGCATTAGATTGCAATATTCCTTGCAATCATCTAATGTATTGTGTGTTAGGGATTAATACCACATCAAACACTGCTGTTTAACTCTAATATACAACAAAAAAGGCTGTTTATTTCTACCCTGAATTAATACATTATACTGAATAAATGTGTGACAATGAAATGAACCTTAGCTGTATTTCACTCTTTTGTATCATAGTACCACTACCAAAGCTGTATAAGGGCCGCTTTACACACACCAACTTCTGTGTCCAACTTCTGAACAGATCTCTGGTAGCAGTGAAATCATGGACACTTTGTTACATTTGTACACAGCCACAACCAGAGATCTGTTCCGAAGTTGGACACAAAAGTTGGTGTGTGTAAAGCAGCCCAAAGTGTTTTATCAGTTCTTGGTGTCGTTTTCCTTTTTCTTCCACATTTCCCTTTTCATTTTGGAGAAAACGATCCAGTTTCATTGTGTGTGCGGTAGATTTTCCAATACCAACGGTGAAAGCGATTTCTCTTACAGTCAGACTTGTATGTTCATTAAGAGTAATAATTCTAGACCTCTTCCGTGGAGTAACATCCATTTTTACAGGCATGAATCATACTGAGAAAAAGTACACTAAACCACTCCTCACAGAAACAAGCTCTCAACTGAAGCTGAGGGGCAGCTAGCTGTTATTTTCTGATTAAAACCAGTCAAACCACATTGTTACTCAAGGTTGTACACTCATATCTGTTCAAAGCAGTTAAAACTGGTTTGAATCACTGACTGGTAACCCCAACTTACGATTTTACTTAAAAAATGCTTTGTCCCAATTAATTTGTACGGCACAGTATACGAACAAAACCTGTGTGCATTACAGCTGTGACCTTTAAATTTAACTGTCCATACTGCCTGACTGTATAATAACTCTGCCCTGTTTGTTTGAATATAGCCCTATACCTATCTGGATTCTATATTAAAGTTTTTTCACTTTTGCATATATCTGGACTTGTAGTCGCATTTTTTTCTTCATTCTTATTGGTATTACAGCTACTTGTCCCTTGGGATACATAGTCCTTACATTAGTCACAAGCATAGATTACTTATTTGTAAAATGTAAATTCCCTATTGTAGTGGTGGAATCCCATACATCTATGATGTGGCAGATAGGTGTGTGGTATCTATTAATATAGACTACATATGTAGTCCAGAAGGGTCATTTCTATACGGACATGTAAGTATCAAAGTCATTTTTTTACAAACATTGTAGTACAGTTTTAGGTCAGACTGTGATGGTTAGGGATGTACTATGAAGGTGCAGGTACAGGTAGTGATAGCTTTGGGGATAAAGGCGAGCTAACAGGTTCCCTTTAAAGGGAACCCGTCAGTTACTTTATGCCCCCTAACCTATCACTTCCTGTACCTGAATTTTTCACTTACATGTTTGTATGCTAATTAGTCCTCTTGACTACTGTATGTAGTCACACTAGGCGTTCTTCACAGCTCCATTCTCCCCCCATGCAGCTGGTATAACGCTCCGGTGGGCGTGATCATTCATTCTGAAGCGAGATCCCGAATCAAAATTCTTACCTCCTCATTTCAGGTATAACACAATGGTCACGCATCATTTCCAGTCCTGCGAAGTGTGGAGGTGTATTGACCGTACAGGCCGGAGCATGTGCAGTGCACATTCCAAAACTGGCCCATACACCCTATAATCCCCCACAATGCACCAGACCGGAAATGACGCATGGTCGGCGCTTCATAGTCAGAAGTAGGGGCTATGAATTTTGAATCACGCTTCAGAATGAATGATCATGCCCACCGGGGCGTGATACCAGCAGCAAGGGGAACGAGGACAATGAAGCCATGGGGAATGTCCGGTGTGACTACATACAGTAGTCAACAGGACTAATTAACATACAAACATGTAAGTTAAAAATTCATTTATTACAACCATTAGAGTACCATTTTAGCTCGGACAGGGATAGTTAGGGATGTAGTAGCAAACTGCAGGGACATGTAGTGATAGGTTTGGGGGTCTAAACTAACTGACAGGTTCCCTTTAAGTGGGCATTTAAGAAGCATTATTGTCATAGGGAAACAGGATATTATCACCATCAAATGTACAGTTGGGGCATTATTTCTTTCGGTTCAAAATGTGGACACTGTGTTCTGGGAGACTAGCAAAGGGCATTAATATTTTCTAGTGGGCAATTAACCATTGTAATGGTGGACAATATTACCGTATATACTCGTGTATAAGCCGACCCGTGTATAAGCCGACCCCCCTACTTTTGCCCCCAAAACCTGGGAAAATCTATTGACTCGCGTATAAGCCGAGGGTGGACCCCAGCACAGGTATACAGCCCCCAGCAGTGGTATACAGGCCCCAGCAGTATGATATACAGCAGGCCCAAGTGGTATATACAGCAGCCCCAGTGGTATTGCAGCCCCTATATACAGCAGCCCCAGTGGTATTGCAGCCCCAGTGGTATTGCAGCCCCTATATACAGCAGCCCCAGTGGTATTGCAGCCCCAGTGGTGTATACAGCAGCCCCTATATACAGCAGCCCCAGTGGTATTGCAGCCCCAGTGGTATTGCAGCCCCTATATACAGCAGCCCCAGTGGTATTGCAGCCCCAGTGGTATTGCAGCCCCTATATACAGCAGCCCCAGTGGTATTGCAGCCCCAGTGGTGTATACAGCAGCCCCTATATACAGCAGCCCCAGTGATATTGCAGCCCCAGTGGTATTGCAGCCCCTATATACAGCAGCCCCAGTGGTATTGCAGCCCCAGTGGTGTATACAGGAGCCCCTATATACAGCAGCCCCAGTGGTATTGCAGCCCCAGTGGTATTGCAGCCCCTATATAAAGCAGCCCCAGTGGTATTGCAGCCCCAGTGGTGTATACAGCAGCCCCTATATACAGCAGCCCCAGTGGTATTGCAGCCCCTATATACAGCAGCCCCAGTGGTATTGCAGCCCCAGTGGTATTGCAGCCCCTATATACAGCAGCCCCAGTGGTATTGCAGCCCCAGTGGTGTATACAGCAGCCCCTATATACAGCAGCCCCAGTGGTATTGCAGCCCCAGTGGTATTGCAGCCCCTATATACAGCAGCCCCAGTGGTATTGCAGCCCCAGTGGTGTATACAGCAGCCCCTATATACAGCAGCCCCAGTGGTATTGCAGCCCCTATATACAGCAGCACCAGTGGTATTGCAGCCCCAGTGGTGTATACAGCAGCCCCTATATACAGCAGCCCCAGTGGTAGTATACAGGCAGCCCCAGTAATGCAGGGCCCCCCCCCTCATGCTCCGGTCACCTGTAAAGCAAATTATACTTATCATTGTCCCGCTGCCGTCCGCGCCCGCATCTGCCGACATCCCGATCCTCCATCTTCATGCGTCTTCTTCTTCCTGTTTCCTGTGCGCGTCGCCGGTAATGACGTCATTGCCTGCGACGCGCACAGAAACAGGAAGAAGACGCATGAAGATGGAGGATCGCGATGTCGACAGATGCGGGCGCGGACGGCAGCGGGACAATGATAAGTATAATTTGCTTTACAGGTGACCGGAGCATGAGGGGGGGGGCCCTGCATTACTGGGGATGCGGGGGCTGCTTTATACCGCTGTATACAGCAGCCCCCGCACTGACTCGCGTATAAGCCGAGGGGGGTACTTTTCAGCCCAATTTTTGGGCTGAAAAACTCGGCTTATACGCGAGTATATACGGTATGTGGGGCAGTAAGAGGAGCACTGTTTTTGTTGCACACAGCAAGTGCAGTAATAGGGACACATAAGGCAATGGTGTCTCAGCATAGACGTATCTGTTGAATGAGGAGTTTGTACAGGTTGGGAATAGATGGGGACCGAGCTGAAAATGTGAGAAGTTAAATGTGTCTTTGTTGTATTCTATGCAGACAAGTTGTGGCTAGAAGACGTTTTTGTCAATCTGGATCAGATGGACAAGACAGGAAAGTGAACGACTCCCATCAGAAAGCATGACACCTGTAAGTCACTACATATAACTATACTGAAATACATGTTCCACAGGACTGGTATGTACCACTATAAGGTAATCTGGAGGTAACATCAGTGTTGATCTTTGTGTAGATGTTTATTTGCAGTAACAGCGCAGTCATCTGCTGGGTTCCCTACACCTACAGTTAGGGTGGAAACACACTGGCGTTTAAAAAATTGGTCCGTTTCTCATCCAGGAGAATTGGATAAGTGTCATCCGTTATTTGATCCATGTGGCTTGCAACTGCTATGCGAGTGTGCAATTTTTTCTCAGATAACTTCCGAATGGTGTCTGTGTGACATCCGTGTGCAATGCGTTTTTTTTCTCAGCAGCTATTTACTGTATAATCATTTACAGGAACATTTTACAGTGTTCTCAGCTACAGAATGATAATGCATCAGTTAACAAAACGAATGCTTATAGGATGGTCCATGTGCTGTCTGTGATTTTGTCAGACACAATGACTTACATTAGTGAGTCTTGCACAAGAATTGCATACTGTCGCAGCACGTTGCAACTTTTTTCTCATCCAGATTCTGGATGAGAGAAAAGTGGCCGACACACGTTAATGTGTTCTCAATCATTCTGTAACGTTGGTCCGAGGGCAATGCGAGATTTACTCGCCTTGCACTCATCTGATTTTCACGCGAGTGTGTCCCTCCCTTAAGGTACCGTCACAAGCCGCGATATGGCTTCAATATCGCTGGCGATTTGATGTAAGCGCACTTTTTTTAAACCGCTGGGAGCTCTCACACATAGCGATCTCCGGCGATCCTGCGTTCCGGAAATCGCCTGCCAAGACCAGAAGCCATCTTCCCTTCCCACATCGCCACGTCACAACCACATCAGCGATGTGGGCGTAGAGTTTGAGCACGCCGAGGAGACAGGCGTGCCAGAGTGTGTTACACTGCGCCCCTACACAACTGCGTTACCACCAAGCCACCAATCACTGCAGACGGGGCGTGGGAAACAGCACGCTCAGGCACGTCTACGGGATTGATTCCCGAATGTCTGAGCTCGCTTTCTACATCGCTATCACCCTGTCACACGCCACGATGCGCTGAAATCGCCTGGTGGATATCGCCTGATTTCACTGCAGTGCAGGACAATCAGACGACGCTCCACCAGCAATTTCTTGCCGTAGAATCGCCCAGTCACACACCACTACACACATGCGATGTGGTTTCCACATCGCCGAATTTGGGAATTGCCAGCGATCTCGCTGGTGATATGGCGGCGTGTGACGGTACCTTTAGAGTGTTCCACAGTAGTTGTGATCAGGGTTACATGGTTAGGGGTCCACTCAGCTGTTTCTCCCCCCTGAACTAAACTCCTAAGTCTCTGTTCAGGTGCAATCTAATAGAGGAGAAGTGCTGTCAGCAGTGAGATGAGCTAGCAACATTTTAGTTTACTGTATGAAGTCAAGGAAGTATGGACACTGCTCCAGGCACTGCAGTTGGCTATAGAGAGATGTTTGGGGAGAAAGGAAAAGCACAGCTGCTCTGACAGACATTTTTTATGTATGAAAACTTTTTAAAGGGGTATTCTCAAGTTATTAAATTGCTTTAGTTCTACAGTATGAAAATAAGCAAGTTTTCAATTGAATTGTTTTTTCTATCAGCTTTCATTTCTAGCAGATTTTTAACGGGGTATTCTCAAGTTATTAAATTGCTTTAGTTATACAGTATGAAAAAGGAGAATTTTGTGTACTCACCGTAAATTCCTTTTCTCTTAGCCTCTAATTGGGGGACACAGGACCGTGGGTGTTATGCTGCTGTCCACTAGGAGGCGACACTAAGCAATCTGCAAAAGAGTAACAGTGGCTCCTCCTCTGCAGCATACATCCCTGGGGCAGGCACTGCCTCCTCAGTTTTGTGCTAAAGCAGTAGGAGAATTAACAAGGTTAACCAATACCAACAAAGCCTGGCAAGGCCATAACGTAACATTATAAGAGTAACAAAAACCACTAGAAACAAGGCCGTATGGCCAACAGGGCGGGTGCTGTGTCACCCAATTAGAGGCTAAGAGAAAAGGAATTTACGGTGAGTACACAAAATTCTCCTTTTCTCCTTCGCCTCATTGGGGGACACAGGACCGTGGGACGTCCCAAAGCAGTCCCTGGGTGGGAAGACAATGGAACTAATGACACTGAACAAGTCAGTGAACAGATAAATACCTACAGGTGGGCAACTGCCGCCTGAAGGATGCACCTACCCAGACTAGCGTCCGCCGAGGACTGGGTATGAACACGGTAGTGTTTGGTAAAAGTGTGTAAGCTCGACCAGGTGGCCGCCTTACACACTTGGAGAGCCGAAGCTTGGTGCCGAATGGCCCAGGAGGCCCCCACGGCTCGGGTAGAATGTGCCTTGATCCCCGCTGGAAGAGGAGTAGTTGTCGTCTTGTAGGCCTCTTGGATAGCTGATCTAATCCACCTAGCCAGTGTAGCCTTGGAAGCTGGCATACCCTTACGAGGGCCTTCCGTCAGAATGAACAAAGTGTCTGATTTACGGAAATGTGCAGTTCTGGAGACATAAACGCGAAGTGCCCTGACGAGATCCAGAGTATGCAAGGCCCGTTCGAACCTGTGAACCGGAGCCGGGCAAAAGGAAGGCAATGAAATATCCTCATTCAAATGAAAAGAGGAGACAACCTTAGGCAGGAATGACGGCACCGGACGGAGGACTACCTTGTCCTGATGGAACACCAGGAAGGGTGGCTTACAGGAAAGCGCTGAGAGTTCGGACACTCGGCGAAGAGAAGTGATAGCCACTAGAAAAACCACCTTCAGAGCCAGAAAGTGGAGGGAGATGTCCCGAAGAGGTTCAAAGGGAGGTCCCTGCAGAGCCGTAAGTACCAGGTTAAGGTCCCATGCATCTAACGGTCGTTTGTACGGAGGGACAATGCGATTAACTCCTTGGAGAAAAAGTTTTAACCTGCGGCTTAACAGCAAGGCGACATTGAAAAAGTACCGAAAGAGCCGAAACCTGACCCTTAAGGGAACCTAGTGAGAGACCAGACTCCAACCCGGACTGAAGGAACCCTAGAATTAACGGCAAGGAATAGGGAAGAGGGGATTGATCTCGAGAAGAGCACCATGTGAAGAAAGCTTTCCAGGTGCGATGATAAATTTTTGCCGATGCTGACTTCCGTGCTCTGATCATGGTCTGAATAACGGCAGGGGAGAAACCCGCTTGGGTTAATACCCAGGTCTCAAGGGCCACGCCATCAAATTCAGGGCGTCTGAATTCTGGTGGTAAAACGGGCCCTGAGACAGGAGGTCGGGACGACAAGGGAGGCGCCAAGGAACGTCCGCCGCGAGTTGGACGAGGTCGGCGTACCATGCCCGTCTTGGCCAGTCTGGGGCTATGAGAATGACTTGAATGCCCTCTTGCTTGATCTTCCGCACCACTCTGGGAATGAGAGGCAGAGGAGGAAAGATGTAAGGCAGCTGGAACTGAGACCAGTTCTGAACTAGGGCATCCGCCCCTAGCGCTCGCGGGTCGTGAGATCTGGCTATAAACCTGGGAACCTTCGTGTTGAAGCGAGATGCCATCAGGTCTACGTCCGGAGTCCCCCAGCGACGGCAGATTTGGTGGAACACGTCGGGATGTAGGGACCACTCTCCCGAGTCCATGCCCTGGCGACTGAGAAAATCCGCTTCCCAGTTCTCCACTCCTGGAATATGAACTGCTGACAGCGTGGAGTTCGTCGATTCTGCCCAGTGTAGAATGCGTTGCACTTCGTGCATGGCCTGGAGACTGCGGGTTCCGCCTTGATGGTTGATGTATGCCACGGCCGTGGCATTGTCCGACTGAATCCGGACTTGTGTTCCTGCCAGCATGGAATGTAAAGCCTTCAGAGCTAGAAATATGGCTCGGATTTCCAGGAGATTGATGGGCTCGGCCGACTCCGCTGGGGACCATGTTCCCTGCGCCGTGTGATGACGATGTACCGCTCCCCATCCGCTGAGACTTGCGTCGGTGGTGACTATCTTCCAGCAAACCGGTAGAAAGGACCTCCCCCTCGTGAGGGAACGAGGTTTGAGCCACCAATAGAGGGAACTCCTTGCTGCAGGTGACAACCGGAATAATCTGTCCAGGGCGGAAGGGCTCCTGTTCCACGAAGTCAGAATCGCCCGTTGGAGAGGCCTGAGGTGAAGTTGAGCAAACGGCACCGCTTCCATAGAGGCAACCATCCTGCCCAAGACTCTCATGGCGAACCGAAGCGAATGAGGACACGGCCGTAGGAGACTGTGGACCCCCTGTCGAAGGGCCTTTGCCTTGTCCTGAGGGAGGAGGACCAGACCCCTGGGGGTGTTGAAACGCATCCCGAGGAATGTTAGAGATTGTGACGGAACTGGCGATGACTTCCGCAGATTCACCAACCAGCCTAGCCGACGCAGGGTGTCCACCGTGATGGAAACACTCTGCTGACACTCCCTGAAAGAGGAGGCTTTGATGAGCAAATCGTCTAGGTATGGTAGGACTACCATTCCTCTTGTGTGCAGTATGGTCATGACAGCCGCCATGACCTTGGTGAACACCCTGGGAGCCGTCGCTAGGCCGAACGGTAGGGCCATAAACTGATAATGATCCCGGTCGATGGCGAATCGGAGAAACCGCTGGTGAAATGTCGCGATCGGGATATGGAGGTAAGCGTCCTGTATGTCGATGGACGCGAGAAATTTGTCCTTCTCCATGGACGCTATGATGGAGCGCAGTGACTCCATACGGAAATGCCGAACCTTCACGAAGGAGTTCAGCTGTTTCAGATCTAGAATGGGGCGAACTGCCCCACCTTTCTTGGGTACCACAAACAGGTTTGAGTAGAACCCTTGGAAGCGTTCGGCTGGCGGTACCGGTATGATGACACCGGTTTTCAAAAGGGAATCGACCGCCTGAAAGAAGGCGCGAGCTTTGGGGGAATGAGCAGGTGGGATTGACAGAAAAAAACGATTTGGAGGATGGGACGTGAATTCTATGGTGTATCCGGAAGACACCAAGGTGTGTACCCACTTGTGGTCGGTAGAAGCGAGCCAGGCCTGACGAAAGCGAGAAAGTCGGCCGCCAACCTGAATAGTGTCTCCCGAAGGGGGAGAGTCAGGAAGAAGAGAATCTACTGGGCTTTGAGCCCTTGGATCTCGACTGGCGGGAATGGGACTGCCAGTTTGCACCAGGCTTCCGTGTCGTCTGGGTGCGTTCCCTACGTGGGGACCTATTGGCCGCCGTCGGGGGCTTCGAGACTGACCAACCAAAGGAGTTCCGAAAGGACCGGAAACGGGTTTGCTGGCGACGAGAGAAGGGTCGCTTAATCTGACGTTGTGGAAGAGAGGTACTCTTACCCCAGTGGCATCTGAAATCAATTGATCCAGCTTTTCACCGAATAAACGGCCACCGTTGTACGGAAGACAGGTGAGCGACTTTTTAGACGCCGCATCCGCCTTCCACTCTCTTAGCCAGAGGGCTCGCCTGATGGTTATGGCGTTGGAAGCCGCAGCTGCGGCACAGTTAGCTGAATCGAAGGCAGCATGCATCGAATATTCGGCGGTCACAGCGATTTGGGCAACCTGGTCTAACAAGGCTGGATCGACCTGCAAAAGGCGAAGGGCCGAGTGTACAGAATTAGCTGTAGTCATAATAGCCTTTGAGGCCCAAACCGAGGCAAAGGCGGGCCCTAGAGAAGAGCCTGAGGCCTCAAAGATGGACTTCGCCATCTGCTCCACCTGACGGTCAGTGGCGTACTTTATGGATGAACTGTCCGGTAAGGACAGGAGGGTCTTAGTAGCGAGACGAGAAACGGGAGGGTCCACCTGCGGCGGGTCTGTCCAATCCTGGGTGACCTTAGGCAGAAAGGGATAACGCGTTTCCAGAGCCTTACGGTTACCGAACCTTTTGTCAGGGTGTAACCTATGTTTCTTGAGGATTTCCTGGAACTCTGGATGGTCCGAGAAATGCTTATGTGGTCTCCTGGCTCTTTTAAAGGACACCTTATGCTCTGGAGTATCAGCCGGAGGGTCTGACACCTCCAGAACCTGGTTGATGGAAGTAATCAAATCCTCCACCAACGCAACCGTATTGGTCGCATCTAAATCAAGGGACTCATCTAAGGGATCCTCTGAGCCCGAAGAACAGAGACCTTCGGATTCCTGCGCGTCATCTTGACGCCTTCGGGATGCAGAGGCTGCAGAGCTTGCAGGGGACTCTGGAGACGGTGGTGGTCTCTTACGGCCAGAGTCGGAGGCTGACGGGGCAGGGTCAGCAGTCTGTCGCGGTTCCGAGACTTCCGGCTGCGACGCAGAAGCCTGAACAGCGGATGCAGGTGGCGGACGGGCTTGCATAAACTGCAGCAGTGTGGCAGACAGTCTGTCAATGGACTGCGTCATATTCTGAGACATGACCGTGGCCCACGCAGGGATAGGGTCAGGGGCACTGGTAGAAGCCCGGGTAGTGGGGGTCTCAGTAACCGCAGCCTGCGCGCAGCTCTCACAATGTGGCGAGGTGCATCCTGCAGGGAGGTCAGCCTTACAAACAGTGCAGGTAGCATAGTAAGTGCTGGCTGCCTTGGAGCTTTTCTTACTCCTATTGCCAGACATTGTGGTATGGGCTAGTGAAGAATAGAGAAGGTAACCAGGAGTCCCCTGTGTAATCTGGCACTGTCTAGCTGTCCAGCTAGGTGCCTGGGCCCTTAGTGAATGGGCTGAGTAGGGTCACTGTGGGCTAACAGTGCCTGCTGCAGGGGGATACAGAGGAGAGAGAGAGGGAGGGAGACAGAGAACCTCTGCAGAGGAGATCCCTGCAGAGGTCTTACCAGCCCCCAGCGCCGCTGTGACAGGCCGCCTGGATCCTGTGTCCCCCCGGATGGCTGAGGCCGGGTCCACGTGCAGTGCAAATGGCGTCCGTGGAGAAGAAGGGGGAAGGGGTGGAGCTAAACGGGCGGGCTCCAAGCTGGAAAACGCGCCCGTTCTCGGCTCCGCCCCCATGATGACGCGCGATCAGCGTCATCCGGGGGGCGGGACGGGGGCGGTGCAGGGGTTGCGGCCTCCTCGCTAGGCCCAAGCCGGGGCCTCAATTAGTTGAGGTCCCCGGAAATAGTGAGGGGCCGGCGCGGAGGCGCGAAAACGGCGCCGGGGGGCCCAGAAAACCGGGAAAAGAAGGTCCCGGGGGCAGAGAGTAAGGCACAGGCGGGGGAACCGCCAGTATATTAGGGAGGATGGTCCACCGGTGTGCCCCAGAGTTCAGTATGCAAGCTGCTCCCTGGATGCAGCTGCAAGCCTATGAGCTGTGTGCCCCTTTTAGCTGTGCAGGCTGTGCTTAGGCACTTGAAGCCTGCCTGGTGAGGGAGGAGGACAAGTGCAAGTGCCCCTTCCATGCAGCCTCAGCATCTGGAAGCCTGTAAGACTTCCACAGGCTCCAGTATACCCTGCCAGCTCGTGCTGCTGCAGGCTGCCATACCATGTCCAGCCCATGCAGCCAGGGGCTGCTGATACCTGTGGTGCCACTGCCTAAAACACCCAGGGGTGATTAGGGGGTCGTCATCTGGCAGTCCGGCAGCTTCTACTTCACCTCAGACCGCAGGGAATGAGGAAGGAGGGTGTTATGCTGGGCTGTCTCAACTTTAACCCAGCAACCCAACAGTGGGAGGCCGAGAAAGGAGTACGGCATATGTAGGGATTCTCAACGTCAACTCAGCGCCCCAACAGTGGGTGGCCGAGGAAGGAGCATGCCGGGGGCCACGCTGGACCCACTTTTCTTCATTGGAAGAAAAAAGATGAGAAAAAATAGAGAGTAAAAATAGACGTGTGCCTCCTTCGACACTAAGCAAAAAACTGAGGAGGCAGTGCCTGCCCCAGGGATGTATGCTGCAGAGGAGGAGCCACTGTTACTCTTTTGCAGATTGCTTAGTGTCGCCTCCTAGTGGACAGCAGCATAACACCCACGGTCCTGTGTCCCCCAATGAGGCGAAGGAGAAATAAGCAAGTTTTCAAATGAATCAGCTTTCTATCAGCTGCAATGAAAGCTTTTCTTTTCCATACTATACATCTAATTTCCATGGCATTTAGCCACTAGCACCTGCCCAGATTCTGGCAGACTAAAATTTTTGCACTGTGCCTGCACCCATACACTATAACAATTAGATGTCCAGTACAGTTCTATTATATTTAGAATACTTGCAATTCAGTGTGATGCAGCAGCTGCTCCTTATCCCTCAACCCTTGGGACATTACATTGCATATCAGTGTAAAGTATCGTGTATTGCAGAGAACAGGGGGCATGGCGTGGGCGTAGCTGCCTGCTCCAGACTGTTCTAACCTGCCAACGACAGATATAAGGGGGTGGCAGCTAGGAACAGCCAGTAGGAGATGGCCATGGCCACACCACACGCCCTATTACCAGACTGAATAGAGTCAGATATCAGGGGGCTGGCAGCTAGGAATAGCCTGGAGCAGGGTGCCTTGCCGCTTATTATTGGACTAAATAGAAACAGATATCAGGGGGCTGGGAGCTGGGAAAAGCCCATTGCGAGCGGCTTGCAGGGCTTGAATGGCTCATGTTGGGGGTAAAGTCAGGATTATCGGATGTAGTGTGTGCAAAAAAATGACAAAACCCTGCCCTCCCGTCCCTGGAAGTGCTTCATTTATAGCTGGATGTATGTGGACAGATAGTGAACTGCCCAATCAGTGACATCCAATGAGATTTGGGTCAAGTTAAGGTCCACAACATAACTTTTTTCTGAACCCGCAGGACCCATACTTTCACATGTCTGCTCATCCTCTGCTAAGGATACACAGACCAAATGGTGGCACGATACTAAAGTACGAAAGTAAATGATGCACACCAAGTGACCTATTGTAGATTTCTTAGTGTGGATAGACTGTCATTATTCTCAGCAGTACGAGTCCTGTTTATAAGAAAAAAATGCAGCGCTGAGAATGATGACCTCTTATACTGCAAAAGAGATCTTTTCACCTGGTGAACAAGTGTTTCGCTCATTTATTGACAGCCTGTTTGCAAGGCGAAATTGTGAAACAAGCATTTTTAACAATACTCATTCATGATTATCTTGCAATATAAATTTCCTTTTATACTATAGCTCTACTCTAATCAAAACTGTTACTTCCTGCCAGAAACCAGGAAGTAAAAAGGTTTCATAGTTGGCAAAGGTTATAATTACAGAGCTGTGGAAGAAAGCAGTATCTCGCGGTTTCTCCCTTTTCTGGTACAATTTCAGACGAGACATAGGCCAACAGCCAACCTTTTGAAAATATGTCAATAAAGCACATTTTTAATTGAAGTGGCTCAGTAAATCCAGAAAATTAATGAATATATCAAGTAAAGTATAAAATATGAATAACATATTATTTTAATAGAATGTGGCATTACTATGTTCTTTCTATAATAATTGGGCAGGTAGCGCAACAGGAGAAATAGT
This sequence comes from Allobates femoralis, assembly GCA_033576535.1. Lineage (NCBI taxonomy): Eukaryota > Metazoa > Chordata > Amphibia > Anura > Aromobatidae > Allobates > Allobates femoralis. The sequence continues at coordinate 600,846,953 of JARQOC010000003.1, read as the reverse complement.
GGTAGTATACTGTGCTGGTGACAATATTTTATGTTCATCATCTGGTAATTTTGTTTCCTGGGTAAATTTTCACTATATTTGCTGTTAATAAGGTGATATAAAGGTTACAGGAAGATTGGTGTTTAAGCAATGGTTATGTACAGGTCTATATCGTACAACCAGCAATCATCTCAGTATTCAACCATCCAATAATTTTAGTATTTGTCAGAGGAATAGTATATATTTCAGAAATTTGTTGCTTCAATCATAGTAAATGGACAAAATTAAAGGTCTTACAATATATATTTATTATTTATATATTATTTATTACCTGTTTAGAGGGAGGATGACACATGTCTGATGGCTGGGGGTCATTGAGTTTGCATACAGTGGTTGAGAATGCTCCTTTCCACCATTCAATACCTTTGAGGCTGATGGAAACAGTTACCTGGGCGCTGTGCTTAGCTGCTTCCAATATTCGCAGACACTTTAAATTGAATGGACGTTGCTTTACTGAAAGGTTGCGAAGTGAGAAGGAACGTGTAAAAGTGTCCTAGTAAAAGTGCAGGTTCAAGTGGTAGGGTCTAAAGATGAACGGACCTGAACTTTAAAGTTCGGTGTTCGTGCAGAACACAGACATTACAAAAAACTCAGTGTTCGGGTTCGGAGTTTGGGTGCTTTACGTATGCCAACCACTGAACTGAGCATCGCTGTGCTCGGGTACACTCGGTGCTCGGGTACACTCTGTACTTGGCCCATTGTGAGCCATTTGCAATGTTTGATGGGCTTACACTGGGGGTAAAATCAGTGTTATGTGATGTAGCGTGTACAAAAAAAAAGTGCCTTGTTTATGGCTGGCTGTACATGATGGGCGGAGAGCGGGATTGCCCAATCAGTGACTTCCAATGAGGTTCGGGTCAAGTTTGGGTCCAGATCAGAACTTTATAAAAAGTCTGGCTGAACCCCCAGAACCCGAACTTCCACAGGGCCACTCATCTCTAGAATGATCCTTAGCATTATGCCTTGTCCTGTCCTTTATTACTGACCAGGACTCAATCATAAAACACTGCAATTCACATGTAAGTATAGATTTTTCATATAAATACCACTAGGTATTAGTAAGGGAGACTGTATGGGAGGTTTTATTAAGAAAATGTTTCCTTTTATAATATATAAATGTTTATTGAATGTGCCCCGATACAAAGACCATATTGCGCTTCATTATTATCGACAGTATTTCTATTGACTGTAACCGGACGCTTTTTATTTCAGTTACTTTTTTCCCCAGAAAATCTACGGTATATTTAAAAGAAAAATCAGGTGAATCCCACCCTAAGCATTCTGCAAAAGAGTAAAAACAGGCATTCATTTTTTTGGGTGAAAAGGAAAAACCTATTTAACACCTTCCCCTGGCCAATTTTAATTTTTTCCTCTTCTTCTTTCATAAAACAGAACTTTTTTATTTGTCCGTCAACATTATATTTAGGCTTGTTTCTTGCCAGCCAAGTGGAAGTTTTGAATAACACTGTTCTTTTTATTTTACCATTCAATGCACTGGAAAATTGGAAAAAAATTCCAAGCGTGGTGAAATTCTGAAAGAAAATGCAATTCTAACATTTTTTTTTTGTTCTTAAAGGGGTTGTCCGGGCTTTCCTATAATTTACATGTGTATCTAGGCTGCAAAAAAGAGAATTTTGTTTACGTACCGTAAATTCTTTTTTCTTTAATCATCAATGGGAGACCCAGACAATGGGGGTTTAGGGCACTGCCCTCCGGAGGTCACACTAGGTACTACAAGTTTGTAGACACCGCCCCCTCCGCTTATAAACCCCTACCGCAGGGAACATCCTCAGTTTGGTCTACAAGCTGCGAGGAGGAAAATAAACCACACCCGAAACCTCGGGAAGAACACCGTGCACAAACGGTTCAACAACCCGGCAAACACTGTCTCAACAGAGAACAGAGCCAATGCAAAACAAGCAAAGGAACAACTGGGTGGGTACTGGGTCTCCCATTGATGATTAAAGAAAAAAGAATTTACGGTACGTAAACAAAATTCTCTTTTTTCTGGTCATCATAATGGGAGACCCAGACAATGGGGATGTCCTAAAGCAATACCCCAGGGCGGGAAGAGTTCCTCAACAAGACGGATAACCTGGTTCCCCTTTAAAGGTGGGCAACCGCCGCCTGTAGAACCCGCCTGCCCAAATTTGCATCCGCAGAGGCATGGGCATGCACCATATAGTGCTTAGAGAAAGTGTGTAGGCTGGACCAAGTGGCCGCCTGACACACCTGTAGAGCAGATGCTCTATGTCGCAAGGCCCATGAGGCACCTACGGCTCTGGTAGAGTGAGCCTTCAATCCCACCGGGAGAGGCAAACCAGAAGACCGGTAAGCCTCTTGAATGGAAGCCTTAATCCACCTGGCTAAGGTTGACTTTGAAGCCGCGGACCCCTTACAGCGACCTGACGTAAGAACAAACAAAGAATCCGAACTCCTAAAGGAGGCGGTTCTGGACACATAAATGCGTATAGCTCTCACGAGATCCAGAGTATGGAGGTCGCGCTCAACCTGATGAACGGGAGCGGGGCAAAATGATGGGAGAACAATCTCCTGGTTCAGGTGAAACGTTGAAACCACCTTTGGCAAGAATTCCGGCCGTGGACGCAACACCACCTTGTCTTGGTGAACCACCAGAAAGGGAGACTTGCACGATAGTGCAGCCAATTCTGAGACCCTCCTCAGAGATGTAATCGCCACCAGAAAAGCCACCTTCTGGGACAGACGAGAAAGGGAAACCTCCCTCAGAGGCTCAAATGGCGGTTTTTGCAATGCCGCCAGGACCATGTTAAGGTCCCACGGATCCAGAGGTCTCTTGTAGGGTGGAACCATCCGCGACACCCCCTGCAGAAATTGACGGACCTTCGGGAGAAGCGCCAATCGTCTGTCAAACAGCACAGAAAGTGCTGAGACCTGACCCTTTAAGGAGCCAAGGGATAATCCCAACTCCAAACCCGACTGTAGGAATGCCAACAATGTCGGGATGGACAAGGGCCACGGGGACCGGCCCCCAGAGGCACACCAGGTAAAAAAGATTTTCCACGTCCTGTGGTACATTTTCCTGGAAACTGGCTTTCTAGCCCGATTCATAGTGGCAACCACTGTAGGGGAGAACCCCCTGGATGTCAGCAGCCAGGCCTCAAGAGCCATGCAGTCAATCTGAGGGCCTTGGAATTGAGGTGGAAGAATGGGCCTTGCGCGAGAAGATCTGCGCGTTCTGGAAGAGCCCACCTGTGTCCGCCTGACAGTTGCCACAGGTCCGGATACCAGGACCTCCTGGGCCAGTCTGGCGCCACTAGAATGGCTACCCTGCATTCCGACCTGATTTTCCACAGCACCCTGGGAATCAGAGCCATAGGAGGGAACACATATGGTAGATTGAATCTGGACCAAGTCAAGATCAGGGCGTCCGCTCCCAACGACTGGGGGTCCCATGACCTCGCCATGTATTGCGGAACCTGATGATTCAGCCGTGAGGCCATCAGATCCACGTCCGGAGTGCCCCATCTGCTGCAGATGTCCCGAAAGACGTCTGGATGAAGGGCCCACTCTCCGGCGTCCATCCCCTGCCTGCTCAGATAGTCGGCCTCCCAGTTTTCGACCCCTGGGATGTGAACTGCGGAGATCAGGCAGTTGTTGTCCTCCGCCCAGGATAGAATGCGGTGGACTGCGGCCAGAGCCTCTGCACTCCTGGTTCCTCCTTGATGATTTATATAAGCGACGGCCGTCGCGTTGTCGGACTGAACCCGGATGGGATGTCCTGAGAGGAATCTCTGAAAGGCCAGGAGTGCTAGATAGATCGCCTTGATCTCCAGCACGTTGATCTGTAATGCCGACTCCGACAGAGTCCAGAGGCCTTGGGCCCTGTGGTGTAAGAACACCGCACCCCAGCCCTTCAGACTGGCGTCGGTGGTCACCACTAACCATGACGGTTTGATGAAGGACCGGCCCCGCGACAAGTGATGTGGTTGAAGCCACCACTGCAGGGAATCTCGGGTCGGTTGTGACAGTGTCACCAGCCGATTCAGTGAGATCGTCCTCTTGTCCCACCTGCGTAGTATCTCCAGCTGGAGAGGACGGAGGCGAAATTGTGCAAACGGCACCGCCTCTATCGCCGCCACCATGCGACCCACCAGCTTCATCAACCCACGAAGGGACGATTGTGGTGACAGGAGCACTGCTTGCACTCCCGATCGGATCGCCACCTGTTTGGATTGTGGCAGAGACACCAGGGCTGAGGACGTGTTGAAGTCCATGCCCAAATAAGTCAAGGACTGGGTCGGAACCAAGGTTGACTTCTGGACATTGAGGAGCCAACCGAATTGTTCCAGAGACCGCATGGTCACATCTAGGCTCGCTTGACAGATGGCGCCCTGACCAGCAGGTCGTCTAAATAGGGAATGACGGCATGGCCCTGCACGTGCAGGAGAGCCATCATAGAGGCCATCACTTTTGTGAACACCCGTGGTGCCGAGGCCAAGCCGAACGGCAGCGCCACAAATTGGAAGTGTTCCTCCCCCACTGCAAATCTCAACCATCGCTGGTGGGCCGGTGCAATGGGCACGTGAAGGTAAGCGTCTCTGATATCTATGGACGCCAAGAAGTCCCCCTGTGACACAGCCGCGATCACTGAGCGCAGTGATTCCATACGGAACTTCCGAACCAGCACGTGGCGGTTGAACAACTTCAGGTCCAGAACCGGGCGGAAGGATCCGTCCTTCTTTGGGACGATAAAGAGGTTGGAGTAAAAACCCCTGAACCTCTCCCCGGAAGGCACCGGGACCACCACTCCGTCCCTGCGGAGTCCCTCCAACACCAAAGAAAAGGCCTGAGCTTTTTCTGGGGAGGGGACCGACCGATGGAATCGGGATATCGGTTTTGACGTCAGCTCTATCCTGTAACCTCGCGAGACCACGTCTCGAACCCACTGATCTGGAACGTGAAGTAGCCACTCGTCCTGAAAGCGAGACAAGCGGCCCCCCACCTGTGGGGAGGCAGGAAGAGAGAGCGAGTCATGTAGAGGCGGGTTTGGGGGTGGCAGCTGCTGCCCCCGCCGGCTTCTTTGGACGACTCTTAGAGCGCCACTGAGAAGCGGGCTTGCCCCCTCGGTCCGTGCGAGCGGACGGTGCTGATGACTGTGAGCTGGACCGAAAGGACCACTGTTTTGGGTTCCTCTTAACGGTATACCGCGGCTTAGGTTTATTCTGCGGTATTTTAGACTCAGCAGAATCCTTAATTAGCTTGTCCAGCTCTGTGCCAAAAAGCCTGTCACCAGAGAACGGAAGATTCTGCAGAATCTTCTTAGATGTGGCATCTGAGTCCCAAAGACGTAGCCACAACAACCTGCGGATCGCTATAGCATTGGCCGAAGCCACAGCTGAGCGAGTGGCAGTTTCCAGAGTCGCCGTTCTGGCGTAGTCCGCATAGGCTCTCGCCCTCTCGGTAAGTGCCAGGACCTCTGGACTGGACCTTGCCAGGTCAGTGATACCATCCAAGCAGGTAGTAATCGCTTGTAAGGTCCAGACCGTGGCAAAGTTAGGGGCAAATGACGACCCCACCGCCTCATAGGAAGACTTGGCGAGTTGCTCGACCTGTCTATCAGTAGCATCCTTCAGTGAGGAGCTATCAGAGGCAGAGAAAAGGGAGCGTGCAGCAATCCTGGTCATGGAAGCATCCACCTTCGGGGACTGCGACCACTCCTGAAGCACCTCCTGGGGAAAGGGGAAGCGATTGTCCTTGGGTTTGCGGACATAACGCCGCCCAGGATGTAACCTGGGGGCTCTAATCACCCTTCCAAAATTAGTATGGTCCATAAAGGAGCCACTTGGTCTAGCCTCCGGCCGCAGCCATTGATAGACCTCCTTCGGGTGCACCGTCACCTCCTCAGGGGGTGTCACGAGACGTAAGGTCTCGTTGATAGAGGACACCAGATCCTCCACCCCATCTGGTGGTTCAGACACAGATACAGACCCGAAAGTCGAACCCCCATCATCTTCCTCACCATCAGAGGAACGCTCCTCCTCAGATAGAGTCTGGAGCTCGGGTGAAGCCTCACGACGAGGCCGCTTAAGGGGTCTCACAGCAGAAGAGGGAGACACCCGGGGGTAACTGGAAGGAGTAGCTGGGCTATCCAGTCTCCTATTAAGTGCCTCCAGGGATTGCGACATGGAGGACAGCTGAGACAACAGAGATTCATTGATCCTGTTCTGAGTCTCCCAAGGCCCTGAGATCACCTGAACCTCGGGGTATAGCACCGGAGCTGCTGACTCAGCAGTGCCAGCCCGGGCCTCTGGGCGTCCGCAGTTATTGCAGGACCCCTCCACCAGTGTTCCATTGCACGTAGCACATGTAACGGTGGCCTCGGCCGCCTTAGCAGCAAGCTTCCTAACTGAGGACATGGCCACAGTAGGGGTAGATAAGCCCAATTGCAGACAATAAAACCGGAGATCCCGGTGGCTTACCGACCGCTGTAAAGCTGTATGAGGGAGCGGTGTGTGTGTGTGACCTCCGCGCCGTCTTCCGGTCTCCCCTCTTGGAGTGCAGACGCACGCTGCATACAGTTCCCAGCCGGGAAGTGAGGGTAAAGATGGCCGCCGACAGAGAAACTGTGGGCGGCGCCGAAGACACGCGGGAAACACACGCACACGCCCCGCGGTGACGTCACCGCACGGGCTGCATCCCATCCTCCAAGCATCCTTCTCATGAGGGAGCTGGAGCCCGCAGGGCGGGAAACAGTGTAAAATACATTGTACACAGACTGCAAATACATATCACACATCCGCAGCCTACGGCCTCAGCCCCTGTGACACACAGGGCGGTCAGCCAGGGTGACCCCAGCACAGGGTACACCCGCAGAACCGCGGGCCCGAGGGCAACGCGCGGTCTGAGTGTCATGAAACACAAAAAGTGCCAGACACTACCCCCAGGCACACAGGAGACACAGAGTGCCTCAGTGCCGGTCCGGTCTGTAAGCACCATTCAGGGAGGCCTCGGACGGGGGTGCAGCACCAGTCTGGAGTGTAAGCACCATTTAGGGAGGCCTCAGACTGGGCCGCTCAGCCCAGTCCGGAGTGTAAGCACCATTTAGGGAGGCCTCGGACTGGGCTGGCTCCAGTCCGGTCTGTAAGCACCATTTAGGGAGGCCTCGGACGGAGCGGAGCTGTGCAAGGCTCCCATCTCCCACTCACCAGAGCCCCCCAGAGAGGGATGGAGAGGAGTGTAACAGCGTACCGGGAGAACACCAGGTGTCCAGGCCCTAGGCCCTCCGGTACCTCCACCAGCGTGTGCCACTAAGGGTGAGCGGGGAGGCTGTCACCGGTCCCGACTGGGACCTTATTACCTTGTCTTCAGACGCCATCACGAAAGTAGTGAGAATGCAGTGAAGTGCAAGCAAAGCGTGATCCTCCGAGCACACTAAGTTTAAAACTGAGGATGTTCCCTGCGGTAGGGGTTTATAAGCGGAGGGGGCGGTGTCTACAAACTTGTAGTACCTAGTGTGACCTCCGGAGGGCAGTGCCCTAAACCCCCATTGTCTGGGTCTCCCATTATGATGACCAGAAAATGTTGACAGTTTGTAATATACATCCTGTCAACATTTTGTAGGGATTCCTAGATATCACCTATTTGCGGCAGCCAGAGTACATCCAGGGGGTGTGATTGTAAATGGAGAACTGAACATTACTCCCAGACTCCAACACACACGCCCCCTCCCCCAGTCTATAGTATGCCCGGCCACCCCCAGACTTCTACAGCACTGCAGTTCTGTGCACTCTCTGTGAGCTGGAGATTTGGTACACTGGGTCAGTGTAGGAGCTAAGGGCTGTAACAATCCTGTGTGCCCTCAGCTCGTGCTCCCCTGTGGCTGCTCTGTGCAGGAGTCGATGCTCCTCTTCTCTCCCCAGCTGCCGTCTCTGTGCCTTGCTGTGTGCAAGAGATACAGAGGAGGACGACCTCGCCTGCATACTGCACAGTGTGGCCACAGGGGAGCACAAGCTGAGGGCACACAGGATTGCACACTGCCCTCAGCTCCTACACTGACCCAGTGTGCCAAATCTGCAGCTTACAGAGCGGTGCACAGAGCTTCAGATTTGATACCGTGCCAGGGAGGAGGTAACCCACTGTGTGTAGAGGGGGTGGGTGGTCATGCTTGGGACTGGAGCAGGCTGTAGGATCCTGGGGGTGGCTGGCCACACTGTAGACTGGGAGAGGGAAGTGTGTTGGAGTCTGGGAGTAAATGACCAGAGTTCCATTAACATGCAGCTCCAGCTCAACACGCCCCCTGGACGTTCTCTGGCTGCTGCAAATCAGTGATATCTATGAAACCCTGCAAAATGTTGACAGGATGCATATTACAAACTGTCAACATTTTGCAGCCTAGATACACATAGAAATTATAGAAAAAGTCTGGACAACCCCTTTAATGGCAACCTGTCATGTCCATTTTTATTTTTAAACCGCCCCCAATGTTATGTCTATCATACATTGTGCATTACTAACCTGTTTTTTTTTTTTAATAAATCCATGTACATAAAGCTTTTTGCATTATGTACCTGCAAATTCAGTCATTGGGGTTTGATACTTCAGCTGTAATCAGTCACATCAATCCACTTATGTCATGCACTTTTTGAAATTTAGTAATGTCCCCTGCAATGTAATGTATTGACATTGGTCACTGAACATTTCTGCTGCTTAAGGACCTGTGGTGATTTCATGGCCAAGCAAGCAAGGCCTGCTTAGCTCCACCCATTACGGTCACTTGGTCGTGGCACACCACAGGTCCTATGAGCACCAGTATAAACCTGCAGTGATTGATCTTAATGTATTAAATGCAGGGGAACATTACTAATACTACATGACAGATGTTGGTTGACTTGACTGATTCCAGCTGAAGTATTCCCCCCGATGACTGAATGTGAAGGTACATAACGCAAAAAGCTAATCATCTTAAGTATTTTTTTTATGAGAAATACAAGGATTTATACTTTTTTAAAACCAGGTTAGTGATGCATAATGCATGATAGAAATAACATTGGGGGCGGTTTAAAAACAAAAGGATCTGACAGGTTTCCTTTAAGTCATAAATTCTGTGGTAAAAATGACTGAATCAGGATTCTCTAGTTCAGTATGATTACAGCAATAGTAAGCTTAACTAGATACCAAAAAAAGAAACAATTTCAGAAATTTGTGAAAAAATTGTATTTTTAGGTTTGCGTCCCATTTTACAAGACCTACGGTATATCATTTTTATTTGTCAGTTTTAAGATTTTTTTCTTATTACAAATTTACTTATTGTTTTCATTTGTTTTATATTTTGATAGATCATTTTGCTACAGTATTACGCAGCAGATTTTTAGGTCATAAAAAAACAGCAGTTTTACTTATTCACCTTGTGTTATCGCACCCTAATGGTACCTTTACACGCCGCTACCGAAAGGTAGAAACCACCGGGTGCCGGAGACAATTGTACCTTTTACCTTCAAAACACCGCGAGGTAGCGGCGTGTAATTCAAGTAGCACGGACCTGTCTCTTTGGACACCTGTCTTTCAGCCTTGCTCAAAAACAAGCAGGTATAAACCCTATGGTAGCGGCGTGTAATCGGGGCACAGGAAGGTATTTTTAACACGTAGTGAATTCCCTGGGGCGTGCCACAGCCTCCGGGATACCGCGCCCCATCAGCGATCATTGGTGGAGGATCCTGCGTTACGATTGGCTCTCCCTTCAAAGGGCGCCATCTAGGATGAGCTGTAGAGATACATGCAGTATGCACGATCAGATACATTAGTACAATTACGCGGCCACACAATTGCGGAAGGCCAAAGTATAGTGCGTTATGGTCCTATGTAGTGTGTACATTCACATACCACATACTAAGGAAGTGCTGTACACAGCACACATGCATGCCGTACGTAGCGGCCTGGGTCTTTTTATTAGGTAAAGCAGAAGTGTTTTTGCCGTGTCGCACTGCACGCACTATATAGTGTGCACATTCTCATACCACATACAAAGGAATATTGCTGTACACAGCGCATAAGGTTGCGGTACGCAACACCCTGGGTTATAGTTCTGTAGGTGCCGCGGAAGTGTTTCTGCCATGTCACAAGCGCTTATTCCGTGTTACAATCCAAACAGTACTACGTCACGTCTCCACCATCCCCCCTTCGCGCCGTGCCCAATCAGAACACTATTGTGTTGGCCAATGGTTGTCGTTTGGGCGCGGCGTGACAGACTGTGGCACGCCTATGTGTTGTCCTTGCTGCCCCAGGTCCGCCCATATTCCCTTGTGGTAGCGGCGTGTAAATCAGGGAAGGTGCTCCACAGAAGGTAACCTGCAGCACCCGTCAGTACTTCCAGGGATCGAAAATACCTACTGTGGAGCACCTTGTGGCGGCGTGTAATTGCGGTATTAGGTACCGTTAGGAACCGTTGAAACACGCGCGTGCACATGTGATACCCGGTGGTTTCTACCCTTCGGTAGCGGCGTGTAAAGGTACCATAAGACTTCTTTTTTAATGCAACAAAGTGTTAATAAAATATGACTCACTAGCCACAAAAAGCATTGCCAGCTAGCCCATTGAGTTCCAAACCACGTAACAGGAAAAACACTTAATGATATGTTGAGTAAAAAATCAAAGTAGGATTGATCTGCTCTCCAACTTATAAGATAACCAATAGGGTACAGTAGCAGGCTGTGAAATACATATTATCGCATGCATCATATATCATGTGTGCAAGTGTGCATACACAAACTGCGCCCTTAGACTGATGAAAAACTGATGCACTTTAAGTTCCCATGATGAGTACAGTATTTGGTGATTGTTTGATGTTGCAGATTTTTGTGGGTTTTTTCATTGCATATTTGAGTGTTTTTCTTTTTTTTTACATGAATATTCATTGTGCTTTTTATGCTGCAGTTTTTGTCTCCTTTTGGTATGCAATGTTTTAAATAAAACTGTTTTGGATACTTACTGCTACTAATCTTTTATAAAACGTTACTGATAAAGTCATTGGCAGATTAGAGAAGACTTTAGTGTGTTTCTGCTGAGGAAATGCAGCAAAAATGTATGTAATAAGCCCGTGACATTATCACTATGGTTTTACCAAAGGTTTAAAAAAAGAATGAAAAAAGAGCACAGTGAGCATGAGATTTATGTAAATCTCATTCATTTTGCTGGAACAGTACACACTGATTTTTTTTATTGTCAAAATGCTCATCGTGGGAACTTAGCCTCACGCTAATCCTTTAACACTGACTTTAATGATTTAACAAATAGATCAATGGTTTTGTTTTGCAGCCGGGTAAAGTAAGAAAACACGTATGTAAGTTTATCTTCTGTTTACTTTTATCAATCCTTCCTTCGTTTAGTTTCAAAATGCATTTTGGCATCCTAATATTGACTGACGATCCAAAGCTAACTTTTCTTTGGTAGATACAGAATAATAGAATGATACAGTAAGTCTACAAGGCTTGTACAGGGTTCAGCATACTTGCTGAAGTTCTTAGGTTAAATAATAAAAAAATTTAATTAGCACAGATATATGTTGAATATAGGCTCCTAATCTAATGAAGATATATAGAAGACAACATTGCGTGTGCCACGATATAGGAAAAAACATGAATATATGAGTATTAAAATGCATTACTACTATACAGACTATACTTATGAAACTGAGGTACTTAGCGTAAAAACTGGACAATTAATCTGTCCCCACCAGCCACAACAAGGTGTCTCATTTTTTCCTTGCAACCTACACTATGAAATTCAAACTTACCTCCCTTTGTCAATGCAAGAAGTATACATCGTGTTGTAGTTATGATACTGATCTAATAAAAAGACTGAAGATTTGTCTCACCTCTTTCCCTCTGGTCTGGGAACTCCTCCCCAAGGGGCATCTGGACCTCTTCCATCAGCTCTACTTAGAACATGACCACGTGGCGGGCTGCAGGTCCGATCAGCCAGCTCTCGGCTACTGACTTCCAGACCACGAATTCTAACACCGCCCTCTAGTCTGCGATTATCTGTCTCTATAACCGACAACTCTAATTTTGTTATCTGCGGAAAGTACAAAAGGTGATTATTGGTAGATATTGTCTCAAGAGTAAATAAGTCAAAATCTAAAAACTGGCTCAACTGCAATAACATTAGGATCTTGGTATGGCAAATAGAATAGACAACTAGGACACTAGCTCCTTCATAGCATACTGTCACCTTCACATGGCATTTTTATGTAATTTACTTACATCTCGACCTTCCCCCCGGATGTCAATTCCATGTCCTTGTGCATCAAGTAGACTCTGAGAATCCTACAAGCATATGAAATGTTCACAATCTAGAAATTTACCAGCCACAATTATATCTAGTAATATTTAGTAATCTGTTTGTCACATGGCCAATTTTCATTTTTGCTTTTTCATCCTCCCTACACCCCCTTCTTCCTATAGCCAAAACTTTTGCCTCTTTCCATCCAAAAAGACGAGGACTGTTTTTTGTGGAATGGGATGTACTTTAGAATGACACCATTAATTTTACGCCAAAATGGGAAATATTATGGAAAAACACAATTCTGGCATTTTTTTTGGTGAAATGTTTGTATGCAGTGCACTTTGTGGTAAAAATGACCTCCCAATATGATTCTCCTCATCAGTACAATTACAGCGATACCAATCATATTCAGACTTTTTATTATTTTAGGGGTGAAAAGAATCAGAAGTTTGCAAAAAAAAATTTAAGTATTGCCATTTTCCAACACCCATAATGTTTTCATTTTTCAGAAGATGGAGCCGTTTGATGGTTTTGCAGGGCAAGAAAACATGTTATTACCATTTTGAATAGATATGAAGTATTCTTACAGTATTTTTTGTGGTATTGCAGCTAATAAACAAACTTAATTTTGTCGTTCTTTAAAGGGAACCTGTCACCTAAAAATCACCCCCCAGCCTATCAATACCTGTCCCTGTACCTTCCTAATCGTATCCTACCTATCCTTCTCTGTCCTAAAACAATCATTGCAATGTTTAAAAAAGTGCTTTATAAACTTACTAAAGTGAGGCTTCATGTCCCCTCAGAAGTCGCACAGGGCAAACCCTGTGCATGATTTTCGGCACCTCCGCCGCTTGTATTCACGCCCCGATGGGCGTGAAAATGCTTTGTAATCATTCTCTCCCTCCTCCATGGGCATATTAGCCGGTATGACGCTAATCGCGTAATTTCCGGCTTTGCGCATGTGCGAGGTTTGCTTTACGGCAGCATCTGTGATGAGCGTCATACCGGCTAATATGCCCATGGAGGAGGGAGAGAATGATTACAAAGCATTTTCACACGCATCGGGGGCGTGAATACAAGCGGCGAAAATCATGCACAGGGTACGTCCTGTGCGACTTCTGAGGGGACATGAAGCCTCACTTTAGTAAGTTTATAAAGCACTTTTTTAAACATTGCAATGATTGTTTTAGGACAGAGAGGGAAAGGTAGGATACAATTAGGAAGGTGCAGGTACAGGTATTGATAGGCTGGGGGGGCGATTTTTAGGCGACAGGTTCCCTTTAATTTTTTTTGGTTTGCAGTATTTACTGATTGTGTAAATTATTGTTATATTTAGTGCTCTTCTTCCAGGTCATTTTCGGTAGTGGGGGCTCCTGTCTGTATACAATCAAGCTCTGTTTTCATGCCCGTCTGACCTTTTCCAGTCCCTCCATGCTGGTCCGCTACCACTGGTGGATATTCTCCTAAATTTAGGACCTGACCTATTTGTTGTGTTAGGCTCTGCCCCAGGCATAGCACTCCAATCACACGCTTTGGATGGAAGTTGCACTCTATTTAGCTCCACCAACATCTCCTCGGCCTATTACAACCTCCTTCTTTCCAGGACAATCTCTGCACTCAGGGGATCAGTGTTTCCAGGCTCCCTTCTTCTCCTTTCTTCATTCCTCCGGCTCTAGCATCAGCAATGAGCTCTGGTTTCCTGGCCTCCTATTGCCTTCAGGACTGCCTCTACACTTGAGGAACGGGGTAGGCTGTGTCATTTTGGGGGCCCTCAGTAGTCCTTCCCATTTACCTTTGAAATCAATGCCTAATCTTAGAGAGAACACCCCCTATAGTTTTACAATATATCTGCTCATCCTATAAGAAAAGGTCGCCATCATCAGGGCAGCCCACAGCACCCCTGCTTAGATCAGAGGTCTGCAATTCCAAGGTAGGGGGTTTTTGTTATGAGATCTGCAATTGCACAGGCCCTCATCCACAAAATCCCCTCCGACAATTAAAATATAATTTTTTTTATTTCATTACTTGTTTTAGCACATTGTTTAGCTAAAATGTATATTTTTTCTTATTTTCCTCCACTAAAACCTAAGCGCATTTTATAATTAGGTGCATCTACTAAAGCGAGAAATACAATATATTTCAATGTATATATTTACATACGCATACATACATATAGAAAAATATATAACATTTTAAATTACCACCTTTTCCATTCAAGACTACAGAAATTAAAATTAAAAATTTGCACCATGGTCTCCAAAAAATTCAAATCTATTAAACTGTAAAAATATTTAAACTGCATTTTAAATGCTGATCAGATCAGGAACAGCAGATTAGCAGGGGTGCCTGTGCTCACAACCGCAATGATCAGATATTGACTGATGACCAATCCTTAGGATAGGCCATCACTACAGAAGTCACAGACACCCCCTTTAAAAAGCTTACAAAATGGCAACAGAAAGAAATGTTTTATTTTATTTCAGGGTCCTGTAACGTTGAAAAAAACAACCTTGATATTACTGTAGTTATTTTTACTGTACAATAAAAACCATCAAAACAATAGTGGAACTGAATTTTATTTCACACCACTTGCAATGTTTTACTATTTTACATTACATTATATGATGAAATGATTGTTATGAGACAAAACCATGATTTTGTCCCACAAATCACAAGCCCTCATCTGACTATGTGAACAGGAAAATAAAAAAGTTATCGTTATTGGAAAAAGAAAAATAATGAAAGTGCAAAAATAAAAAATGTCCTTAAAATGGAATATATCATCACATAAACTATTGTTTAAATCAGGTTTTTGTGTTACATGTATTTTTTAACATGTTTGGAAAATGTTTTTCCTTTCATAGCACAATCTTTAAAAATTAAATTAATAATCTTGAAGTTTTCACACTGGCCACTGGGGCTTAGGTATCTATCTTACTGGGAGAGTGAATGTGTGACAACTGTACATGATATAAGTATACAAATTTACTGATAGATAATGATTATGTGTTGGAAGTATACTAATAACATACCAGTCACATGTATAGATAGATATAAAATTTGAATCAATAGACTTGTTTTATTTTAACACCAAGTGTTGTGAATCGCTGCGCACAATATAAAGCGTAAGGAAGCAGGGACATTAATACAAAGGTAAAGGAGTGAAGACTATGAAAACGAGGCTTCCCATTGTGACTCATTTACACATTAAGTATTAACAGTGCTGCTCTTATTCTGTCTAGAATAGATCATTAAATGTTTGGATGATTTGCTTCTCAACCAACATTCCTGGAGGCTCCTATCTTATTGACGGAAAGTTGCTCTCTTCTGCAATGTACCTTATATAAGATGGGTCATACCTCAAGAATTTGGCTTCGACACTCAGAGGGTGGCAATTTTGCCTCTAGCTCTTGGAGTTTTTGGTTTGATAATTGGACTAGTCGATGTAGTGCCTCATCAACCCTCTCATACAAGTCAAAGGTGACCGGGTCATGAAGTCTGTAAAAACACAAGAAGGGTTCCTGAATGGTGGAATAGGTCTTCCAAGCTGTTAAGTAAAACTCCAGGATTACCTGAGATAAGGTGATTTCTGCAGGCTCGCTACCAGAGTGCCTCCATCCCTCTGCAGTCTTTGAAGTTTCTCATCTGTCAGCGTTTTCTTCATGGCATCTCGATGTTGGGAAATCAACCACTGAATATCCTAGAACATGGAATATATTAGTAACTTGTAATTTGACAAGGGAAAGGTAATATGATGTATTTACTACAGACTGATATGCTTTTCTCCAAAGGATCTCTTTACATGTGCCAAATGGCAGCAGTAATAAACTAATATTTAGCAATTGGTGGTCATTTAAAAGCTCATTTACACAGGTAGACTGTGGTATATGATGGATATTGAATGATTTGTAGCAGATTGGTCAGTGTGCATATGGTGGCATTGATCACGGCAAGATTAAAAAATGATTTCATCCAATAAATTAGTGTTTTGCTCATTCATCAGGTTATCGGCAGCCTGTTTATACTTCAATATTATGGTGAAACAAGTATTTCTAGAATAACCTTTCAGAGCAAAGGTACCTTAACTCTATGCATGGTTTTGTAATTAAGACCACAGTCCACAAGCTGCTATCAATATAGATGCCTATACACATGAGAAAATGTTGTCCAAAGCTTATTATCTTGAGTATGGAATCATATGGTTTGTATGGGTTTCTCCCAACTCTTACTAGACATAAGATGAAGGGGAAAAAGGATTGGGTGTGTTAAATTTTACTGCTGGATGGATGTATTTGTTTTCATGAGAATAAGCCATCATCAAACAAATGAAAATACAAACACTCTCACCAAAACTAAGCTTGCCATCAGCTATCGTAGCTGTACAGCCTCCTAAGGGCCTTTTCACATCAGCGGTAGGCGCTGATCGCGGTGAAAAACCCGCAACTGCCGTGGTTACCGCATAACGGCCGCACTTGAGATTCACCTGCGGCAAGACCCATGCAATGTCTATCAGTGCTTACCGCTGATGTGAAAAGGCCCTAACAGAGTATTTTTGTGTACACAAATTACTTATATACTGTATAGAAGATAGCTGATAGATTTTTGAGAGCCCCATTGGGACCACTGATGGCTGACTTGTCTCCCTTGTTCTACATGACATTCAGAAGGAATTAAATGAATGCATGTCACCATGGCGTCGCCATGTTCACTCTGAAGGTGGTGCTGGTCATAGGGGAGAAGTCTCTGCTAGAAAATCTGGATAGAGCAGGCTCCAATCCTCTGCTAGGGATGGAGTGGCTGGGACCTGTAGTACTTCAGTCTGACAGTGTTGATGTGTTTGTACTGGCTTCCAGCTGAAGTCATTAACTCCTAGCTCCAGCCAATTGGGAAGTACCACACCCTATTTATATCTTCAGCCTTTTGCTGCAAGCTGCCAGAAATAGTCTTTGGTTCACTTGTTTGTATCCTGCTGTTAATTACTGATCTTCCTGTTTGACCTATGCCTGTTTTGAACAATACTACAGCCTTATAATTTTGTACCTTGCTGCCATCTTGGTTTTGACCCATCTCTCTGGCTACAATATTGGATTCTGGTTTTATGACCTCCTGGCTATGACGATTCTTGGCCACTTCCCTACCTGCAGCCCATCTATAGGCAGCAACCCCTGGACTTTGCAGTAATGCCAGATCCCTGTATAGGGGTTAAAGGATGTAAGGGTATCTCGGGATTCTTCCTGATGGTGCGGTTTGCGCTTAGTCTGTTCAGGATTCCCCTTTTTACCTGAAGCTTGGATGGATGTCACAATGCACTACATTTTAACGTTTATGTCATTGAAGAAGACAGAAAATGAACCATAATAATAGGATTAAATATGTATGTATATTATAAAATTAATTTAAGAAAAAAAAATCTTTGAAAAAGTTATGAGCCAAAATGCAGGCAAAATAAAAACAAGAAAAAAAGTTCACTGTTGTTTTTGCATGTATAAGATACACCTTTATTATTTAAAAAACAAGCTTTTTTCAGAACTTTGCCAAGCTAAATCTTTTTTAGAAAATAGTAAAAAGACTAACCTCAGTGCTGTCAGCTTCTACTTGTTGTGTGACCTTCTCCAGGGAGTCGAGCACATCACAGCACAAAGAGTGGAGTCGCCACAGAGACTACAGAAAGAAAAGAGATGAAGAATGGGATGCCTGGAAAATACAGGTATAATATCTCACATTGAACTGTAAACCAAAGGTCATTGGCTTCTAATCCAACTGATGGCAAAGGAGCTTTCTATTTCTGAGTATAACTTGCATGTCAATTAGCTACTAAGCCTGGTGGTTTTTCAAACCCATAAGACATATATCTATGAACTAATTAACCATACAAACATGCGTCTGGTAGCCTGGTCTCTTGATATAGCTTTATATTTATATGTTATCTGTTTTTAGTGAAGCAGTGATGAGATGAAATATCAACCTGACTAAGAGATCATGTTACTGCTGCTACTAATAGTTGTATATAAAGAAGGGAGCGAGAGGAAGGAGCTGCTGAGGACAAAGATACTAAAAGCAGCAGCCTCTAAGTGGTACACTGTCTCACACAGTGCTGCATTCACAACAACAATGCTCATTATTTCTTTATAATATCTTCCGTACATATCTGTTTCTTTGCGTTCATTGGAAATAGATGAGAAAAGAATTTGTTTGTAGACAGGATAGAGACAAGAAGAATCTTAATCCAGAAAGGGAAAAGAGGAGAAGGATCTACATCTAGACAGGAGAGAGAGAAAACTAGCATCAGACAGACAGGAGAGATAGAAGAGAAGGATTTGCAGACAGACAGGAGAGGGAGATGAGAAGGATCTGCAGACAGACAGGAGAGAGGATAGAAAGATTTTCAGATGGACAGGAAAGAGATAAGAAAAGGATCTGCAGATAGATAGGAGAGAGATGAGAAGTATCTGCAGACAGACAGAATAGAGAAGGATCTGCAGATAGACAGAAGAGAGAAGGATCTTCAGAAAAACAGGAGAGAGATGAGAAGCATCTGGAGACAGACAGGAAAGAGGGTAGAAGGATCTGCAGAGAGACAGGAGAGAGGATAGAAAGATTTTCAGATAGACAGGAAAGAGATAAGAGAAGGATCTGCAGATAGATAGGAGAGAGATGAGAAGTATCTGCAGACAGACAGAATAGAGAAGGATCTGCAGATAGACAGAAGAGAGAAGGCTCTTCAGAAAAACAGGAGAGAGATGAGAAGCATCTGCAGACAGACAGGAAAAAGAGTAGAAGGATCTGCAGAGAGACAGGAGAGAGGATAGAAAGATTTTCAGATAGACAGGAAAGAGATAGGAGAAGGATCTGCAGACAGACAGGAGAGAGATGAGAAGCATCTGCAGACAGACAGAATAGAGAAGGATCTGCAGATAGACAGAAGAGAGAAGGCTCTTCAGAAAAACAGGAGAGAGATGAGAAGCATCTGCAGACAGACAGGAAAAAGAGTAGAAGGATCTGCAGAGAGACAGGAGAGAGGATAGAAAGATTTTCAGATAGACAGGAAAGAGATAAGAGAAGGATCTGCAGACAGACAGGAGAGAGATGAGAAGCATCTGCAGACAGACAGGAGAGAGAGAGAAGGATCTTCAGAAAAACAGGAGAGAGATGAGAAGCATCTGCAGACAGACAGGAAAGAGGGTAGAAGGATCTGCAGAGACAGGAGAGAGGATAGAAAGATTTTCAGATAGACAGGAAAGAGATAAGACAAGGATCTGCAGATAGACAGGAGAGAGGGTAGAAGGATCGTAGATAGACAGGAAAGAGATGAGGATGATCTGCAGACAGACTGGAGAAAGAGATGAGAAGGATCTGCAGACAGACAGGAGAAAGAGATGAGAAGGATCTGCAGACAGACTGGAGAAAGAGATGAGAAGGATCTGTAGACAGACAGAAAAGAGAAGAAAAGGATCTGCACAAAAACAGGAGAGATGAGAAGCATCTGCAGGCAGACAGGAGAGAGGGTAGAAGGACCAGAAAACACCCAAAAGAGTAGGTAAAGCCTTGTGCACACACTGCGTTTATTGGTGCAAATTTGGTGCAGTTTTGTGACAAATCTGCATGCGTATCCTGAAGCCAGCAAAGTCAATGAGAATTCTGAAGTGTTGTGCACACGTTGCCTATTTTTTTCCTGGCAGATTTGGTGCAGACTCACTTGCAGAAAAAATCTGCAGCATGTCAATTCTTGGTGCAAATTTCCTGCAGTATTTAGCCCTTCTAGCCATTGACTTCATTAAGAAAAACACATGGCAAAAATCTGCACCAAAAATTCAACACGTTTTTCTGAGGATGAAGATTTTTGCCAAAAATTCCTGCACCAAATACTTAGTGTGCGCACATAACCTAAAATAATCTACAGATAGAAAAAAGAATGTATCCAACAGGAGATAAAGGAGAAAGATCTGCATCCATACAAAAGGAAGGGTAGCAGGGTCTTCAAAAAGACAGACCAAAGAAAGGATCTACATCCAGAAGGGAAAAAGGAGAAGAATCTGCCTCTAGACAGGAGTGAGAAGGATAAACTGTGGATATTCAGGAAACAAAACTTCTTTCACAATTTGTCACGATTCATTTTGTCTTCTACTACCAAGCATTGTACAGTGTTACTTAAAGAGGTTATCCTACAAACAAAGTTCATTTTAATCAATAATCTTGGAATAATAATCATTTTCACAATTGAATGAGTTTTAAAAAAATGGTTTCTTGTGCTGAGGTAATCTTATATACGTGCCCCCGCTATGTACTGTGTAATGGCCGTGTCTGACTGTACAGGGACATGGTCTGATAATAACACAACTCTTGGGCCAGGAAGGATGAAATATAGTATACAGACATTACAGCCTGGGATTGTAGAAAATTATTTCTTTGAGGAAAACATTTAAAAAAACAGGCAGAGAAATGTTTTTGATCTCATACTATAAAGTCTGTATAAAGTCTGTATACTCTTTTGTGTCCTATTCTGTTAAAGAGATGTGGTATGATCAGACCATGTCCCTGCACTACTCCAAGGTTTATTGATTAAAAAAGAGAATTTTGTTTACTTACCGTAAATTCTTTTTTCTTGAATCATTAATGGGAGACCCAGACAATGGGGTTTAGGCAGTCTGCCCTCCGGAGGCCACACTAGGTACTACAAGTTTTTTGTAGTCTCCGCCCCTCCGCCTATAAACCCCCACTGCAGGAGCAGATCCCCAGTTTAGTTCACAAGCTGCGAGGAGGCAACCCACACCACAACTCTAGGCATGGCTGCGAACAATGCTAGCCAAAGAAGCCTGAGTCAATAGGTTCAAAACACAACAAAACGTCCAACGGGACAACTGGGTGGGTGCTGGGTCTCCCATTAATGATTCAAGAAAAAAGAATTTACGGTAAGTAAACAAAATTCTCTTTTTTCTGATCATCATAATGGGAGACCCAGACAATGGGGATGTCCTAAAGCAACACCCCAGGGCGGGAAAAGAGTTCCTATGAGACGTTTGATTTGCGGGGCACCTCAAAGGTGAGCCACCGCCGCCTGTAGGACCCGCCTGCCCAAACTCGCATCCGCAGAGGCATGGGCATGTACCATGTAATGTTTGGTAAACGTATGGAGGCTAGACCAAGTGGCTGCCTGACAAACTTGTTGAGCCGAAGCCCTGTGCCGCAGAGCCCAAGAGGCACCCACGGCCCTGGTAGAGTGAGCCTTCAATCCCACCGGGAGAGGCATACCAGAAGAACGGTAAGCTTCCTGAATAGGAGCTTTGATCCACCGAGCCAAAGTAGATTTGGAGGCCGGGGACCCCTTACAGCGACCAGCCGTAAGGACAAACAGAGAGTCCGAGGTGCGTACCGATGCAGTACGAGACACATAAATCCTGATAGCCCTCACCAGGTCCAGAGTGTGCAACTCTTTCTCACACCGGTGAATCGGTTTAGGGCAAAAAGAAGGGAGAACAATCTCCTGATTAATATGGAAAGGTGACACCACCTTAGGCAAGAATTCGGGCCTCGTGCGCAACACCACCTTATCCTGATGCACCACCAGGAATGGGGACTTGCACGAGAGCGCTGCCAGTTCCGAGATCCTCCTGAGCGACGTAATGGCCACCAGAAAAACCACTTTCTGGGAAAGGCGAACTAGAGAAATATCCCTCAAAGGCTCAAAAGGAGGCTTCTGCAAGGCCGCCAGGACCACATTGAGGTCCCAAGGATCGAGAGGACGTTTGTACGGCGGAACCACCCGGCTAACTCCTTGCAGAAACGTACGGACCGTTGGTATCTTAGCCAAACGCTTGTCAAACAGCACCGACAGTGCCGACACTTGTCCCTTCAGAGTACTGAGAGACAGTCCCATCTCCATTCCTGATTGAAGGAAGGAAAGCAACGTTGGGAGACGGAATGGCCAAGCCTTCTTCCCAACTGAAGCGCACCAGGAAAAGAAAATTTTCCAAGTCCTGTGATAGATCTTCAACGAGGCCGGCCGTCTGGCCCTGGTCAAGGTGGAAACAACCGAGGAAGAAAATCCTCTGGAAGTCAAGAGCCAGGACTCAAGGGCCACACAGTCAACTTGAGGGCCGCGGAATTGAGATGGAAGAACGGACCCTGAGACAGGAGATCCGGTCTTTCTGGCAGTCTCCACGGCTCCCCGCCTGCGAGCTGCCACAGGTCCGGATACCAAGACCTCCTGGGCCAATCCGGCGCCACTAGAATGGCTCTGCGACATTCCGTCCTGATCTTGCGCAGGACCCTGGGAATCAATGCCAACGGCGGGAACACATACGGAAGATGGAACCTGGACCAATCCTGGACCAATGCGTCTGCTCCTAGAGCCTGCGGATCCCATGACCGCGCCATGAACTGCGGAACTTGGTGATTGAGCCGAGAGGCCATCAGATCCACATCTGGGGTTCCCCATCGTCGACAGATGGACTGGAAGACGTCCGGGTGTAGAGACCACTCTCCGGCGTCCATGCCTTGCCGGCTTAGGTAGTCGGCCTCCCAATTGTCCACTCCCGGGATGTGGACTGCTGAGATCAACGAATCGTTGTCCTCCACCCATGACAGAATGCGGTGGACTTCGGCAAGGGCCTGGGCACTTCGAGTCCCGCCCTGATGGTTGACGTACGCGACGGCCGTCGCGTTGTCCGTTTGAATTCTTATGTGTTTTCCTGCCAGAAAACGGTGGAAAGCCAGAAGGGCCAGGTAAATCGCTCTGATTTCCAGGACATTGATTTGTAGGGAGGACTCTGACACCGTCCAGAGACCCTGAGCCCTGTGGTGCAAGAACACCGCACCCCAGCCAGTCAGGCTGGCATCCGTGGTCACCACCAACCACGAAGGTTGCAGGAAAGACCGTCCCCGTGCCAAGTGACGGGGCTGAAGCCACCAATGAAGAGATTCCTTCGTCTGGTGAGAGAGTGACACCACTCTGTCCAGAGATGATGTCCTTTTGTTCCACTTGTGGAGAATCTCCAGCTGCAAAGGGCGGAGATGAAATTGCGCAAAAGGCACTGCCTCCATTGCCGCCACCATGCACCCCACTAGCTTCATTAATCCCCTCAGGGAAGATCGTGGGGAATGAAGAAGAGCTCGAACCGCCGACTGGATGGAGGTCTGCTTCTTGTGGGGTAGCAACACCAGGGCCGGGGCCGTGTGAAAATCCATGCCCAGATAAGTCAATGACTGCGTTGGCACCAGTGTGGATTTTGGGAGATTCAAGATCCACCCAAACTGTTCCAGAGCCTGGAGAGTAGCATCCAGGCTCCCCTGACACAACTCCTTCGACTGGGCCTTGATCAGCAGATCGTCCAGGTAAGGTATCACGGCATGACCCTGTATCATTAAAAGACCTCTGTACATCCCATGGCCCTGCTTCCCCCTGAACCTCAGGGGAGAGCAGTGATGCTGTCGCATCTGAGGCAGAACCACTGGGACCAAGCCCAGTGAGACCGCAAGCTGCGCAAGTGCCATCCCCAGCTACCTGTCCCCTGCACTGTTTGCAGGCCTTGGACCTCGTGGCAGTAGCCTTCTTCCCAGCTGCATCCATACTGGCGCCGTACCGGGCAGTAGGGGTTTAACACCGGACACCCAGCGGAATACCGACCAGGGAAGCGGTGACTCAGAGCGGCAAGTGTGCGACCCCCTCAGGCAAACTGCAGCGTCTCCCCGTAGCGCGATGTGCACGCCTCAAATCCCTCACAGGAATGAGGAGAAAATGGCCGACGCGCCACTAATGAGTGGGCGCGGCTAAGCAGAAGCCCGAGGAGACCGAGTACCCATAGGCCGCGCGGAGCGTGACGTCACCGCCCAGAGGGGGACGTGCTCCGGTCACACAGTGGGAAAATAAGGCGCCAGAACCTTCTGTAATGGCGGCCGTCACCCACACACTTTGCAAACACCCGCAATACGGATGATAATAAGAGGTGCCCGTCATCCAGGGCCCCCCTCCCAGAACCGCATGTCCCGAAGGAACCGAGGTTCCAGATACATGGTCACATAAGCTACACACACCATGTCCCCCCAGGCCCACATAGGGAGATACAGAGTACCTGTACCCAATGGGTCCACGTCCGGTACCGGTCCAGCGGGCAGCGGACGGAGGGTCCAGGCTCCGGTCTGCATGTTACGCTTCCATGGATAGGCCGCAGACTGGAACGGAGCTGTGCAAGGCTCCAGGGCTCCCACCTCACCAGAGCACTTCAGAAGTGAGTAGTGAGGGAGTACGGCATAGTACTAGGCCAGACAATAAAGTCCGCGTCCAGGCTCGAGGGCCACGGACCAAAGTACCTCGACCTGTATGCACCCAAAGGTGGACAGGGAGAATGCCGGGGATCTCCTGTCCAGGGGACCCACTTTTCTTCATGCTGCATCACAAAAACCCTAAGCAAATCTTCTGTGATGTGCAAGTCAGAGGTGTGATCTCCGAGCACACTGAAGTAAGACTGGGGATCTGCTCCTGCAGTGGGGGTTTATAGGCGGAGGGGCGGAGACTACAAAAAACTTGTAGTACCTAGTGTGGCCTCCGGAGGGCAGACTGCCTAAACCCCATTGTCTGGGTCTCCCATTATGATGATCAGAAAATGAACTTTAAATTTACCATATGTATTCGAGTATAAGTCGACCCGAGTATAAGCCGAAGGCCCTAATTTTACCCCCCAAAACTGGGGAAACTTATTGGTTTGAGTATAAGCCTATGGTGGGAAATGCAGCCGTCCCCCAGCCTGGTACATATCCCCTCATCACTGGTATATAACCCCTCATCCTCGAAAATATAGTCCTTCATCACTGGTATATAGCCCCCTCATCACTGATATATAGCACCCTCCATCACAGGTATATGGCCTCTATCACTGGTATATAGAGTAGCTCCCCCATTACTGGTATATAGCCCCCTATCACTGGTGTATAGCACCCACATCACTGGTATATAGCCCTTATCAATGGTGTATAGCCCCCATCACTAGTATATAGTGCAACATCACAGTATATGCCCCCATCACAGGTATATAGCACCCCCATCACTGTATATAGCCCCAATCACTAGTACATGGGCCCCATCACTGGTATTTATATGGGCCCCATCACTAGTACATGGCCCCCATCACTGGCATATGCCCCCATCACTGACATATATCCCCCATTACTGGCATATGGGCCCCATCACTGTTATATGGGCCCCATGACTGGCATATGTCCCCCATCACTGGGATATGTCCAACATCACTGGCATATGCCCCCATCACTGGCATAAGCCCTCATCACTGGCATATGTCCCCTATCACTGCCATGGCCCCCTTCTGGCACTCAGAATAAAATAATAAAGATTGAACTCACCCTCTGACGCTTGTGTGCAGGCTCCGCGTCTTCCTTCGCTCTTCCTGGTTGTCCTTGGCTTCTAATCATGTGACTGGCACAGGAGCGATGAAGTCACTAATGTGCCGATCACATGACTAGATATGCCGGAAACAACCAGGAAGAGCGGAGGAAGCCACGGAGCCTGCAGACAAGCGTAGGGGGGTGAGTTCAATCTTTATTATTTTACTGGGAGAGCCAGCAGTGGGGCCACATACTGTGATAGGGGGAGTGTACACTGAGAGTTTACTGTAATATGTGCCGCTCCCCCCCGCCGGTGATGGACAGGGGGATGCAGTGAATATTACATTAGACTAATGAGCGGGGTCATGTGACCTCCCGCTATCACTGCAGCCTCCCCCCACCTCCTCCAGCTCCTGGTCACCACCCTCCCCACTGACACTGACTCGAGTATAAGCCGAGGGGGGCAATTTTCAGCACAAAAATTGTGCTGAAAAACTCGGCTTACACTCGAGTATATATGGTAACTTTGCTCATAGGAAAACCCCTTGCTTGTCGCTGTATGTGTAATGTCCTCCATAGATCTCTACAAGGTCCAGCAAGGAATCCAGGTGGTGCTTCTTTTCATTTAAAATGTAACTTTAATGTAAGTGATAGAAAGGGTGACATCTCCACACAGTTGATCCATAAAAGCGGACTTCCCCTTACAGACAACGCGTTTCAACACTTTTTAATGTGTCTTCATCATGGTCTACATT
This sequence comes from Allobates femoralis, assembly GCA_033576535.1. Lineage (NCBI taxonomy): Eukaryota > Metazoa > Chordata > Amphibia > Anura > Aromobatidae > Allobates > Allobates femoralis. The sequence continues at coordinate 600,820,563 of JARQOC010000003.1, read as the reverse complement.
AAGACCACGTGCACACGCTGATTATTTGATGAGTTTTTTACCTCAGGATTTGTAGCCAAAACCAGGAGTGGATGATTAAATACAGAAGTGGTGCAGGTGTTTCTATTAGACTTTTCCTCTGATTGTTCCACACCTTGTTTTGTCTACAAATCCTGAGGTAAAAAACTCAGCAAATACTGAACCTGTGTACATGGCCTAAAAGTTACATTTTAAATGAAAAGAAGCACCAGCTGGATTCCTTGCTGGACCTTGTTCACATTTGTCATAGGAATTTCTCCAACCAATCCTTACTTTTTCCATGCAGAGGGATCTGAAGGTCGGTGTGGATTGTCACAGATTCCAGAAATACCGGTGAGGTGGCTTTATTTACCTTTCTTGTTGTATAAATATAAATATATATATATATACTGTATATACTCGTGTATAAGCCGACCTGTGTATAAGCCGACCCCCCTACTTTTGCCCCCAAAAACTGGGAAAACTTATTGACTCGCGTATAAGCCGAGGGTGGACTCCAGCACAGGTATACAACCCCCAGCAGTGAGGTATACAGCCCCCAGCAGTGTGGTATACAGGCCCTCCCAGTGGTATACAGGCCCCAGTAGTATCGTATACAGCAGGCCCCCAGTGGTATACAGCAGGCCCCCAGGGGTATTCAGCAGGCCCCCAGGGGTATATACAGCAGGCCCCCAGGGGTATATACAGCAGGCCCCCGGGGGTATATACAGCAGGCCCCCGGGGGTATATACAGCAGGCCCCGGGGTTTATACAGCAGGCCCCCGGGGGTACATACAGCAGGCCCCTGGGGGTACCCAGCAGCCCCCAGGGGGTATCCAGCAGCCCCCTGGGGGTATCCAGCAGCCCCAGGGGGTACCCAGCAGCCCCCTGGGGGTATCCAGCAGCCCCCAGGGGATACCCAGCAGCCCCCAAATGCTGGCACTCGCCCCCCTTGTAAGGACCCCCCCCCCGCTGCTTCTCTTACCATCCCGGCCTTCTTCAGCGCCGCTCCTCGGTGCTCTGGCCTCGCTGCTGCCGTCCTGCTACATCCGGGATCCCCGCAGTCGCGCGATGACGTCATATGCCTGCGACGGCCGGAGATCCCGGATGTAGCAGGACGAGAGCAGCGAGGACGGAGCAGCGAGGAGCGGCGCTGAGCAGAAGACCGGGATGGTAATATAAGCAGCGGGGGGGGGGGGCCCTTACAAGGGGGGAGAGTGCCAGCATTTGGGGGGCATATATGCACTGCTTCCCCCTGCCGCTGATTGACAGGGGGAAGCAGTGCATATATAATGAGCGGCCCCACGTGACGGGGGCCGCTCATACAGTAGCCTCCCCCGCCTCCTGCAGCCTCCACAGCCCCCACCTTGCAGCCTACCGTATAGACCCGTGTATAAGCCGAGGGGAAGACTTTTCAGCCCAAATTTTGGGCTGAAAAACTCGGCTTATACACGAGTATATACGGTATATATATAGGGGTTGGACAAAATAATGGAAACACCTGGAAAAATCAACTAAAGTTACAGTATTTTTCGCTTTATAAGACGCACCTGATTATAAGACGCACCTCCAAATTTGGTGAAGGAAAGAGAAAAAAAAAATATTAAATGTTAAATGGGGTTCATCTTATAATACCAGTGTCCGTCTTACAATCAGTTTATATGTCCCCTATTCTGGTATATTTGTCTCCATTCTGCTATATGTGCCCCCTCCTAATTAAATGGTCCCCCACCTGGTATCCATGCCCCCATCCTGGTATGTTTCCACCTCCTGATATATGGTCCTCCTCCTAATATATGGTCCCCCACCTGGTATCCATGCCCCCATCCAGGTATGTGGTCCACCTCCTGATATATGGCCCCCTTCCTAATATAAGGTCCCCTCCTGGTATGCATGCCCCAATCCTGGTTTATGTTTCCCCTCCTCATACATGTCCTAAAATGGGTGACATGCATCCTGCTACATAGACCCCCAACTCTTACCGAGGGAGGTTTGTGGTGGTGCTCCGGGACCATGGAGGTTGGGTCCTAAGCAGGAGCTGCGGGGGTGCCACAGATGTTGGGGGCTAAGGCAGGAGCTGCGGGGGTGCCACGGAGGTTGGGAGCCAAGGCAGGAGCTGTGGGGTGTTGCGCCGATCTCCGGTGGGCGCTGTCATTATTATTTCCCAGCATGCATTGCCGGTCTGGCAATGCATGCTCTTGTGTCCAGAATGTCCGTGAATCGCGGTCTGCGCATACGCCGCAGCCATTTTATTGAAGACTGGAGAACATAGTACTGGAGTACATAGAAATGGCCGCGGCGCATGCGCAGACCCCCATCCGCGGCCATTTACAAGAGCATGTAATGTAATGCAGACCGGCAATGCATGCTGGTAATTAATAATGGCGGCGCCACACCGTCGCAACACCCCCACAGCTTGTGCCTTGGCCCCCAACCTCCTTGGACCACATCAGGCACCTCCGATCCACCCCCCCACCCCACATCCCCCCTAGGTAATATTTTTTTTTTTTTACTTAATTTTTTTTTTACATTCTCTTTTAAGACACACCCCTGTTTTCCCCCCAGTTTTGGGGGAACAGAAGTGCGTCTTAAAAAGCGAAAAATACGGTAGTTTAATATGTGTATGGTCTTAAAGCGAAATAAGGTAGTCCACCTTTTGTGGCAATTACAGCCTCAATTCTCTGAGGTATGGATTCATACAAGGTGATATCATTGGCCCGGCAGATCTCCACGAAATAGCACCCCAGATCATCACAGAACCGCCATCTTTACGGTTGGGAGAAGGCAGTCTGCATGGAATGCTTCTTTCGGCTGTCTCCAAACGTACACTCGGCCGGAGGTCGGAAATGGGGTAAACGATGATTCATCTGAGAATATCACGTTTCCACTGCTCCAGGGATCAATTTGGAGGTTTCTACACCACTCTAAACACTTGGAAACATTTGTCATTGAGAGCAGCGGTTTTCTAATTGCAGCTCTTTCATGGAATCCAGATTTGTGCAGCTCCTGATGAACCGTTTTCGTGGAAACTGGGTTCTGTAGGTGTTCATTGAGCTCAGCAGTGATTTTCGGAGCCGTGGTCTTGCGATCCTCTCTCGCAATTCGCTTTAGAGCAGGGGTCTCAAACTCGGTTGAGTTGGTGGGCCGCACGTAGAAAAAAATTCATATCGGGGGCCGCATTGCTTGTAGGACTAAGGGTACCGTTACACGTCGCAACATTGCATGCAATTTCACAGGCAATTTGCTGGTTGCAGTGAAATCATGGACACATTGTTACATTTGTGAACACTAGCAACAAAATAGAACATAATGTGACGTGTAATGGTACCCTAAGTGACATTTTAGCAATACCAGAATTTTTTGCTCAATCTAGTAAAGTACAAATTATGATCTTCTTGTAGGAATGTTCCCACCCTAATCTGCTTTATGTAGTAATGTCCCCATTGTATATTAATGTCCCCCAAACTGGTCCCGTCTTGTAGTAATGTCCCCATCCTGGTCCCCTTCTTGAAGTAATGTTCCCTCCCTTGTCATCTTGTAGTAATGTCCTGGTCTCTGTTCTTTTTGTTCTCTCGCTCACGCACACACACTCACATAGGGCTTGTCCACACACCTGTACTCTCAGTATTTAGCGCTTCTGCGCTAAATACTTAGGCTTTGACAGAGAAGCGCAGGTGCGTGTATGCGGCCCTTTCAGCAGACGCTGTCCCTGGTTACCCGATGTGTATCATGGTAACCAGTTCATACAGCAGGCTGCCCACTGTCCGCTTATCCCGAGCGCACGGGAAACGCTGCTTGCAGTGTTTCCCTGTGCGCTCTGGATAAGCGCACACTATGCAGGCTGCTGTATGAACTGGTTACCACGATACTCATCGGGTAACCAGGGACAGCGTCTGCTGAAAGCGGCCGCATACACGCACCTGCGCTTCTCTGTCAAAGCCTAAGTATTTAGCGCAGAAGCGCTAAATACTGAGAGCACAGGTGTGTGGACAAAACCCATATATACACACCCGCTCACACACACCATATACACACTACATCTCAGACATATTCACACAACACATACACACTCACACATTGACACACTTACATAGGGCCATATTTGGAGTTCCTGCGCCCTAGGCACTTTCAGCGGTCACGTTCCCCTCCCCCTAGGCTGCTATCTTCGGCTGTAACAGCGCCTTACCTGACTCCACTCTTCTCATTCCGGCAGCTTCTTCCTCTGTGGCTCCCAGTCTTCCGCTTGCCGACAGCAGCCGGCACCAGCTAGCACCCGGGGCCGGCACCAGCCAGCACATAGCACCAGCCTGCACCCAGCGGCCGGCACCAGCCTGCACCCAGCAGCTGCCGGCGATGTGCTGCTCAGGCAGCGTGGGAATACACTCACGCATATACATACACTCACACACATATACACACTCAATACAAATATACACGCACACATACACACACAAATACACATCAATATACACACTCAATCACAATATACACACAAATACACACACAATACACACAAATACATCACATATACACACAAATAACACACTCACTCACATATACACACAAATACACACACTCACTCACATATACACACAATACACACATCACATATACACACATCCACTCACATATACACACAAATATCACACTACACATCACATATACACACAATAACTACACCCCACTCACATATACACACAAATATACACACTCACTCACTCACAAATATACTAACACACACAAATATTACACACTCACTCACTCACAATATCACACACAATAACACATACATCACACATACACACACTCTCTCTCTCTCACACACCTGATCAGGGGCTGGCTGGCTGGCCTTAATCCGGGAGGTGGCATGACCCTGTCAGCCCTGAGGTGGCAGTGATGAGGAGCAGGGGGGAGTTTGGGGTGAGGGTCTTCTTGCTGGCCGGGTGAGGAGCGGGGGGGATGGCCATGTGCTGTCAGCTCCAGCTGGGTCGGAAGCAGTGGGGGTGGGGGCGGTTGCTGTCAGCTCTGGCCGGGTGAGGAGCGGGGGAGGGGGGCTATCCGCTCCGGCGTCACTCACAGCTGTGCTCCCGCTCTATCACAGGGAAGCAGCTGCGGCCGCAAACTGAGCCCGGCCAGCCCATTTCATTAATGCCCCGGGCTCATTATACATGGAGCCGCCGAGGTACCGCTTTACTCTGTCTTCCGGGTACCGCCGGCTCAGATCAAACAAGCACCTTCGCGCCTGTACATTCATGAAAGCAGGCACCGGCGGACCAATCAGAAGCCTCTGTGACGTCACAGGAGGCTTCTGATTGGTCCACCGGCCGCCTGCTTGCATGAATGTACATGCGCGAAGGCGCTTGTTTGAGCCGCCGGTACCCGGAAGTCACAATAAAGCAGTACCGCGGCGGCTCCATGTAAATGAGCCAGGGGCATGCTTTTTTCTTTCATGGTGCCCCGGGCCGCACTGGGGAGCGTGGCAGGCGCATGCGGCCCGGGGGCCGCGAGTTTGAGGACCCCTGCTTTAGAGTCTGACGGTCTCTCTCAGTCGACTTCGACTTTCGGCCGGACTGTGCTTTGCTGCGGACGTTTTTCCTTCTCTTTCAAACGCAGATTAGTACCTCTTGACACGCCAAGCATTCGGGCACTTTCTGTTACACTAGCGTCTGCCATACGAGCACCAACAATTTGGCCTTTTGAAAATCCGAAAGGTCTGCCATTGGTATCAGGTTCTCATCAATGTTCTTACAATTCGGCAAAATAAACAGTTAATTTACATACACACATCACTTAACACAAATAATCAACTATAAAACATTAACATATATCACGGTTTGCATGTTTATAACATGTTCAAAGATTATGATGCCAAAACGTTAGGTGTTTCCATTATTTTGTTCAACCCCTGTATGTATATATTATATATATATACATAAGCATGAAATACATGTTATAATGGCCGGAAGTTGGGATATCACTCATACACTGTATATACACTAAGGTTCAATTATCTGAGAGATAATTGAGTGGTCTGGATATACTATATTTAGACTGATGGATGTTTTGGAACATTCAATGTTAGTTTTAATCACACATATCATTACTTTTAATCACACATATCATTACTGTTCACATCTTTTTTTATTTCTCTCTTTTTATTTTTTTCAGGTACGATGTTATAATCTACAAGGTTAATAAAATATGTTATGACTTGCACTTTCATTAGTTTGACAGCACTTCTTAATCAAATAAAATGGAATCCAAAAAGGAAGAAATAAGAAATGGTGTTTTGTTAGTATAAAGCTACAAGAACATTTTTCTGAGAATGAACAGTGTATTGATGTAGACATCTACCAGACTGAGAGACCCCATCTTGCCAGATGTGACTATTTGGTTAAGTTTTGTCTCAGCATTCTCTTACAAACCATCTGGTTTTAACTAAATCTTTCATAAATCTGGATTAATCCAGGACTGGTGGGCTTTACAGATATGTGATGAATGTTTACTATTTATTCTGGTAATGACAGTTTCATATACAGCCTTTTTAGATTGTTGATGATGCATAGACCATAATGAGCATAATGGTGCACACATAGCTTTTCATCTCACCCGCTGGCTCCTCACACACTCATTGTGTACATATGGTCTTTCTCCCCCAGACTCTCTGGCAGTTCTTCTGCTTCAACGTACTTTGTTAGCTCTGAGGTTTCTACAATCTATAGGACACAAAGAGCAGAACTATGATAAAATCATCACAGACAAGATACACAAAATTTATTTTCATGACGGTGGTTTACTATGAATAGTATTTCATTTTTCTGCCGGCTCTGAATTATATTTTCTGTCTGAAATGTCTGAGTCAAAGCAAATGTTGACTTATAAATGAAAGTGCAGATTTTCCGTTCTAGGGGAACGTTTCCATATTCACACTTAAGCTATTGCTGCATGGTCCAGGAAAAGTTTCTGGGATATGGAAAGACTGATGAAGAATCCTATTTGTGTCCCATCAATGCCATTCTTTGTGTTGGGTTATGAGAAGACTTTACAATCAAATGTATAAGCACCTCTTGCACATCAATTTTTTAGATTGCAAATAGAATTTACATGAAAAAGTTGATCAAAGGGAATTTGTAAGCAGGTAGGCAAAGAAACCCTGAATCCAATTATGTATCACATAGATTACTGGCTGTATCACATAGATTACTGGATGTACACATGGATCACTGGACGTACCACATAGATTACTGGATGTATCACATATGTGGTGCCCCTGATGGTCCAGTCGCCACAGAGGTACTGCACCTCAGCCAGAGGTGTGGTACCCCATTCTCGAGAAAGAAGGGGGCATAACTCGGTACCCACACATCTGCATCCAACACCACACCACTCCAGGCCAGGGGATCTGGGCGGACTCGATTTAGGGAGGGCCCCATCTCAGGCTGGAGGGGGAACTAGGTAGAGGATGTGGGTGGAGGAAGTAGAAAAAGGGTAGGACACCCGGAAGTAGGGGGATCGTGAGGAAAAATGTTGGAAAAACGTTTGGAGGAGAGTAGAGACGTCCTGAGGACTAGAGCCCCGGAAAGGCTTGTCTTAGGGCTGGGAAGAGAGGAGTCTGCTAGAGTGAGAGGACTGTGTGTGAGGCGCAGGGTGGCGAGAGCTATCAGTGTGTTAGCATCCATGCTAAGGCACTGATGTGCTAGCACACACTGCTATACCACTGACTGAAAGCGAGCGCTCCGCCACCATAGCATCACCAACTAGGTACTGAGCATACAACACAAGCTGACATAACAGCCTAGAACGCCTGCAGCTCCACTAAAGGGCGAGCTCTTCACACAGAGACCCTTGTACTCTGTCTCATCTATGATAATCCAGGGAAGTCTTGAATCTGAAGGGGTATGTTACAGCTATCTTTTCACAATAATAGCAATCCTACACATATTAAATCCCTACATATATTCATAGATCCCTACATCTAACCACTAGACCAGACCGAAGACGCAGCCTATCCTGCAGATCCTCGTCCTACAAGCATATATCCTGCTGGACATTCCTTCTGAATATCACAAGAACGGGTATATATATCACCCAAAGTTGGCTTCACCACATGAACATAAAACCACATTGTTCTAGCTGTTTATTCCAAAGCAACTATAAGGGCGACAATGTGAACAAGGCCAATGGTTTGGCCGAAACGTCTAACTTGCCTGTTGCTTTACCCAGCATGTATAATAAACTTTCGCCTGAAGCATACTGGACATTGTACGTATGCAGTGATTACAAAATATACCAGCATCAATTAGACATTACATCTGCCCTGGGGCCCCGCTCTACCAGTGGAGAGCTGTAACATATTTGCTGCGTCAATATCTGCCCCAGTGGTCCTGAACCGCAGCGTTGGCCATCCAATTGCTGAATACCATGGGTGGCGTCACTACTTTATCTCTTATATAAACTTTTCCCCATTTTTATGACACGGCCAGGGCCATGTAGCCAGGTCACAGCCCCGTGACTTCCTCAAAGAACTATCCGGCCTGATTCGGAGTACCTCACAGCCCTGGTGCAGACTTGTCACATAGATTACTGGGTGCAGCTGTTCTGACACAATTAAAGCATTTAGTTTTAGAAAAAAAGTAGAGCTGATAGCTGCCCCAGCCCACACCAGGCTGTCTTTATAGATTGTATATTGAAGTGAGGGGTCAGTCACAGCAGGGGGTGAGTCTGACTGCAGAGTGCATACCAAAGTAGTCCTGTAATGCTAACCACCGGTCATAACATCTTTAGTTTAAGTAAACAATAGCGCAGAGCTTGTAAAGATAGGCACAATTGAATTTTGTCTGTTAAACTTTACTGCATGCTGTTCTCAGATTACATAACAAAAAACTGCTGACAGATTCCCTTTAACTCTATAAGAACATGGCATTACTCACCTAACACTGATTAGGAGAAACAGTCTTGGTATTGCCTGGAGCTGGAGTTGCCAATATTTGACCTGAGGTCTTCTAGCTTCCTTCTTAGGTACCATAAGTGTATTTTTGACACATTTCAGAATTTCCAGGGATAATTCAATATCAATAGGCCTAATACACAGTTATGTCATGCAGTGTCACAAGATGACAGAATATTTATTCATCTTGCAGATGATTTTGTTTCCATTACCAAGTACAACACACATTTTTTTCTTATTAAAGGCTTAATGGTAGAGAATTTGATCAAGACTTTGGCCTTTAATCGTTAACAAATTCTGAGGATATGAGCTCCAGAGAAAATCGCAAGCCATTCGAGGGAAAAAGGGGCCCACCAACACCAGTGCTGTTTTCCACAAAGTGTGTGTCATCAGACGCACATTTAATTGAAATGTATTGCTATGCAGAGAACCACCGTCTCCCTGCACTGCAATACTAATTATCAATACAAGCCACTGGCATATCAGAGTCCAGCAGCTGATGTCGAAACTTCTGCGTGTGAAGCCCTACTGAGAGGCAGGAAGAGGACACCATTCACAGTGTGAGCGGGGCAGGTAAGAAGTTAAGGAGTTTTTTTTTTACTATGTATGTGAAGAGAGTCAATATATGAGACTTTATTACAGGAAATGGTATATTATGACAATATGAGGGCAAGAATTGGAATAATTATTACAGGATGGTGGAGTGGGCATTGTTACAAAATGGGAGCCAGAAATACTATATGGGGACAAATGTAAGTCAATATTACTGTATGGGGCCAATTGGGGGACGTAATAAATAAATAAAAAAATGTAAAAAAAAAAAAGGCAAAATAAAGTATGACAAAATAAGAATAAAATATTTTTTATTAAAAATGCTGTTTTAGGTACAAAAGTAAACACAAGCGGTACACGTTTGTTGTTGCTGCATTCAGAGCAACCCAACTATAAAGCTACTATAACCCACATGATGAACAACATTAAAAAGAAACATTAAAAAACAAGTCAAAATTTAGATTTTTCATTATGCTGATACATAAAATGGAATAAAAAGTGATTACAAAATAACTGGTATCACTGGAAACCCATTTTTTCACCCTATCTGGTAAAACTTGTTCGTTTGGCAAATAATGTGACCCTCAAATTACATTTTTTTTATACCCAGCTAAGTTTGAGACCTCTGATTTAAAAATGGCATCTGAAGATAAATCTCTTATTTTATATTAAAATATATCACCTCTACCTCAGGTATAATTGTTAATTTACACAGTATATAAAGATGGAATATTCTTACCTGTGCATCAGAGAGATGGCTTTGTACTGGGGCAGGGTTTTCTCTATCACATAATACTAAAGTGCACTTTACACAAGCATGTAAGGAGTCCTGAGATATAGAATATATAGGATCAGCATGATACAGAATTATATTCCTACACCATACTAAAGACATTTCGTCCAAGCTGCCTTACATATAAATTTACACTAACTTTACCTTGGTTTCATGAAGCAGCTGAAGGAAAGTCTCAGAGTCAGAAGTGCAGTCTCGCAGATCCACAGTGAAGGTCACCCCTAAATCACGTAGATCAGGCCTAAAATAGAATTAGATACAATATAAGTCTGCAGACACATTTCAACATGAATATATCAATGTAAATAAGTGGTATTATTCAGGTCCCAAATCTTCATTGTACTTAAAGGGGTTTTCCTATTAACAAAGCTAATTTAAAAATACATTTTAATCAATAGATTTTATAATATTAATAATTTCCCCAACTGGATGTGTTTAAAAAAGATGTTCCTGTGCTGAGATAATCTTATATATGTGTCCCTGCTATGTACTGTGTAATGGTTGTGTCTGACCGTACAGGGACATGGTCTGATCATACCACATCTCCTGTGCTGAGATAATCTTACATATGCGTCCTCCTATGTACTGTGTAATGGCTGTGTCTGACTGTATAGGGACATGGTCTGATCATACCACATCTCCTGTGCTGAGATAATATTATATACAGTCATATGAAAAAGTTTGGGCACCCCTCTTAATCTTACTCTTTTTTTTTTGTTTAAAATTTGTTTTTTGCAACAGCTATTTCAGGTGTGATATATGTAATAACTGATGGACACAGTAATATTTCAGGATTGAAATGAGGTTTATTGTACTAACCAAAAATGTGAAATATGCATTATTTAAAAATTGACAGGTGTAAAAGTATGGGCACCTCAACAGAAAAGTGACATCAATATTTAGTAGATCCACCTTTTGCAAAATAACAGCCTCTAGTCGCTTCCTGTAGCTGTTAATGAGTTCCTGGATCCTGGATGAAGGTATTTTTGACCATTCCTCTTTACAAAACAATTCCAGTTCAGTTAAGTTTGATGGTCGCCGAGCATGGACAGCCCGCTTCAAAACATCCCACAGATGTTCAAGATATTCAGGTCTGGGGACTGGGATGGCCATTCCAGAACATTGTAATTGTTCCTCTGCATGAATGCCTGAGTAGATTTGGAGCGGTGTTTTGGATCATTGTCTTGCTGAAAGATCCATCCCCGGCGTAACTTCAACTTTGACACTGATTCTTGAACATTATTCTCAAGAATCTGCTGATACTGAGTGGAATCCATGCGACCCTCAACTTTAACAAGATTCCCGGTGCCATCATTGGCCACACAGCCCCAAAGCATGATGGACCCTCCCCCAAATTTGACACTGGGTAGCTGACACTCAAGCGCTGGCCGGAGGAGGGGCAGTAAATTTGAACGGTGCAGGGCGGGATTTGCAGCACAGAGAGGCGGCGAGACGTTTACCCACCATGACCAAATAGCAGCCTCTGTAACTTAATAGGAGGTCAGCTCTGGACAGAATATAAATTCATATCACAGGTATGTAGAGTCAGTCTGGGCACATACAGGGGTGACTAGAACCCCATTTACATGATGTGTAACCTGGTGGGCACAGTATAAAATACCCTGGTGAGATGACATGTTCCCTTGCCTTAATATTATTGTTGGTCAGTTATTTATTCAGCCCCTTATAAATATGCATCCTTGCCTGTGTAATCTTTACCTGAGAAGAGAGAACAAGTATAATATTGCCTCCTGGACCATTGTCTGAGTGTATTCTGCAACAGCTTTACATGGAGATACAATTAACAGTGCTCTTTTTTCTCTGTCTTGTGCACCTACAAAGAAATACAAAATACATTAATTAGAGATAGCTTGTTAACTTTTTTCTGAAAGAACAGAGTCCTCATGAATAGAAAGAAGTGCAGACAATACTACAATAGTTCCCATAGCAATCAGCCCTTGTTTTAACCTTTCCACCCAAAGTACAAAATTTACCATTAGTTGTTGCTATAGCCTTGTGCATGAGCCGTATACAATGCTGTGAAAAGCAAAACGTATTTGCCTCTCCCCATTTTTTCTGTTACAAATGTTTCAGATCATCAGCACATTTTATTATAAAGATATAACGGAAAAAACACAAAATGCATTTGTGCATGCTTTTAAATGAAGATAAAGAATATTCAAATTCCATATCACCCATGTGAAAAGTAATCGCCCCCTAACCCTAAAAACTAGTGGCATCTTACATCATTTTTCTTACTTTTTTTTTCTTAAAAATTGGAAGTTGCTAAGCACAAGTTAGGCAGTTTGCCTTCAGATAATGACAGCTCCAGTCTGACTGGAAGCCGAGAGGAATCTCACTTTACTTTCTTGCATCCACTGCACTTTGCTAAATTGTGCTCCATGGCCGAAGTCAAACAGATTTTAGTTTCCAGTTGAATTTTGGTCTTTTCTCCTTTGTAGAATTTAGTATGGCTACATTGAAGGGTTATGGAGCATAAACTACAGTTTAATGTGAATTTGTTGCCAGGTTTTTGCCACGTATCTCGAGCAGCATTATTTAGAAACACAGATTTCCCACCTACTGGGCTTCTTAGTGTAGTTTTGATAAAATCTATTTTATCAGCAACAGATTATCACTACAAGACTAATAATAAACATACTGCCATGTTGTTCTCCATATTCATAAGTTCATGTAAATGCACCTCACCAAATATGTTAATCAGTAGAGTGGGCTGAGTTAGGCTAGGGTCACACTTGCGGCAGGGCACTGCGGATCCTGATCCGGTTTTGAGCAGTAAAAGTGCTCAAAACTGGATCAGAAACTGCAGCCCATAGGAGCCCATTATAGTAACCGGATTGCACTACATGCAATCCGGTTACTGGCTCCGGTTTTGTTGCCTGCGTGAAAAATCATGCAGGCAACGTTTTTCGCAGCGGTATCTCTGCCACAGCAGAATTCTTATAATGAGCTCCTATGGGAGCCCATGGGGCTGCCGCAAGGCATATGTGAATGTCTGCGGCAGCCGGCGGCTTTGTTCATCCCTGCTACTGCAGGGATGAACAAATGGTTAATATCTTATTAATAATAATAATAATAATAATAATAAACAAGAAGAACAATAGACTCCTTCAGGCCGACCTACCCTGCCATTATGCAAGGACTTATTGAAAATTAAGCAATGTGGACTAAAGTGAGATGGCCAAAGTTCTGTGTAGACCTCATGGCATGCTCACTTATTGAAAGGGGGAAGAAGTTGTGATGGTGTGATATATTTTACTACATTTTACAAGTGTGTTCCTATACTGTGTATTCTCCCCTTCCCCCACTTCCTGTGTGCTCATTACAATCCAGAGGGTTGAACAAATGAATTACTGCCTGCAAAATGTTTGTACTACCTACATGGACAGTGTCAATAGAACTGGTTTGATGATTGGGAGGTAGTTGGAGGAGAAGAAGTAAGATGGGAGTCTTTCTGTGGAAGGACAGTTTTTAGTCAGTCTGTGTGTGTGCGAAGCCGAGTTCAGACCAGCTCCACAAGACATTAAAACAAACCTGAATTACATGGACATACAATATATGGCTTGATTGTTTTATGGAATTTTATATTTTTCAAGCAATAAAGGTTCTTGGGCTAATCACGCATCTTTTGCTCTGTTGATTGTGGGACCCCGTAACAATTAGTGTGGAGATTCACTATGTTAATAGTCCGAACATTAAAGTATCATGGGCCCACATAGCCCTACAAAATTTATAATTGTCCGAACAAAGCTCTACAAATATTATAATGTCCCCCACTTAGCTTTACAACTACTATAATGACCCCCACATAGCCCCACAAAATTTATACTGGCCCCAGGAGGGAGTTAATGAATCCAGGATGCCCATACAGTGAAAAGTGGGTGCAAGTGGGAGAGGGTGGGAATCAACCGCTGCTCCTCCCCATATTCATAAGCCCCAGTGCGGCAGCATGGTCTGCTGGTATTAGCGTTACACCACTGTTATCAATACTGAATCTCATCATGGTGTTTGACCAAACATCCACCTCTCTTTTGCAAGCAGTGCACAGCTGTACGGGTCAGTCTAGCAGTATTTTCTTAGGCACTATTACCGTTCACCCATATATGCTTTCTTGAGATATCACTGGTGCAATAATATAGAGATGTGGATTACCTCGTACATTTTGTAGAATGATGGGCACCAACTGATTAGTGTAAACTTTAATACTGTTCATTTTACTTTCTGAGTATACAGATTCACCCTTATGACACACTGTAATGGAGAGTGTAGATGCCTTTCCAATCCCATTCCCTTTCATTCCCAGTATTTCTATTTTTCGTGGAAGCACTGGTGTTCTGATATGTGTGGGCGGATGAGACCACCACAAATATGCATACCTCTATGATGACTAGAAATAGCTAATAATTATGTTAAAAGAAGAGCTTATTTTACAATGATTTGTCATGCATATACATTTACCACATAGATTATTGTGAGCAAATAATTCATGCCATGCCTAAAACTAAATGAAGTATATGCTAGTTTTGACTAGAATTGTGTTCTCATACTGGGGCCATATATGATCATATAGTAAAAAGCCCTGACAAAAGTACTTGGTTTTGTCCTACAGTATTTATTATCCCTAAAGGAGCCTGTTTCATTAGCCAAGGTATTGCTTAATAACAAGGTAATATGAACTAAGGGTGGGTTTACACACACCAACTTATCTGTCCAACTTCTGACCAACTTGCTGGTTGCAGTGAAATCATGGACACATTGTTCCATTTGTACACAGCCACAAAATGGAGCAATGTGTCCATGATTCCACTGCAACCAGCAAGTTGGTCAGAAGTTGGACAGATAAGTTGGTGTGTGTAAACCCACCCTATGATTCTTTAGGGTTCACTGCCATGAAGCATCCCATGAAATTACAGTGGATATAGTCAATGCTACTCAACCCAACCAATCTGATTACTACTTCCATTTTATAAAACTGCTTTGTAAAAATTAAAGTTGAAATCTTATTTGTTGTAATATGCCATTGCAAAACATTTTTTGTCTACAATGAAGTATATAATGTATTAAGCACTATATGTCATGCATATTTTAAATATTTACATATATTAAAGAGGTTTTCCACTACATGGACAACATCTTTTTAAATTAAAAATTCAGTGTAAAATAAAAATACTACGTTCTCACCACCCACAAAGGCGCTGTCCCAGCGATGTTGGCATAGATTCTCTCAGGGCCCCAGTGACATTGTTATGCCATTTGAGCCCTGCAGCCAATCAAGAGACTGTAAGGCTGCCTTCACACTTGCAGATGCATCTGCAGCGTGTTGCAGATGCATCTGCAAGTATCAGCATGCAGACCGCGGCCCCTATGGTTATAATGGGGCGCACCGCGGTCTGAAAGCACTCATTCATTCCTATATGTGAACCGTCCGCAGACGGATGCCTGCTTACAGATCACACACTCCCGCCCGCACCATGGACGCGAGATGTCGCGTCCATGGTGCGGGCGGGAGTGTGTGATCTGTAAGCAGGCATCCGCCTGCGGACGGTTCACATATAGGAATGAATGAGTGCTTTCAGACCGCGGTGCGCCCCATTATAACCATAGGGGCCGCGGTCTGCATGCTGATACTTGCAGATGCATCTGCAAAACGCTGCAGATGCATCTGCAAGTGTGAAGCCAGCCTAAATGGGCTGCTCATATGAATGTGAGACAAGTGAAGCAGTAAAAGCAAAGAAGCCCAATAATGTCCATGGATTGTTATGTAAGGTGAGCCCTGCATCCAATGTGTCGCATGCCCAGGGAGACCAGGCACTGACATTGCTAGAATGGCGCTGGTGTGGGAGGTGAATATGTTATTTTAATTCCACTAGGAGGACTAGTTTGTTTGAAAGAAAGTGTTGTGCATGTCATTGACAGCCCACTTATTTGTGTTTCCTTGAATCCTATTGTGCATTTGTTTGTTTTTTATCTTTTTTCAATGATTTCATTGTTTGAAAATGTTTATATTGTAAAAGATATCGAGTATTGAAACCTGAAACCTACCAGGCAAGCAGAAGACCCCAGATTCCAGTATGTCCCAATTAACAGCTCGATGGAGGTGGTCAAAATCTAATGTAGGAGAAGACTGCAGTGAAGGCTTCTGGGTAGAAGATGCATCAGGTTCTGTTTTTGACAAAGCATTTGGTTCTTCAGGTTCAGTGATACTTGATGAAACGTTTTCTGCTAATATAATGAAGATGCCAAGAATAGTGTAAAGTATCAAGTACTAGAATTGAAAGTCCTGTTATGTATAACAACACGTAAGATACACAGTAACTGCTGACTACAAATTTACATCTTTGGCTGCAACATGTAATTCTCAACTATATTACTGAAAGTCTTGTTTCATTAGCAAGTTAATTTGGCCTTGCTCCCATTTTATACTTTCTCCTCTTTGTTTCGACATCTGGTGGGCTGGAAACTGCCCGAGGGAAAACTGTCTGCCATGAAAGACAGAACCATATCTGGGAAACTGTAATTTGGTCTAAGCAAAATGGCATGTCTGTCAAGTATTCTACTTCACTCAGTGTAACAAAAGCATTTAGAGTTCACCTATATATGGGTACATCTAAATAAATTAGATCATCAAAAAAATAATTTATTTCATTAATTTAATACATAAATTATTATTATTATTACATAAAGTGAAACACATATATTATATAGAGTCGATACAGAGTGATCTATTTCAAGTGTTTTGTTTTTTCTGTTAATGATCAAAGATCATTACCTTGCAAATTTCCATAGGTAACACAAAACACCTGCAAAGACTTACCGTATATACTCGTGTATAAGCCGACCCGTGTATAAGCCGACCCCCCTACTTTTGCCCCCAAAACCTGGGAAAACCTATTGACTCGTGTATAAGCCGAGGGTGGACCCCAGCACAGGTGTACAGCCCCCAGCAGTGTGGTATACAGGCCCCCCAATGGTAGTATACAGCAGCCTCCCCAGTGGCATATACAGGCCCCAGTAGTATATACAGCAACCCCAGTGGTATACAGCAGCCTCCCCAGTGGTATATACAGACCCCACCAGTATATACAGCAGACCCAGTGGTATATACAGCAGCCCCAGTGGTATATACAGCAGCCCCAGTGGTATATACAGCAGCCCCAGTGATATACAGGCCTCAGCAGTATATACAGCAGCCCCCAGGGGTTATACAGCAGCCCCCAGGGGTTATACAGCAGCCCCCAGGGGTTATACAGCAGCCCCCAGGGGTTATACAGCACCGCCAGGGGTTATACAGCACCCCCCAGGGGTTATACAGTGGCCCCCAGGGGGTACCCAGCAGCCCCCTGGGGGTACCCAACAGCCCCCTGGGGGTACCAACAGCCCCCTGGGGGTACCCAGCAGCCCCCAGGGGGTACCCAGCAGCCCCCTGGGGGTACCAACAGCCCCCTGGGGGTACCCAGCAGCCCCCAGGGGGTACCCAGCAACCCCCTGGGGGTACCAACAGCCCCCTGGGGGTACCCAACAGCCCCCTGGGGGTACCAACAGCCCCCTGGGGGTACCCGGCAGCCCCCTGGGGGTACCAACAGCCCCCTGGGGGTACCCAGCAGCCCCTAGGGGGTACCCAGCAGCCCCCAAATGCTGGCACTCGCCCCCCTTGTAAGGCCCCCCCCCGCTGCTTCTCTTACCATCCCGGTGTTCTGATCAGCGCCGCTCCTCGGTGCTTCTTTTTCATGCTCCTTCCTCGCTGAATCCGGGATCTCCAGCCGTCGCGCGATGACGTCATATGCCTGCGACGGCCGGAGATCCCGGATGCAGCGAGGACGGGAGGATGAAGAAGGAGCACCGAGGAGCGGCGCTGATCAGAACACCGGGATGGTAATATATAAGCAGCGAAGGGGGCCCTTACAAGGGGAAACAGTGCCAGCTTTTGGGGGGCATATATGCACTGTTTCCCCCTGCCGCTGATTGACAGGGGGAAGCAGTGCATATATAATGAGCGGCCCCACGTGACGGGGCCGCTCATACAGCAGCCTCCCCCCCGCCTCCTCCAGCCTCCACAGCCCAGAGGTACCATAGTGACTCGTGTATAAGCCGAGGGGGAGACTTTTCAGCCCAAATTTTGGGCTGAAAAACTCGGCTTATACACGAGTATATACGGTACTAAGCATTTAAAATGGTCCCTTATTCTGGTTCAGTAGGCTACACAATCATGGGGAAGACTGCTGAATTAACACATGTCAAGAAGGCAGTCATTGACACAATCCACAAGAAAGGTAAGCCATAAAAGGTCATTGGAAATCAAAGTGCCCAGAGTCTGGAGAAACACACAATCCAAGCTGCTTGAGGTTTAGTATAAAGTGTCCACATCAGCGATGATTTGGGGAGCCATGTCATCTGCTGGTGTAGGTCTACTGTGTTTTATCAAGACCAAAGTCAGCACTGCCATCTACCAGGAAATTTTAGAGCACTTCATGCTTCCCTCTGCTGACAAGCTTCTAGTAGATGGAAATGTCATTTTCCAGCAGGACTTGACACCTGCCCACATTGCCAAAAGTACAAATACCTGATTTAATAACCACATTATGACTGTGCTTGATTGGCCAGCAAAGTCACCTGACCTAAACCCCGTAGAGAATCTATAGGGTATTACCAACAAAAAGATGAGAGACACCAGACCCAATAATGCAGATGAGCTGAAGGCTGCTATCAAAGGAAGCTGGGTTTTCATAACACCTCAGCAGTGTCACAGGCTGATCAACTTCATGTCATGCCGCATTGATGCAGGAATTCATGAAAAAGGAGCTCAAATAAAGTATTGAGTGCATTTACTGTACATACTTTTCATTAGGCCAACATTTATGAGTTAAAAATCATTTTTTCAGTTGGTCTTATATAATACTAGTAAAAAGGCCCGATGCTAAAGCATCAGGAGTGGGGTGACATCAAGATGGTGGTGGGCTGTTTGGCATTGGGGGCAGCAGCTGTCACTTCACCCTGTGGGGCTTCGGCAGAGGCAGTGTGGGGAGTGAGGGCATGTGAGGGAGGTGAGAGTGGTAAGCAGGTACAGAGTGGGGGCTGAGCAGGGCAGTGTGGGGTGAGTGGGGGCATGAGCAGGGGCAGTGTGGAGTGAGTGGGGGGTTGAGCAGGGGCAGTGTGGGAGATTGGGGTCAGTTGGGGGGGTTAAGAGGGGTGAGCAGGGGCAGTGCGGGTGAGTGGGGGGGGTAAGCAGGGGCAGTGTGGGTGAGTGGGGGCAGTGTGGGTGAGTAGGGGGGTAAGCAGGGGCATTGTGGGTAAGTTGGGTGGGCTATGTAGGGGCAGTGTGGGTGAGTGGGGCAGTGTGGGTGAGTTGGGGGGGTAAGCAGGGGCAGTGTGGGTGAGTGGGGTGGGCTATGCAGGGTCAGTGTGGGTGAATTGGGGCAGTGTGGGTGAGTAGGGGGTAAACAGAGGCAGTGTGGGGAGTGAGTGAGGGCATGGGGGGGTAAGAGGAGTGAGCAGGGGCAGTGTGGGTGAGTGGGGGTTAAGCAGGGGCAGTGTGGGTGATTGGGGGGGTAAGCAGGGGCAGATATCAGGGCCGCCGCCCCTGTACCCTTAGTTGAGGACAGGGGGAAGGGATGCTAGCAGACTGCAGGGCCACTGGCCCTGCAGCCTACAATGACAGAGCGCCGCCATCTTACCGGTGGAAGCAGCGGCGGGCGCCGTCTCTCATGAAGCCGGCCGCTGATGCTGGCGCCGCCCCCTTCTGTAGTGCCGCTCCCCTGGCTGCTGCCGCTTGGGACTCAGGGCTCGCAATGTCCAATGGACGGTGCGGCCCTGGCGACGGGAAAGCGGGAGCATGGGGCTGTGGAGCGAGGGAGCGGCGGGCGGTCGCGTCACCTCAGCGCTATGCTGGTGGGATAGCGGAGTCCCTGCGGAGACATGTAATCTCGCGAGATTTTGGACGCCATCTTGGAAATTACATGTCGCCGCAAGGACACACCGCTACTCCAGCTGCATGGCGTTCACCGAGGCCGAATCCCAAACTCCCGATTATATAAATAGATTCTAATTTTCTGAAACAATGACTTTTTGAGTTTTAACTGGCTGTATGTCATAATCATCAACATTAACATAAACACTTGAAATAGATCACTCTGTTTGTAATAACTCTATATAATATATGCATTTCACTTTACGTATTGAATTCCTCAAATAAATGATCCTTTTAACCCCTTGATGATCTAGTCCATTTTGACCATAAAGACCTTGGCATTTTTGTCAATTCTGACCAGTGTCCCTTTATGAGGTAGTAACTCTGGAACGCTTCAACGGATCCTAGCGATTCTGAGACTGTTTTTTCGCGACATATTGGGCTTCATGTTAGTATTAAATTTAGGTCATAATTTTTGCGTTTATTTGTGAAAAAATCCAAAATTTGGCAATTTCAAATTGTGAATTTTTATTCTTCTAAACCAGAGAGTTATGTGACACAAAATAGTTACTAAATAACATTTCCACATGTCTACTTTACATCAGCACAATTTTGGGAAAAAATAAATTTTGGGGTGTGAAGTTATAAGGGTTCAAAGTTCATCAGCAATTTCTAATTTTTCCAGCAAAATTTACAAAACCATTTTTTTTTAGTGACCACATCACATTTGAAGTCCCTTTGAGGGGTGTACATGACAGAAAACACCCAAAAGTGACACCATTCCAAAAACTGCACCCCTCAAGCTACTCAAAACTACATTCAAGAAGATTATTAACCCTTCAGGTGCTTCACAGAAACTAAAGAAACGTGGAATGAAAAAATGGACATTTTAATTTTTCTAACAAAAATGTTTTTTTAGCCTCCATTCTTTCATTTTTACATGGGCAACAGGATAAAATGGTTTTATTTTGTGAAAACCCTGGGCGCAGTGGAGAGCCTGAATGGTAAGGCCAAGAATTGAAAATATTTTGCACGCAACGCGAATTGCAGGAGCTGCTGGTGTGCCTGGAAGATCGGAATGTGGAGGTACGCATCTTGAATGTCTATCGAGGCTAACAACTCTCCCTTTTCCATGGATTTAATAATGGAACGTAGGGACTCGATCCTGAAGTACGGATTCGGACATACTTTTTCAGATATTTTATATCCAAGATAGGACATACCAAACCGTCCTTCTTGGGAACCACAAAGAGGTTTGATAGAAACCTCTGAAGCACTCAGCCTCCACAAAGGGGATGATGACTCCAGCCCGTTGAAGTGAACTGATGGCGTGGAAAAAAGAATAGGCCTTCGCTGGAGACCTTGGAGGATTGGAGGGGAAGAAATGATTAGGGGTTTGGGAAGCAAATTTGATGTTGTAATATCGAATTTGACACCAAGACACCAGTTCCCTGACTACGGCAAGCCAGAGGGGGTGGAATAGAAACAGTTGGCCGCCTACTAAGGTGGTGTCTCCGGTGGATGAGAGCGAGTCAGGACGGGGAGAACCTGTGGGATCTGGATCCCCTAGGTCTGAACTGTTTTGGCCAAGACTGCCAGGATGGGTTTGACTTGTGGGCCGGTTGGGCACCCCTTTCTCTGTATGAGGAATGAGTCGTATTAGGGGTGCGCGAGAGGCTGCCCAGCCGATAAGTTGCGCAATGAACGAAACTGGGCCTATTGATGTCTAACGAAGGGGGGTCTCGGTTTGTGCTGGGGGAAAGAGGTACTCTTCCCCCCAGTGGCGTCCGAAATGACCTTGTCCATACGCTCACCGAAAAGACTGCCGCTTTGATACGGGAGGTTAGTCAAGGATTTCTTGGATGCACCAAAGTGCTCTGCAAAGGCAATCACGTTTGAGGCTGCGATAGCTGTGCAATTGGCCGAGTCCAGGGAAGCATGAATCAGGTATTCCGCGGCAACTGATATTTGGGCGGTTAAATCCGATAGTTCTGTTAGAAGCTCGCTGTCTTGCAGGAATTTCTGCAGGGAATAGGCCCAAGTCATGATCGCCTTAGAGACCCACATAGAAGCGAACGAAGGCAAAAGAGAAAATAACGCCGCCTCAAAAACCGAGCAGGCAAGTTGTTCGACTTACCTGTCAGTCGGGTCCTTCATAGAGTAACAATCTGGCAGAGAAAGTAAATTCTTTGCAGCCAGACAGAAAACTGGAGGATCGACTGGCGGGAAATATGCCCAATCTTTATCCAGGGTGGGGAAAAAGTGTATTGAGACTCGATGGACTTACAACCCCCAAATCATTTGTCCGGCCATTCTCTGTGCTTTGTCAAGGTATCTTTAAAGTCGGGATGATCCGCAAAGAATTTGTGCGGACGTTTGACCCTCTTGAAAGAGACCGCATGATCGGGTACTGCACATAGGGAGTCATAGACCTTAAGTGTCTGGTTGATAGCTGTGATCAAATTGTCGACCATAGCCTGCGTGTCTGGGGAGTCCAAGTCAAAGGACGCGTCCAGATCGAGCTCTGAACCTGGATCACGGTATGAGTCAGTTAGGGGTGAGCCAGATCCAGAATCCCGGGTGAGGGAGGTATAGGAGCCCTGCGAGGAGGCGGTGAGACACTTCTGTACTGTCTCCTTTGCGTCACGCCTCAAGACAGGATGTGGCCTATCCCCGTCAGAAGTAGCTCCGAGCGGCCTGTCCCTAACTGAAGTGCCTTCCAGTGCAGGAGTTTCTGCCTGTACAACAGCCTGATGGGTGCTGCAGGATGCAGGACGGATCAGCACGGCCTGGACCAGGGTATCATATAGCCTGTCCATGGACTGTTACAGAAACTGGGCCCAGTCAGGTGGGTTAGGGGCGCAGGTAGGAGCAGCATCGGTGGATGGCTCCTGGGCCGCTGCAGGGTCGCATGTCTGGCAATGTGGCGTAGCATGGCCGCAAGGTAGGTCGGAATGGCAAGTGACACAGGATTTATAAGAGACCGTGTGGGTCTTAGGGACCATCTTTGTGGGCTTTGAGCGCTACATATTCTCTACCCTGTGTGTGAAAAAGTGAACACCACTTGGAAGTATGAAAGGTCTGGTCAGCTGAATACTGAGGGCTGAAGCAGGTAAGCTATTAGGGGGATATGAGCTTCAGTAGAGCAAAACACCTGCTGAGCTCCTTACCCAGAATGGATGAGTGGATTAGGTCTCCAGTGCACCTCTGGTGCCCAGTGGTCCAGTGTCCCCCTGGGCAGGCTCAAGTCCAGATGTACTGTCGGGTTGGAAAAACGCAGACTGAAGGGAGCCGGCCGGCCTACATGGACCCCACGTGTATGAAGGAGGGATAGTGGACGGCTGCGAGAGGCGCACTGTGAAATTTCGCAGGGAGCGAGAAGCGCCAATAGATGAAAAGGATCCCACAATGGAAAACCGCCGGAGGAGTATGTTGGTGGCAAAGTTGACGTCACCTTGGGGCAGAGCAGGAGCGATGCGTCACCCGGAGGGAGTGGGGCTTTGATGAAGGCTGGAGCTGGGGACTAAATTAGTGGTGCGGCCGGGAACGTGGAGCTGAGCGGAAGAGAGCGCTTGTGGGGAAGTGGTGAAAACGCTGCCATGGGAGCCCTTAGGCCTGGTGATCCGCTGCTCATTGGGAGTCCAACTTCAGTGAGTACTGTTGCAGAGGGGGGCTCACCGCATCCATCGGTGCAGCCTGCTCCCATCCACGGTACCCTCTTGCATTAGCTGGGATCAGCTGTCGGGCACCTCCCACCCAGGCCACTCTGATATGGGAGGATGGGGGGGGCCATAGTTCTCCTGCTGTGTCCGTGCAGCCAGCAGCTCTAGGAGCAGGATGCAGGGTGCAGGGTCAGACCAGAGCAAAGGGTAAATGTGCCAGGTGCAGAGGGGGATACGTGGAGGTGACAATCTGCGTGCCCTTCTGATGAAGAGTGTGGGAGATCGGTGCCCTTGAGGGAACTGTCGCCCTTTACGCATAGAAAAAAAATTAAAAAATAAAAAGGTAGGCTCAAAAACGGATCCCTCATCACAGAATAGGGTACGTTTAGATGACACTCCACGTTCCCGTATGTTGGTGGTTGTGGGAGAGCAGCGCCTTTAAGGGACTTATCGCCCAGTCAGAATCTTCATCCAGAAGGATAAAAAGCAAAATAAAAAATGAAAAAGAATAGATGTGGGTCTATAAGACCGCATCTGCCTCCTTCTGACACTAAGCTGAAATTGGTTCAGCTTGTACCAGCCAGGGGGTGTATACTGCAGGGAGGAGTTAATCTGTATTTATATTCACTTAGTGTCAGCCTCCTAATGACTGCAGCATAACACCCATGGTCCAGTGTCCCCCAATGAGGTGACTGAGAAATACAAATAACCTAAGGCTACATTCACACTTACCGTTTATACTGCGAAACGGATCACTCAAATGAAATCCCAGCCAAGTCAATGGGTTTTCATTTTTTGCCAGACAGGGCATTTGTAAAGTGATCAATTTTTTTCCCTTTTAGGGTGCTCCATTTTACGAATGAGCATGTTAATGTCTGTGGTCTTTTTCTCCTGCGTTTTTCCCATAAAAACAATTGTTAATGGAGAAAAAAAAACCGCAGTAACCAACACATTAAACAGATTAGAAATGGATGACTTATTTTTTAGTGTTTTTTAAAGACAGTTCCTGTTTTGCAGCCAAAAACGCAGCAGAAAAAAACGCAGCAAAAGCGGTGTGTCTAAATGTAGCCTAATAGGTGCAGAAATTTTGCAACATCAAAAACTTAGCAAAAACACATTTTGGGAATGTATTAGAGGGATTAAAAACTTCTTGTAATGATTACCGTAAATAGAAAAGGCACGGCAGCAAGAGAATACAAGCGAGTGAATAGTAGTAGTGGGAAATTGTAAACGTCAATAATAAAACCCCTCATACACAAAAAAAGAAAAGTCATCTGAACTGTTGGCAGGATAGGTGTGTATGAGGGCAACCCGAATCTCCCCTTAAGGGCCTGTCACACGCGTCAATATCGCCTGCACGATATCGGCTGCACGTGACGTTGCAGCGATATTGACGCGTGTGACATACTGCATCAACCAGCGATAAATCGCTGGTTGATGATCGCCAGGTTTTAGAATCAGTCCTAAAACCTGGCGATTGTCGCCCGGTGGACACGCAGCATCGCTGCGTGTGACACCGGGACTAGCGATATTCCAGCTCCCAGCGCCTGTCACAAGCGCTGGGAGCTGGTATCCAAGGTACACTGCGGGTAACTAGGCAGCGCGCGCTGCCTAGATACCCGACGTGTACCTTAGTTACCAGCCTCCTCCGCTCACCCGGTGAGCGGAGGAGGCTGGTAACTAAGGTACACGTCGGGTATCTAGGCAGCGCGCGCTGCCTAGTTACCCGCAGTTTACCTTGGAGACCAGGCTGCTCCCGCTTCCAGCAGGCTGGCAGCGGGAGCAGGACATCGTGGAAACGATATTTAAATCGTTTCCATGATGTCACTGGTCAATTGATCGCTGGTGAGTCTGCCTGTGTGACAGCTCACCA
Source organism: Allobates femoralis (assembly GCA_033576535.1). Lineage (NCBI taxonomy): Eukaryota > Metazoa > Chordata > Amphibia > Anura > Aromobatidae > Allobates > Allobates femoralis. The sequence continues at coordinate 600,794,814 of JARQOC010000003.1, read as the reverse complement.
GCGATCAGCCGTCAATGTCGTCAGCGATCAGATCGCTGACGACATTGACGCGTGTGACAGGACCTTAACAGAGGATTTGAGGGAATGATTACTCAAATTCATATGTCCAATTCTTTTGTTCTCCAGGAGATTAGCATCTGTCTTAGATGCCAGGCCACAGCTAGCTCCACTCTCTGTATCAAACACATGAACCAAGCTGTTGGGCTATGGATATATGTTCCACAATTTTTAAAGAGGACCAACCATCAGGTTTTATGGCTATAAAGTGAAGCAAGTGCCTTACAGGCTCTGGGATACTGAATGCAATCATACCTCCACTTCAATGATTGCATATATGATTGCTGAGATAAATGTTATAGAAGTCCTTAGAAAGTGTGCAGCAGAGGGACAGAGTGTGCAGCAATTGGCATATGAGGGGCTGGGTTTCTTTGTACTACTGAACCTGTTTTCAATAAGCAAAATCCTGCCCCTCCCTCTCTCCCTCCCTCCATCTTCCTGCTTGAAATCTCACAAACAGTAGAAGCGCCCACCCCCTCCAGTCACTACACCTACTGATTTGTCTCCTCTCAAAGATCTGGACAGATCCCTGCTATCATCATCATAGATCACAGATGGGGATCTGTCTGTGGAGCATGCTGGGGGTTGTGGTGTCTCTGGATGTGCAGACTGTGATGGAGCATGCTGGGGGTTGTAATGTCTCTGCATCTCAGACTGTGTGATGGAGCATGCTGTGGGTTGTAGTGTCTCTGTATTTGCAGACTGTGTGATGGAGCATGCTGGGAGTTGTAGTGTCTCTGGATGCTCCATAGACAGATCCCCATCTGTGATCTGTGCTGACAATAGCAGGAATCTGTCCTGATCTGTGAGAGGAGATAAATTAGGATGTGTAGAGATTGTAGAGATTGGAGGGGGCAGGGGCTTCTCCTGCTTGTGATCACAATCAAGCAGGGAAATGGAGGAAGGGAGAGAGGGAGGGGGGAGGGTTTGGCTTAGTGGAAACAGGGCAGTAATACAAAAAATCCCAGCCCCTGTTATGCTAATTGCTGCACACTTTTCTGAGGGCATACATGGAATCATTGAAGTAAAAGTATAATTGCACTCAGTATTCCAGTGCCTGTAAGGAACTGGTTTCACTTTATAGACCTAAAACCTCCTGGTGAGTCCTCTTTAAGCGTTTTTTTTTTTTTTTTTTTCAAAAATGTAATTGTCACAACATGCTAACAGAGGATGGAACAATTTTACACATTTTTTTTTTTTTTTACTATGTAGGTCTGAGGATGAACAAAAAGAGGTCTGAAAAGGATTTTGGTAGTCACTTACTTTTCCCTGCAAGAAATGTGGAGGAAATAGCTGAATAAAAAATTAAAAACTTGAAATAAAAGGGTAACCTAAAGATTTAAAAAAAGAAATACGCTAGTAATTTTTCTCCACCTGAATCAAAGGTATTTTTATGGTAGAGCGTTTTAATGAAAGTGCTATGGAATTAATAATAAATGAATAAATATTATTATTATTATTATTATTATTATTAATAAATTGCAATCATCAATAAAACTAGCTCAAAAGTTCATTTAATCTCACCTTCTCGAACCTTAAAGGGGTTTTCCGGTCTACACTGACCATTTGCAGTCATTCTATGTGAATTCAATTGTCAATCCTACCAGCGCCCGCACTAGGCACTGGGATGATTTGCCAATTTCTAAGCTGAGAAGGGACCACAGCACATGGCTAGTGGGCGTGTATTCATTCAATACAAGTGTGTAGAGCTGCCGTGTCCGACTAGAGGGAGAGGCCGTCTAGTTGACGAAGCCTTGCTCCATTTGTATTGAACGAGGCCAACCCACTAGTCAGGGATTCGGGCAGGGAACATACATAAACAAACTTACCATCAGCAGCCAAAAACAAAAACCAACACAGCACTTAGCAGGATGCAGTCAGACCCCAATGGGTTGGTTTTTGTTTTTGACTGCTGATGGCAAGTTTTTCTGATGCTGCCTTTTTTGAGTAGTTTTTGTGTATATTTTGTTAGGACTCATAAGCATGGGGATCCATGACAAGGATTACGAGCTTAAGTGTCTTGGCCAATACATGAACTAACACCCCATGTAAAAGGTTTTTTGTCTATCATAAAAGAAATTTTTGCACTTTTTTATCATTTTTGCGGGGTCCAGCTGGGCTCCATGGGGTGCCATTCATCCAGTCGTGTGGAGACACAAGCGTCCCATTTGGTCTGGTGGCAGGAGCGGTGGGTAGCTATCGGACACTCTGCATCATATGTATCAATGTGAATGGTGTCCTATGCAAATCTAATATGTACATAACAAGTCACCTCCCACATGTCTTTGTAGGTAGATGGTGATTTTATCTGCTCCGTGTACCTGGGTTTGCTCTATTTAATGGGGTCTGACTGCATCCTGCTAAGAGCTGTGTTGTTTTTTGCTGCTGATAGTAAGTTTTTCTGATGCTGCCTTTTTTAAGTTGGGAACATATATACCCCATAACTGTGGTCTGTTCCCGGCTTAGAAACCGGTAAATCATCCTAGTGCGCAGTGTGGGCGCTGGGAGGATTAATAAGTCTGCACACTTAAGGGGGTGTCACACGCGTCAATGTCGTCAGCGAGATGATCGCTGACGACATTGACTGCTGATTGCTGGTGAGCTGTCACACAGACAGACTCACCAGCAATCAATTGACCAGTGACATCATGGAAACGATTTAAATATCGTTTCCACGATGTCCTGCTCCCGCTGCCAGCCTGCTGGAAGCGGGAGCAGCCTGGTCTCCAAGGTACACTGCGGGTAACTAGGCAGCGCGCGCTGCCTAGATACCCGACGTGTACCTTAGTTACCAGCCTCCTCCGCTCACTGCAGTGCCGGCAGTGACAGTGAGCGGACTCTCCGGGCAGTGTGATGTGCTGCTGAGCCGCTGTGTGCCGGGCTCTATGCGGCCGCTGGACCATGAATCTGCACCAGGTGCTGACAGGAGCCGTCAACCCGGGAGATCACTGCTTCTCTGTGGCAGTCTGCACGAGCAGCCCGTGACGGTGAGAGACACACAAGGGAGGACTGTGTGTGGGGCAATACATGCTGGTACTGTCTGTATGGGGCACTACATGGGTGGACTGTGTGTGGGGCACTACATGGTACTGTGCTACTTACTGTATGGGGCACTACATGGCGGTACTGTGCTACACCGGGTGAGCGGAGGAGGCTGGTAACTAAGGTACACGTCGGGTATCTAGGCAGCGCGCGCTGCCTAGATACCCGCAGTGTACCTTGGATACCAGCTCCCAGCGCTTGTGACAGGCGCTGGGAGCTGGAATATCGCTAGTCCCGGTGTCACACGCAGCGATGCTGCGTGTCCACCGGGCGACAATCGCCAGGTTTCAGAGCTGGTTCTGAAACCTGGCGATCATCAACCAGCGATTTATCGCTGGTTGATGCAGTATGTCACACGCGTCAATATCGCTGCAACGTCACGTGCAGCCGATATCGTGCAGGCGATATTGACGCGTGTGACACCCCCTTTAGAGTGACTGCAAATTATCAGTTTAGACCGGAAAACCCCTCTAAACTGTAAGGGTGTTTTACACTTGCCAATCATTATCAAGAATTCCTAGAAACACTCATCTCCCTATAAACAGGCAGTCAAAAATCAATGAACAAGCAAAATGATTGTTCATCGTATTAAATAAATTTTAAGCATGCTTAAAGGGAACCAACCACCTCAGATGACGACTATAAGCAGTTAATACATGTCCCTGCACCCTACCTACACCGTTCCAGCTATGTTTTTGCTAAGAATATTGATAAATGCAAACCGAAATATACACTTTGTAAACTTACATTCCTGCGTACTTGAGGGCGTCTCCCTCGGGCTCTCGTACTAGAGGGCTGTGCTCATCATGCCTGCTCTCCCCCTCCCTTATGCACGCCCCCTCTCAGCCTGCTATACTGTGTGAGGCTGATTGCGTCATAAAGGGGCGGGGCTAAATCGCGGCATCCCGGTAGCCCCGCCCCTTTATGACGCAATCAGCCTCACATCACTATAGCAGGCTGAGAGGGGGCGTGCATAAGGGAGGGGGAGAGCAGGCATGATGAGCACAGCCCTCTAGTACGAGAGCCCGAGGGAGACGCCCTCAAGTACGCAGGAATGTAAGTTTACAAAGTGTATATTTCGGTTTGCATTTATCAATATTCTTAGCAAAAACATAGCTGGAACGGTGTAGGTAGGGTGCAGGGACATGTATTAACTGCTTATAGTCGTCATCTGAGGTGGTTGGTTCCCTTTAAAAATAAAAATTTGATAGCACATGTACAGTCTGTATAAACAGGAACTGTGCTGTTGACAACAATGAATCTATGCACACAGAAAGATCTATAATGGTCACTTTACACGCGGCTACATTTCTAGCTTATCCACAGGTAACTTACTGGCTGCAGTGAAATCATGGAGACAATATTCCATTTGTACACAGCAACAAGATAGAACCATGTCTCCATGATTTCACTGCAGCCAGTAAGTTACCTGTGGATAAGCTAGAAATGTAGCCGCGTGTAAAGTGGCCATTACTGATCATTCTATATGCAACAGAAGTATGGTTGGCAATGCTAAAATGGCTAATGACAACCGATGACCATCATGTAACTGATCTATGTTCAATTAAGTGCCGCCTTAAGCTAGTGTAAACCAACCCTAAGGGCCCTTTCACATCAGCGTTTTTTTCAAATCGCGGCAGATGAGGTGAAAAAAACGCATCTGCCGCGATTACCGCATACCGGCTGCACTTGCGGCACGGTTGCGGCGCGGTTGCGGTAAACGCCATACAAGGTGCAGGTGCGGCAAGTGCGGTTTTGGCACTTGCGGCAGGTGCGGCCGCGAAAAAAAATGCTGTCAGCTGCAAGTCCGCACTTGCCGCAAGTCCGCCTATACCTTGTATGGTGTTTACCGCAACCGCGCCGCAACCGTGCCGCAAGTGCAGCCGGTATGCGGTAATCGCGGCAAATGCGTTTTTTTCACCGTATCTGCCGCGATTTGAAAAAAACGCTGATGTGAAAGGCCCTTAAGTTACATATCTGAGACAATTCTACTGTACTCTATACAAAGGTACCTACTCCGTTATCAGATACTGCATGTTTCACATGACATAACATACATTTCATTTTTGGCATTTACAATCCAATATAATATACCTAACTCAGTGGACAGTCTGCCATCCTTTGTCTCTTGACCAGCTTTGTCATTGTCTTTTTCTTCTTTTGATGTGATATGAGGTTTAACGTCTTTTTCTTCCTTGTCACTCGTTTTGGACTGCTCAACCTTTTGAACGCCTTTCCTCGCCTCTGTTCTCATAGCCCCTTTACCTCTCTTGTTTCTTTTTTTTCTTCGCCCTCTTCCTGTCTTATGAGATAATTCAGTGTTTGGATCCCAAGCAGTTTGCTTTTCTTTTCCTTGGTGAATTTTTGCCTCAATAGATGGCACTTGAATATCCTCAAAAGCATTTCCTTCAATAGTCAAGATTTCTTGACCGTCTGCCCATGTTCTTCCTGTTCCGGTCACTGAAGAACCCCCTAAGAAACAAGTATTGATAAGGGTATCCTTTGCTATTTTGCTTTCTTTAAGTGCTTGCTTTGAATTGTCCACTTGGCTGTCATTTTGACATTCATCAACATGAGTTAGGTTATCACATTTTTCTTCTCTAAATGGTTCTGAATCAGTGGACAAGTCCTTGCCCTTGTTACCAATATCAACAGCGGAGAGCACATTCTCTGTTTCTTTAGTGATATCAGCATTTAATAAAAATCCTTTTATTGAATTTGATAAACTGTTTACCTCTTGTAAACTACCTTTCTGTACTGTAGCCCCCACTTCCCATACCTCCTTCTGTTGCACTTCACTGTCCTTGGCATGTTTTACCTGAATTTGTGAAGCTTCCCATAACTGTCTCTCCTCTGAAAATATATCTTTCTCGTGTCTTTGAAGAAGATCCAAACCTTTTCTCCATTCAGCCAATACATCACTTTCAGCAGAATATTTTGATGTATCAACATCCCAGTAACTCTTAACCTCTGCAGAGGGTTGAGTTTGCTCTCCAGCACCATCTGTGCAAGATATGTCTTCCCATATGTCTTCTGACCTCCCTTTTAAAGTGCTCAAAGAACCTACCTTTCCAGGCTTCCTTTGGTGAAGCCATGCTTGTGGAACCTTTTTTCCTTTTCTACTTGGAGCAGTCTTTGCTCTTGATAACCATGTATCCCTGGAACTTTCATCTTTGCTAACTAACCCAGTATGGGGGGGACTTAGCTCTACATATTCCCCTTCTACAGAGTCTGCGGCAGAGCCGGAGAAAGAGTCCAGCATAGGAGGTGAAAAAGCACCGACTCTCCAGCTTTGAATTTCTTCTTGATTTGACAGCAAATGAGTATTGGCTTTGGGATCAACCACCTCTCCAATTGTGATTCCTCCATCACCAGGACTTCGGAACTCCAAAGGTGGCATAAGAGGACCTGAAGGGCATCTCCTGCCAACAATAAAGCCATCCTTATGGATAAATCGAGGATAGATAACGTCTGACCATGGAAGTCGGAGGACTTTTTCCTCTACAGCTGCTAAACAGCTCTCAAGGCGAACTGAGCTGCGGTCTTTATTAATACTATTAAGCCATTCAGCTGAAAATATAAAGGAATGGGAGGATTCAGGTACCACAATCTCCTGTACACCGCTGCCATCCTGAGAAAGGCACTTCAGCACAAGCCTGGGAGAACATTCCAAATATGGCACGACTTGCAAGTAAAAATCTCCAGGCTTCAGAAAGTGCCATGGAAGAGATGACAACTGAATAAGAATCTTTTCACCAAGGCAAAGTGGCCATCCTTCATGGAAAAAGAGAAATCCACTGTATTGAGACTGAAAAACAAAGGATAAGATATAATTGTAGTTACATAAAGAACAGAGCAAGATGTAATAAAACCTAAGCATATTAATATGGTCTTTCAGAATGGGTGCATTATTATAAAGTAAATACTTACACATGCCTGATGCTGCACATTCTGCAGGATTCTCTTGGCTGGGATCAGAAATTCCAAAGTATATCTTAGAGGGTCCTCACGATATGTCCTTTCTAGCACAGAAAATACTTGGGTCAGGAGTGTGGGTGCAGTTACCTCAAAAGGAGGGTAAAGGGATGATAATGTACTCTGTAGGCAATCCTCCACAGACTGAGGGGTCTGAAAAACATACATATTCTTCATATCATCATGCATTCATAGTATCACAAGTCTACTAAAGAATCAAAGACTGGAGCGCCATCATTTCCAGTTTTATGTTCTGTCATAGTAGTGTTGAGTTCATCACATGGCCTCATTGACTCTTTACTGGCGTAAAATGGTATCAGTCAAGTTCTCTCATGGTATCCATCATTTTACCCCCATAAAGTGCTGCATGCTGTGTTTTATGTCAGAGGTTCCCAACTCCAGTCCTCAAGGCACACCAACAGTGCAGGTTTTCAGGGCTTCCTTAGTATTGCACAGGTGATAATTGAATCACCTGCACTGGGGATGATTCCAATTTCTAAGGAAATCCCGAAAACCTGCACTGTTGGTGTGCCTTGAGGACTGGAGTTGGGAACCTCTGTTTTATGTGATAAAAATAATGGAATTGGCAACAGAGGCGGTGACACAGATGTGAACTACACCTAATTAATACAAATATTTTTTATTGATTGTTTGTCATGTCAGTAATCATTATTCCATAGAAATAGCGTCTTATAAACGTCTTGACTATTTTAGGTAATGTTTCCTAACTGCACCAATATTTTGTTATAATCCCAAAATTTTTGAAACACGTACAGTACATATGAAACATATTCTCTTTAGATAATAATATTTATATAACACCAACATTATCCGCAGCAATTTACAATCAGGCAGCATATACAGACAAAAACAACAAAAAAATCACAAAATACATATAGTTCACCAGTTTAAGTAGGAGTGAGAACCCTGCACACAGGCTTACAATCTATAAAGAAATAGGGGGATACTATACATAGAGCCTGCTTGTCATGTATGGCCCAGCCATCATTATAATACATAGAGCATTTCATGCATAGCTGCATGATCCGTCATCAGCCAGTATCAGTCTAAGGCTACTTTCACACTACGAGTTTTGTAAAATCCGATGCTGTCCGATATAAATCGGACAGCATCGGATTCTTCTGATACCTGAAATCGGATGCCAAATAGGCACCCGATTCCAACATTTTATCTGATGCCCGCCCTCCTGTCACCTTGCTCCCTGAGCTGTCACTGTCTCTCCCCTGATACTCCCGCTTCTCCCCGCTACTGCCCGGTCCTCTCCTCCTCTCCCTGTTCTCCTCTCTGCCCCCCCCCCGTCCTCCCCTCTTCTCCCCCGGTCCTCCAATGTGCTCCGCCTCCCCCCCTCTTGTCCCCCGGTCCTCCAATGTGCTCCCCTCCTGTCCCCCGGTCCTCCGATGTGCTCCGCCTCCTCCCCTCTTGTCCCCCGGTCCTCCAATGTGCTCCCCCTCCGCCCCTCTTGTCCCCCGGTCCTCCGATGTGCTCCGTCTCCTGCCCTCTTGTCCCCCTCTCCCTCCAATCTTTCCTCACCTGTCCACGACTCCTGCACGGTCAAGCGCGTCTCCCGGTGTCTTGCTGTTCTGTGCTGACAGGACCTCTCGTGATGTCACACTCACATGACTGCTGGTTACTGGTTACTGGCGGTCATGTGATTGTGACATCACGCCAGGTCCTGTCAGCAGAGAACAGCAAGACACCAGGAGACACGGGAGACGCGCGGGACCGTGCAGGAGTCGTGGACAGGTGAGCATAGATTTTTTTTTTTTAACCCCATCCTTTACTTTTAGGAGCTATTTTAGTGTACTGAGCATGCTCAGTACACTAAAATCGGGTCCAAGGAGACATCAGATGTTTCCTCAGACCCTGCTCCATAGGGTCCCATGTTAAATTGATCAGACCGAATTGGATGTGCACTAAATGCCATCCGATTTGGTCCGATCCGATTCTGTCTGATTTTATTTTCGGTGCAAAAATCGGAGCATGCTGCGATTTTTACACCGATAAAAAAATCGGACAGAATCGGATCGGACCAAATCGGATGGCATTTAGTGCACATCCAATTCGGTCCGATGCCCATAGGGCTGCATGGGGGCCAAAATCGGTCCGATGCTGTCCGATTTTTATCGGACAGCATCGGATTTGCAAAATCCGTAGTGTGAAACCAGCCTTAGGGACCTTTCACACAAGTGGTTTTTCATAATCGCAGATATCTACCATGTATCAGGCAAGCCCCATTCATTCTCTATGGGGCTTGCCATCAGGTGCAGCAAGTGCGGTTTTGCTGGATCCGGCACTTGCGGCCGTGCGAAAAAAACGCTGCTAGCCAGATCTGGCAAAATTACACTTGCCGCACCTGACGGGCAATCCCCATAGAGAATGAATGGGGCTTGCCAGATTCAAGCCGCAAGTCGGCTATTACGTGGCAGATGCAGCAAAATCTGCCGGATCTGTTGCGATTATGAGAAAACGCTGATGTAAAAGCAGCCTAAGCGTAGTAACTGCTACTGGTTGATTTAAGGATGTGGGCGCACAAAAATAGAAGGGACCAGATTCTAAGTAAAATTTAGATAAAGGGAACAGGGGAGAGTTATGTTAGTGAATTGAGGTCTGTCTAAAGAGATGTGTTTTTAAAGCACACTTAAAAAAGTGGGGGCTAAAGAGTAGTCAGATCGTCCAGGGTAGTGCATTCCAAAAAATTGGCACAGCACGAGAGAAGTCTTGGAGATGGAATTGAGAGGTTCGCATTATGAAGGATATTAAGTAGCAGAATGAAGAGCACAAGTAGGGTGATAGACAGAGAAGAGTGAGGAAATATAGGGGGGTGCAGACCTGTGGAGAGTTTTGTGGTTGATAGATAAGTTTGTACTGTATTTTGTAGCGAATAGGCAACCAGTGCAATGACTGGTACAAGATGGAGGCATCAGTGAAGTGCCTGGACAGAAATATGACCCCGGCTGCTGCAATGAAAACTGAATGGTGAGGAGGAAGACTGGAGGTAGATAGGAGATTGATTGGATAAGAGCTACAGTAGTCCAGACAAGAATGAATAAGTTTCAAAGGTGATAAAAGGTCAGATTCTGGAGATATTTTAAGATGCAGATAACTTGAGTGATGACTATTGTGCACCATCTTAATGTCCTGCCAATAATTTCATGTGTTCCTATCTTGCTTATGTAAGAGTAAGCAAAATGGCCCTGTTCCTAGTGTGAAATCTCCAAATGTATGTGTTGGAAATGCCAGTGATATTTAAGTCTGCAGTAACAATGCTGCTGCTGTTTCAGAACAAAGACTTACTTTACTTAACGCTAACAAATAATTAAACCATACGTCAATTGTGACTGCTTTAATTGAACTTGTACCAAGATTTTACACTCTTTTCATAGTGTCTTATTTTGCAAACCGTATTTCACTGGGCCTTATTTTCCACAATTTTACACATCTTAAAGCATATTATCTAGCATGCAGAAGAAAAGAAACATGTTTATGTACTGAATATTCTTTCACTATTCCTTATTAGGAAAGTCGATGTATTTGCATATTCTACAAACTGAACAAACTACTACATTTCATAGCTTTATGCTGCTTAAAGGGCTTGTAACACAAACAAGGTGCATTTTAATCAATAGATCTTGGAATATAATCAGTTGTACAATTGGATGTGTTAAAAAATGGTTTTCTGTGCTGAGATAATCTTATATACTAGTGCATCTCAATGAATTAGAATATCATCAAAAACTTAATTCATTTTAGTAATTTAATACAAAAGTGAAATACATACATTATATAGAGTCATTACAGAGTGATCTATTTCATGTGTTTATTTATGTTAATGTTGATGATTATGGCTTACAGTCAATGAAAACCCAAATGTCACTATCTCAGAAAATTAAAGTAGGGAGGATGAAGGGTCTGAGAGATAAAATATTACCTAAATAGGTATCAGAGGCTTCACCTTGTGTGGTTGTGAGAGTCACAACCCTATAAAAGCACATCATGGCTGCTGCAGTCCCCAAAGTGGTGCAAATAGAGTAGGGAGGATGAAGGGTTAAACACCACACTGCCGTATTTCACAAGGCATCAAAGGGTGAATATAATATTGAGTTATTAGTCAACATGTTTCAGAGCTCCCTGGCCCCTTCCTCAGGACAAATCAATGTCATATTGCCCTGTTTCAAGATGTTTCTGGGAGCCCTAAAACACGTTGAATAATAAACCAGTATTATATTCACCCTTTGATGTCTTGTAGAATACGGCAGCATGGTGTTTAACCCTTTATCTTCCCTACTTTAATTTCCTGAGATAATGACCTTTGGGTTTTCATTGGCTGTAAACTATAATCAACATTAACAGAAATAAACACTTGAAATAGATCACTCTGTTTGTAATGACTTTATAATATATGGGTTTCACTTTATGTATTGAATTACTGAAATAAATTATCATTTTGATGATATTCAAATTCACTGAGATGCACCTGTATGTGTCCCTGATATGTACTGTGCAATGGCTGTGACTAACCATGCAGGAACAAGGACAGAACATACCACAGCTCTTGGCTAAGGTAGGAAACAGGAAGGGAAATGTTTTACCTCACAGAAAGAAGCAACTTCGATCTCCTGCTGTATTGTCTGTATAATCTTTTACTTCCTCTCCTTTACAAGTAATGTGGTATGATCAGACCATGCCCCTGTACAGTCAGACACAGACTTTACACAGTACATGGCAGGGGCAAATGTAAACAATCGGCTTGCAAATGGCTATTCTAGGTCTGAAGCCTCTGTCATTCCAGTTTGGTAATTCTGCACAGTGCCACCTCCTCCAGCTTGACGGAAGGCTCCTTTACCTGGGTGGGTGGTGAATGAAGCTGGAGTGACAGAGACTTCAGATCTTTAGCCTCATTTGCATAACAATTTAAACAGTAATTTCTCAGTAACAGAGAAATGGATGTACTAGCCATATGAAGGTATGGTTAAAAGAATTGTCCAGTCTGCAGTCCCTCTAATTGACATCATCAGTTGTATAAGAGATTTACATCCATTTTATTCAGATGATTAGTTTGCAATGTTAGGCTAGGGTCACACATGGCCATCAGTTTTTTCCCTTATTTTCAATAACTGATCCGTTTTTATTAGGGTGCTATTTGGTGCGTTTTTGGGACTTTGCCATTTTTTCCATAAACAATGCTCTAAAAAAAACGGATCCGTTTTCCCATAGGGCCCCATGTTAAAAAAAATGGATCCGTTTTTTTACTGCACCCAAAAATGTTGCTTGCAACGTTTTTTTGGGACCTGTAAGAAAACCATTGACACCATTGCAGTCACACTTGAGTGCAGCATCCATTTTTGGACTAAAAACACGAAAAACTGATGGCAATAACGGATCCAGGGCTTATGTGTGACCCTAGCCTTAACCTCTTAACGACGGCCTTACCTCTACAGACGTGGGGAAAAAAAGGGTACTTATTCCTAGCCAACGTCTGTAGACATAAGCCAGGAATAAGCCCTGGTGCACCGCCCTTGGAGGTAAAATCTCCGGGGTTTCCGCTACCGGGGGTAGCTGAGACCCTAGAGATTAGGAATTGGCTGGTGTTTTACCGCCACTACTAATGTGATGACCGGTAAGCACCGTTTACCAATCATCACATTACAAAAAGTGACATTGCCGTTAAAAATGCTTTCACTTTGATCTGACATGAAAACACATGTTGGATCAAAGTGAAAGCATGAACCCCTAACTGCCCCAAGACCCCCAGTACGGGGATCATCCCCCCACCTCCATCCCTCCCCCTGACCATCTAAAAAATGGTGGCGGCCGGCGGTATAACCCGCCGCCTCCGCTGCATCTCTATGCGATCTGACAGGTCAGATCGCATAGAGATACCGCCATTTCTGGGGGTCCCCTCAGTGGCCCCCCAATGTTATTTTCCCCCCCACCCGTGATCTCCGCTCCCCCCTCCTCCCTGCTCCGCTCCCCACCTCCCGGTGTCTCCTCATAACTCCATCCGATCTGATCAAACATCAGATCGGATGGAGTTTTCCCTGTCATCCTCCTTTCCCCAGGTCATCACCCCTCCGGTAACTCCCCGCCCCCCCAGGTCTGCACCCCTCCGGTCAACTCCTGCCCACTTCCCCCCGAGGGCATCACTCCTCCGGTCATCCCCCGCCTCCCCCCGCTCCAATCCGCACCCCTCTGGCCTCCCTTCGACTCCCTCTTCCCTGTCTCTCATACTTACCAACCTCCAGTGCCGCCATCTTCTCTCTGCCTCTGTCCCAGCGCCGCTGCTCTGCGTGCGCAGAGACAGAGGCAAAGTTAACCCCTGAAAGACCACACAGGGGTGATCTGCAGTTATCCCCCTGTGTGGTCACAAGGGGGTAACTGCAGATCATCATCCCTGTGTGGTCACAAGGGGTTACCTGATCTGCAGTTAACCCCTTGTGACCACAGAGGGATGATGATCTGCAGTTAACCCCTTGTGACCACACAGGGATGGTGATCTGCAGTTAACTTCTTGTGTAGTCACAAGGGGTTAACTGCAGATCATCATCCCTGTGTGGTCACAAGGGGTTACCTGATCTGCAGTTAACCCCTTGTGACCACACAGGGAAGATGATCTGCAGTTAACCCCTTGTGACCACACAAGGGGTTAACTGCAGATCATCATCCCTGTGTGGTCACAAGGGGTTACCTGATTTGCAGTTAACCCCTTGTGACCACAAATGGATGATGATCGGAAATTAACCCCTTGTGACCACACAAGGGGTTAACTTCAGATCATCATCCCTTTGTGGTCACAAGGGGTCAACTGCAGATCATCATGCCTGTGTGGTCACAATGGGTTAACTGCAGATCAGGTAACCTCTTGTGACCACACAGGGATGATGATCTGCAGTTAACCCCTTGTGACCACACAGGGATGATGATCTGAAGTTAACCCCTATTTCTCCATTTAAATTGTTAGCGGACACCATGTCGCGTATGGAGAGCCCCTGTGTGCCTAAACATTGGAGCTCCCCCACAAGTGACCCCGTTTTGAAAACTAGATCCCCCAAGGAACTTATCTAGATGGATATTGAGCTATGTGAACCCTCAGGTCCTTCACAAATTGATCCATAAAAATGAAAAAGTACTTTTTTTTCACAAAAAATTTGTTTTGCTCTCAATTTTTTCATTTTCACATGAGCAGCAGGATAAAATGCATCCTAAAATTTGTTGGGCAATTTCTCCTGAGTACACCAATACCTCATATGTGGTCATAAACCACTGCTTGGATGCACGGCAGGGCTCGAAAGGGACTTTTTGAATGGAAAATTAGCTCCAAAAGTCAAATTGCGCTTCTTCCCTTCTGAGCCCTGCTGTGAGCCCAAACAGTGGTTTATGACCATATATGAGGTATCGGTGTACTCAAGAGAAATTGCTCAACAAATTTTAGAATGCATTTTATCCTGTTGCACATGTGAAAATGAAAAAATTGAGGCTAAAAGAACATTTTCGTTGGAAAAATTAAAATGTCAATTTTTTTGTTTCCACTTTGCTTTAGTTCCTGTGAAGCACCTGAAGGGTTAATAATCTTCTTGAATGTAATTTTGAGTAGCTTGAGGGGTGCAGTTTTTGGAATGGTTTCACTTTTGGGTGTTTTCTGTCATGTACACCCTCAAAGGGACGTCAAATGTGATGTGGTCACAAAAAAAATGTTTTTTTTTAAATTTTGCGGGGAAAATTAGAAATTGCTCATGAACTTTGAACCCTTTATAACTTCCCACCCAATCATTTTTTTTTTCCACAATTGTGCTAATGTGAAGTAGACATGTGGGAAATGTCATATATTAACTATTTTGTGTCACACTGGTCTAACAGAATAAAAATTAAAAATTAGAAAATTGTGAAATTTTCAAACTTTTTTGCCAAATTTTTTATTTTTTCACAAATAATCGCAAAAATTATCGACCTAAATTTAATACTAACATGAAGCCTAATATGTCATGAAAAAACAGTCTCAGAATCACTAGAATCCGTTGAAGCGTTCCAGAGTTATTACCTCATAAAGGGACACTGGTCAGAATTACAAAAAACGGTCTGGTCATTAAGGTGGAAATTGGCTCAGTCACTAAGGGGTTAATCAAACTAAATTCCAGGATTCCCGACCCATCTCCAGTCATTTTAGTACATACAACTAACGTTATTTTTTTTTTATAAAGCCATCACGGCCTCTATATAAGTGAAAGAATGCAAAAAAGAATGCTCATAATGTGCTATGTATAATTAAACCAAACTGCACAGAAACTATTGAACATCTAAACTTGCAATTATCTAGCCATCAGTTGTAAATGGAAAGCCCCATTCATGTACACAGCAGAGCCATACGTCAAGGCCCATGTGCAACACACTGAGCCTCCACATACTATGGAGTCATAGGCACGCTGTGTATCACCATATCGCACTTGGTACAGCACTGTACTGTAGCACACACTTGAACATTGCACCATCTTTTTGCTTTTGGTTTCTGTATAAATCTGTGCAAAAAACAAACCTTGCCATGCCTTTAAGAAGCCATGTAAACCTAGGCCTATAGTAGGGATGTTAAAGCTGTATACACAGAGTGGTATAACAATGAGGTCTTGTGATTGAGTTTAGTTTATGCAGAAACCTAAGCATACTGTGTAACTGGATATTGCATGTGCGGGAAGACTTGTGTGTGAGGCCATGGTAACTGGCTTTTGTATATTTAGTCAAAGTTGTATAAGGATCATACTCAGCCTTCTGTTACATTGGTGTCTCAATCCCTCCCTGCTGGCCCAGCTGTTTCCTGTTATATCTCCGCCAAAAAAAATATCTAGCTTTTGTCCAAAATGTAGCAAACTACTGAACGGAACTAAAGTCAACTTAAAAAACAAAAATATTACAAGCCAAAATAGATAGGAGACAGACATGATCTCTCTATAATCTTTGCTTTCAGCATAGTGACTATAAGCCCCCAGTAGACATTACATAAGGTTATGTATC
This sequence comes from Allobates femoralis, assembly GCA_033576535.1. NCBI lineage: Eukaryota > Metazoa > Chordata > Amphibia > Anura > Aromobatidae > Allobates > Allobates femoralis. The sequence goes on along the minus strand of JARQOC010000003.1, from coordinate 600,778,719 downwards.
GGCCACTGAGCATTACGTGAAGAAACACATATGTGATACTTATGGTTTTGTATTCTTTGTAGTACTATGTTGTCTCTAGTGTTAGGCCAGATGCAGAAAAGGCTGCAGGGTGCCATACACAACCATGTTACATCAAACCATGCAAATAGTTCTACAGAGTTTTATTGCAAAAACAGTTGTATTCTCCTTCTTTAAGGAGTTCCCTGTTTAGATAATTCCAACTTGTTAAAAGGGTCTTATAAAAATAAGATTATTACAAAGCGTCCCCCTGCGGGGAGCTCCTCTCATCAGCTGTTATCTATGGGGAAACCTGGTGTTCAGTTTACCAGTTGTGTCAATGCAGTGGTAATTATGCATTGCACATTGCCCAATTACAGCATGCCAAAAATGTGTGTACACCCCTCACATTTTTGTAAATATTTCATTATATCTTTTCTTGGGAAACACAGAAGATATGGAGCTTTGACACAATGTAACATAGTCAGTGAACAGCTTGTATAATAGTGTAAATTTGGTGTGTCCTCTAAATAATTCAAAACACGTCTATTAATGTCTAAACCAATGGCAACAAAAGTGAGTACACCCTTAAGTGAAGATGATCAAATTCTGCCCAATTAGCCATCTTCCTTCCCTGGTATCATGTGATTCATTAGTGTTTCAAGGCCTCAGGTATGAATGGGGAGCAGGTGTGTTACATTTGGTGTTCTTGCTCACACTTGCTCTCATATTTGTCTCTTCATGCTCAACATGGCACCTCATGGCAAACAAATAACAAAGAATCTAAAAAAAATAATAATTTTTGCTTTATATAAAGTTGGACTAAGCTATAAAAAGATTGCCGACACCTGGGTTCAGTGACACCTGCGTATAAAATCTGCGAGTGCAATGCAAGAAAACATTGCATTGCAGTCACAACAATGTTAACCAATAGGTCTGAACATATCTGCTAGTTTTTTCTGGTTAATATTTGGCGAGCTAGACAAATCGCAGCATGCTACAAGGGGCTGCATACCTCACTAATACAAGTCAACGAATGCAAGAAAAAAGCATGACACATGGACGGCAAACACAATCCTTTTTTACCATGATGTTTTACATGCTCTAAAAAGCTAGACTGATTGATAGCTAGAAATATGAACAGATAAATAGATAAATGTCAAACAGTTATATAATGTGCCATCTCCTACATAGTCTAAGATTGCACCCTTTAGTGCCTTTCATGTGGCAACAAAGGGTGTTCAGTCTTGTATTTAGCCCAAAATAAATAATTAATAAAAAAAAATTTGATAGAAGTTAAGGTAAAGCAGACAGCTGCGGACTGTGAAGTTACCCAAGGACACAGCTGAGATACCATGGTAACTCCTAAAGATGGTCAGCTGATGTGGTTACCATGGTACCTCAGCTGTCTCCTCGGGTGACTTCATTGACTGCACCGCTGACACGGCCTCCCCAGGGTAAGAATAACAAACCACAGTCGTGCGCTGTATCTTGGCTGAGTATCAAATTGGGGGGGAGGCACCCCATGCCACCATTTTTTAAAATTATTTATTTAATTTAAAAAAAAACTGCGTGGGGACCTCGTATTATTAATACTCAGCCAATACAAAGTACATAGCTGGGGGCTGCAGTCCACAGCTAGCCACTTTATCAAAGTTGAGAATGAAAAATACGGGAGACCCCTGCACATTTTTTTTCACATTTATTTATTTAAACACACATATGACAGAAGTTTGGATACCATATACATAAGCACAAACACCAATAAAGATTGTGGGGGCGCAGGTTGATTGCAACAGCCAATCACAGTCACTCTCATAGAGAGTTGGCGTCTGTGAATGGCCATTGCCGTTCAATGCAGTGAATATGCATGAAGCTTAATGAGGGGCCCTGGAAGCAAGCAGCAGGAGAGCAGTAGACTGGTAAGCTCTATTCTGTCTGTCTATCAATCTATCTATATACAAAATAGAAGGTTGCAGCACTCAAGTCCTTTGTGTCAAAAAAGGAACTTTTTTTTACTATGGCATGGGCACAGATGGCGACGCAGACCGCGTTTTTTTTTTGCGGCCGCATCTGCCGAAACCGCAACTATACCGCACTTGCCGCAAGCCCCATAGACATTGCATGGGGCTGGGGCTTGCCGCAGGTGAACCGCAAGTGCGGCCGTTATGCGGTAACCACGGCAGTTGCGTTTTTTTCACCGCAACTGCCGTGATCAGCGCTTACCGCTGATGTGAAAGGGGCCTTATACTGATTTTTTTATGTGGTTAATAAAACGTGTTATTCAAAACTTCATTACAGTGATACAGTGGTTATTACAGTTTCTGTTGCTTATTTCTCAGGCCTTATTCATTAATTGGAAGGTTTCCGGTTCAGGTTTAGGTAATATACATTAATTAATACTGATCGCTTTACTTTAAAATACATTTACATTAGGCGGGTATTATTGTGACTGACCGTGGTGTGCTCCGTGCCATCTTTAATATAACATCTGAAGAATATAAAGCATTACAGGATGTTATTTATCCAGGACGGCGACCAAATAATTAAACCAGCTGATAAGGGTGGTGCGGTCACCGTCATGGATAGGATGAAGTATCTGAATGAGGTAAAAAGTCAGTTAAATGAGGAAGATGTCTATTTGAAACTAGAAAGAGACCCAAAATTTGAGATTCAGAAACAGATAATGGATATTCTAATGCATGCCAAAGCTGGAACATTACAGCTGAAGATTTGTATGATTAAGTATTAGTAGTTTCTGATTACATCAGTTTTATACTTGATTCCGAAGATTCACAAATCACTGATAGACCCACCAGGTAGACCCATAGTGGCAGGCATCAGTTCAATATTTAGTAATATTGGGATCTTCTTAGATAAAGTAATGACCCCATTCATATATACTGGAAGCTTTATAAAGGGAGGCTTTGTTGCGAGCACCCCAAAGGGATCCTGTCACCTCCAAAACGCCAACTAAGCTACCAAAACATGTCCCTGCAGCATCCTATCACTAATCTCACACTCCTTTTGTCTCTTAAAAGCATCCTGTGAAAGTCCATAAAAACGTTTTAATACTTACTCATTAGGCATTATAATTAGCAGGGGCTATATTCTTTAGCCCCTAGGGCGTGTTGTTTTGCAGCCTCGAGGATCCACCCTCTCTCTCTCTGTGCTGCTTTGCTTGTGCAGGCTTTGCCCTCTCCCTCTCTGTCGCTCACAGAATGCAAATCATTAGTCCTGCCTTCAGCTCCACATCACTGCAGAAGCTGCACAGAGAGGCTGGATTATTCCGGCTACAAAGCAACACGCCCTAAGGGCTAAAAAATATAGCCCCTGCTAATTATAATGCCTAATGAGTAAGTATTAACACGTTTTTATGCACTTTCACAGGATGCTTTTAGGAGAAAAAATGCTGGATAGGATGCTGCAGGGACATGTTTTGGTAGCTACAGTATCTATCTATCTATCTATCTATCTATTCTATCTATCTATCTATCTATCTATCTATCCAGCTTCAAGAATTTCACTGTAGCACTCCTTTCGGTTGCAATCTCAGTAGTCTTTTTATTCTGGCATCAGATGGACAGAAGATGGCCACATATTGGGCACACACGCTCTTTGTCAAGCCTTGACAAGGGCTTGACAAAGGGCATGTGTGCCCGATACGTGGCCATTTTCTGTCCATCTGATGCCAGAATAAAAAGACTACTGATATTGCAACTGAAAGGAGTGCTGCAGTGAAATTCTTGAAGCTGTATGTATTGAAAGGCTGTGAAGGAAGTGAAAATGTCCTGCACCCAGAAGGCATTGCTGCTCAAAAGGTTACTTTATCTCTCTATCTATCTGTGGCACCCCAGGGGTTAATGTGCCAGAGTAACAACACTAAGGGTTAATTCTCCACACAACCCACAACACTACACTAGCGCCTCCAGGCCAGAAGGGGGAGCTTAAGTTGCTTCCCTATATATTCTGGGTGGACAGGAAGTGGCAGTTAGTTCAGTTCCTGAGAGGACTGAGGGAAAGGACCTGGGTGTAAAAGGGCTGCGTTAGTCTCCCCACGGTCCACTCTCCAGTTCCAGTTCAGCCAGGGTCTGAGGAATAGAAGCAGAAGAACACACCCGGGACCCGGAGTTACCCTAAACTCACCCGGTGAAGCACAAAGACTGGATACCGGATCCGCAATTGTGCCTGACACAAGCAGCACAGAAAACACCGGATAAGTGAAGATTACGGTATATATCTTCACTGTACCACGGCAGAGTCAGAAACACAAAGATAAGACTCAAGTTGCCTAGCAAGTTTGGCACCAGTGAGGAGAGACAGGGCCTAGCTAAAGCGGCAGCAGGGCCACACACACAGCGCAGGAGTAGGAAGCCAAGGACCCAGCTAGGGTGGGAACAACCCGGCCCCGGTACAGACTCCGTGGACAATACCTACTGAGTGCCATCTGCAGTAAAGACTTGGAAAACTACAAAACCGTGAGTCTGTGTAATCCTTGCGCTCAAGCTCTACTCTCCCTCACAAACTGTTATCATCTCTACCACTACCCCTACCCTGCATCATTCATAGACTATCATCATCACTGCCCCGGGGAACCAGGCTCTGCCCGTGGAGAGCCATTACATCACCGGCTGCCAAACATCATCCACGGAGGTTCTGCAGCAGCGATGGTCACCCTGACCACATACCACGGGTGGCATCACAACTATATCCCCTGTAAATAACCCCCAAACCAAAACCAAATACTTGTGGACACGGTCTGGACCAAGACCACCGTGATTCCCCGCTCCAGTACCGAGTACCCCGTCCCAGTGGGCTCTACATATCTATCTAATCTATCTATCTATCTATCTATCTATCTATCTATCTATCTATTCTAACTTTTTACAGCATGGGAAAGACCACGCTAAAAATGTTGTCCATGTGTTGAGCCAATTCACACCATGTGAGCTAACAAGAGTAAAAAAAAAACGCAACATGTTTCGGCTTAGAAAATGGAAATTTTAATTACACCACATCACTGGAGTCTGAAATAGTTTAACCCCTTCATGACCAGGGAATTTTTCATTTTCATTTTCGTTTTTTGCTCCCCTGCTTCCAAGAGCCATAACTTTTTTATTCTTCCGACAATATAGACATATGATGGCTTGTTTTTTGCGGGATGAGATGTACTTTCATATGCAATCATATAATTTTACCATATAGTGTACAGGGAAATTACAAAAAAATTCTAAATTCAGTGAAATTGCAAAAAAAAGTGAAATAATACGTTTTTTATGGGGGTATTTTAGTCGCCATGTTCACTATATGGTAAAACCGACGTGACGCGGTGATGCCTCGGGTCGGTACGAGTTCGTAGACTCCCAACATGTATGCCTTTATTGGTATCTAGGTGGTGAAAAAAAATTCAGAAGTTTGCAAAAAAACAAAAACTGACTTTTTGCGCCATGTTCTGCGACCCGTAGCATCCTCATTTTTCGGGATATGGGGCTGTGTGATGGCTTCTTTTACGTCTTGAGCTAATGTTTCTAATGATACCATTTTTGGGGGGATCCGAAGTTTTTATCGCCCGTTTTTGCATTTTATAGCAATGTTGCGGCGACCAAAAAAACGGAATTTTGGCGCTTGGACAATTTTTTCCATTACGGAGTTTACGGCTCTCATTAACGAATTTAATATGATGATAGATCGGGCGATTCTGAACGCTGCGATACCAAACGTGTATTTTTTATTTTTTTAATACTTTTATTGTGATTGGGGGAAAAGGGGGGTGATTTGAACTTTTATATTTATTTTTTTTTAAAGGTTTTTAAAAACTTGATTTTTTTTATTAATTCTTATTTTTACACTGCCCCTTTAAGAGTCACCTTACTGCACAGTCCGACCGCTTTTGGGAGATACAGATGAGCCGCAGCTCATCTGTATCTTCCACAATTGCGGACCTGCTGTGGTTGGCAGCGCAGCAGGGAACTGCACTCTGACAGCATCCGGGGTCTAGCCAGGACCCCGGTCTGTCACATGAGCGCCAGAGATCCCGCGGGATCTCCGTAGCAGGCGGGGAACAGCGCGTTCCCCGCTGCGGCTTCCTTGGATCCCGCTGTCAGAGATTGATGGCGGGATCCAAGGGGTTAACAGCGCCGATCAGATCCCGGATCCGATTGGAGCTGTTAGCCTGACATCTCAGCTGATGAGATCAGCTGAGATGTCGTTGCTTTGATGCGAGCTCCGCGCCGGATCTCACATCAAAGCCCCCTTACCGGCCCAGGACGTTGTACAACGTCCTGTGTTGGCAAGGAGTTAACCTTGTTGCGAGTGCAACCCAATGTTTTATCGTATTACACTCATCAAGTTTAAACGCAGATGTGAGCACACCCTAATCCAGATAGTCCACCACACAAAATAGTTAGTAAATAACACTTACCTCATTCCTGTGTTACATCGGCAAAATTTGCAAAATGTTCTTTTATGATCTTAGGATGTTAGAAGGTTTAAAACTATAGCAGTAATAATTAATTTTTTAAGGAGATGACAACACTTATTTTTTAGGGACTTATCCAGTTTTGAAATGATTTTGGGTTATTTACATATTGGGAAAAAAATAACAAATGATACCATAAAGACAGCGCCCCTCAACATATGCAAAACGGTTGTCAGGTGGTGTATAAACCTTTCCGTTGCTTTTCAGGAATTAATGCAAAGTGGCATGACAGGAAAGAAAAATGTTATCGTTACCACCTGAAAGTTATTAACTTCTGAACAGGTCACTATAACTGGCAGACAGTGGTGTAACGGGGCCCCCAATTATTGTAAATCTTCAATGGCAACAGTGTTTTTCTATAGGGACGTTTGAGGGCTCCTGGGCTCGGTGTGATTGCAACCCTTGCACCTGTTATAGACCTGCTGGCAGACTCTAAGGCTACCGTCACACGTCGCGATATCGCAAACGATATCGCAGATACAACCTGTTTTTTGAGCAGTGGCTATGATGTCCAAACGATATCGTAGCGTGTGACTCCTACATACGACGACGATAATGCGTCGTATCGCTCATCGCAGATTTCTGAACATGTTCAGGAATTTGCCGATTTTCGACCATACGATCTGCTGCATCGTGCAATGTGACACCTGTGTAACGATCTTATTGACGATTTCACCTATTCCTACAATGGCTGCTCTTGATCGCAGAGTACTGCCAACGATCACTGGCGCATTTCCAAATTGAAGATTGTAAACGACATCTTTGCTTGTGACACGGCACAAGCGATATCGCAGAACTGTTCATGCGATCTCTATCACGTGACTTTTCACACGATATCGTTTGCGATATCGCGACATGTGACGGTACCCTAAGACCAATATTTGCCCAAGAATTGCCATGACAAACAAAAGGACCACGCAATCATGATCATAGGGTGCCAATTGAGTTAAAGAGGGTTAAAGAGGAGCCCTCACACTCAGTTAAACATATAGATGCCACAGTCACTTAAACGGCCATGGTTGGTACAAATCCTGATCATGGCTGATGCAGCAGAATGTCAACTATAGTGAACAGCTGACAGCTGATACATTTTCACTCATATGGGATGCTATTCTCCTATATCTCAGGCTACTAAAAATGTGTATTGGTGTTCACTTAGGTGTTGACCGGTCTAGAATTAAAATCATCTCCAGTCACCGCGTGACTGCAGACTTGTAAATCCAGTGATTGTGCACTGGGAGGACAACCCGTTTAAACTACCATTCAGTTGCAGAGATATGGTACTTTACATCTAGTGCTAAATCTTATGATCTTTTCAAAGGCTGCACAAAGAATTCTCCGGGAGGTGTGCCTTTAGGTTGTTCAATATTAAGTACCCTGTAAACGAAGCGACCAAAAAAATGGAATTTTGGCATTTGACCTTTTATTTTCTGTTACGCAGTTTACTGACCTGATTAATAGATTTTATATTTTCATAGATCGGGCACTTTTAAACACGGCGATACCAAATATGTGTATGTTTTTTATTCTTTTTAAGTTTTTTTTTCAATGGGGCAAAAGGGATGATTTGAACGTTTATGTGTTTTTCTTTTTTTTCATATTTTTAAAAACTTTTTAAAATTTTTTCTTTATTTTACACTGCCCACTAGGGGTCCTCAGTGCTGCACAGTACGATCACTTCTGCTATGAAGAGAGATGCTTCAGCATTTCTCTTCATAGCAGAAATAATCACTTTCTGTGGATGCCGGCACTCGCTGGGTATCCACAAGAAGTGATTACAGACAGCATCATGACAGGACCCTGGGCTGTCAGGATAACTATTGGAGGTCCCAAGAGCTCGCATCAGAGGGAGGGATGTGGCCAAGAGTTTATATATAAGCCGTTGCTCATGAAGGGGTTAAATTTTAATGGATCCTGTTTGGTATGATGAGACTTAGCAGGTTTTTGTTATAGTGCCCAACACTTCACAGGGTAAAAAATGTGGTCTGCTTTTTAGCAGAATCAGTGTGTAACAACTGTCCAATGCAACTAGTAGCTGCTGGTAAAGCAGGACCCAGAGAAACTCTGAGACTTTTAACCCCTATACAGGGATCCGGATTTACACAGAGCCCAAGCGGCCAATAACTGCCCTAAGGAGGAAAAAGAAGCTGACCAAAGCAAGGAGGCAGTTAAACAGGGAAGTAAGGGAATAGTAAAGGGAGAAAATAGGGTCAAAACGAAATCAGAACTGAGAGGGTAGCAAGGTACAAACTTGTGAGAAAAAAATCAGAGTCATAGAACAAGGCCAAGGTCTAAGTAATGTAACAAAGCAACAAGCAAGTCAAAATGGGCACCAGGAACACAGCTGGCAGCTAATGAGACATTTCCCAGGGTTTATAGAGTGAGTGGCCCTCTCCATAGGTAGGGGCTCAGGAATCAATAACCCTATCTGGACCGCCCACATACCAACGCCATCAAGCTGTGAAACACAACGGATCCCAGCCACACTAACCCTAGAGGATGAGTGATGCCTGCGCTCTCTAGAATTCACTGCAAGAATCTTTCTCCCAACACTAGAATCACCCACAGTGTGAACTTGGCGATGTCTGATGACAAGGGCAGAAGCCGCGGAGGGGAATCACCGCAGAAGTGCAATGCCTTTTACATCAGCGCCATCTGTAGGGCGAACATGGCGGCGCCTAGTGGCTGGGGCACGAATTACAGGAGTGGGTCCAGATGAGAACGCATTAGTAGCACCATCCATAGATGGAATATGGTGGCTCTTAGTGGCCGGGGCAGGAAGTATAGGAGCAGGTCCAGGTGAAGACGTGACAGTGTGACGGAGGCTTTGAACTTCGATTTGAAGTGCCAATGGTTGATAGGTGCCACTGCTAGGCATCAAATATAGACTTTTTTTAAATGGACGTCTAAGGGTACGTGTCCATGATCAGAGCACAGCATATTTTCACTGTGTTCTCCTGCACAGGAGACTCCAGTGTCTCTGCACAAGAAATTGACATGCTGCTAGTTGGAAACTCGCACCACAGACCAGTTTACGTAGGGTTAAAAAAAAGCACAGGGGGGCATGGGATTTCTAGTAATCCCATTCACTGAGCTTGCACTGTGCGAAATTATGCTGAGTCCAAAACGCTTCAAATCCTGAGCGTGGGCACATACCTTTAAGGCTATGCTCACATGCTGCTTATTTTTCTGCAGGCAAAACCTGCTCTCTTGACAGTAAGGAAGCTACTTACAAAAAGCAGGTCTTGCTGGTACAAGTGCTATCGAATGAAAAAAAAAAATGAATAGCACTTGTAGGTGAAGAATTGAAGTATGAATGAGGCCTAAAGCTGACCACTATTAGGCTAGGGTCACACAACCGTATTTTCTCCACCTGAGAAAATGATTATGCAAATCAGACTTTCAACTGAATTTCATCAGAGTGGGAACCGTTTTCCATAGATGTGAAGTGAAAAAAAAACTCTCCATTTTCTCCATTCTGTCAGCCTGTAAAATTCGGACCACACTTGGATGTCATATCAGTGTAGTTTAACTTTATTCAGGAACCCATACACTTGAATGGCCGAGTGCAATACGATAGACTAGGCAAATTGTGCATGCTGCTGTCCAGGTGCGTAACTTGAAGCTCATGGTGCAAAGGCTCCAAGGGCTGCACAAATATTGCAAATCTTTAATAGAAATAGTATTTTCTATAGGCCATAGGGACTTTTTGGGCCCCCTAGGCTCCAGGGCCAGGGTGCGATTGCAACCCCTGCACCTGTTGTAGTGATGCCCCTGCTGCCGTCTTTTGCCTCAAACCAGTCAGTCCAATTAAAAATCTGGACTTGTTCACTGCCTCACTGAATAACATTGGTCCGGGTGCGATCTAATGTTTAGACTAGGGATGAGCGAGTCTACTTGCTACTATTCGGCTACTCGCTGAATAGTAGCGGTATTTGGATACTCGCTACTCGCCAAGTAAATTAGGATTACTTGGGAGTAGCAAGTACCGAGTACTTTTGCAGTGTATCAATAGATACACTGCAAAAGTCCTGTTAAGGCCACGTGCACACGCTGAGTATTTGGTGAGTTTTTTACCTCAGGATTTGTAGACAAAACCAGGAGTGGAGCAATCAGAGGAAAAGTCTAATAGAAACACCTGCACCACTTCTGTATTTAATCATCCACTCCTGGTTTTGTCTACAAATCCTGAGGTAAAAAACTCATCAAATACTCAGTGTGTGCACGTGGCCTAAAAGAGAAGAAAAGTGGTTACAAAATAAAAAAATCAGATACTCACCTTAACCGACGGCTGCACTGGGACCGGCCGATGGACATCTATGCATGGAAAAGGACCTTTCACTCTCCCAGCCAATCAGATGGCTGGGAGAGATCTGGCCAATCAGATGCCACCACGTCACAATTACGTGATCGCTAGAGGCCACATGATTGGCATCTGGCCGTCTGATTGGCTGGGAGAGTGAAAGGTCCTTTTCCTTGCATAGATGTCCATCGGCCGGTCCCGGTGCAGGGGAGTATCCGATTTTTTTATTTTGTAACCACTTTTCTTCTCTTTTACAGGACTTTTGCAGTAGTACTCGTAATCGCTATACTCGCAACGAGTACCAAGTACCGGGACCTACTCGTTGCGGGTATAGCGATTCCGAATACTACAGTACTCGCTCATCCCTAGTTTAGACGGATTGTACTTGGACTGAAAATACAGTGGGCTGCATGAAACCATAAGCACCCATCACTGCTTTCATTTAAGATACACATCAGGAGCTTTTGCTGGTGTATATGTTCAACAGGGGACTTAAAATGTGGTCTGAACATAGCCTTGCATGTAAAAATCACAATATCAGTTGACGTCAATTGGAAATACAACAAAATGCATGGATCAAATATACTATTGTTAAGAAAAGGAAAAAAAAATGAAGGCCTATTTTACTTCTAAGCCAGGTCTGCGTTTTGCTACATTTGCGTTTCCATGCGTTTTTACTGCTAAAAACATATCCAAACGCATGCGTTTTTGTCCCCATTGATTTTAATGGAAACGCATTCAACATGCATGCAAAAACGCATGCAAAAATGTGTGTTTACAATATGCACTAACGCATGCGTTTTTGCAAACGCAGCCAAAAACGTCGGGCAATGCGTCTAGGGCTGCGTTGGCAAAAACGCGTGCGTTTGTGCGTTTTGAAAACGCACATTTTTGCATGCGTTTTGAATGCGCTTCCATTAAAATCAATGGGGACAAAAACGCATGCGTTTGGATGCGTTTTTAGCGGTAAAAATGCATAGAAACGCTAATGTAGCAAAACGCAGACCTAGCTTAAATGTGAAAGGGGCCTAATATAAACCTCGCATATTGCATCTCTATCAATGTGCTACAAGGTGTGAATAGGAATTTTAGAAATCTTTCACCATATGAGACTACAGCCAACAGTACATGATAAGTGGATACTTATTTCTCCCTCCCATTCTATGTCTCCAAAATTATGAACAGATCCTCAAGGAGGAAACCGAAAAACGTTCCCCAATGTCCTCTTACTGCCATATCGGGGATCTGTTCCCATTTATTGTGACAGAGAATGGGAGGATGAATAGATTTCCTAACACTAGCGACAACGTAGCTTCAGCCAGCTTTGTTACATGTAGATGCTTACAAACCCAGCAAGATCAGTAGGCATCACTGTAAAGTTATGATTACATAGCTGCAGGCGTGTTTCAGTAATAACTGCAGAGCTGTGGGAAAGACAGCAGGACAGATGATAGCATGTCTGTATTGTGTAGGATTGACATGAAAGTCATCAGCCCATACAGGTTAATTGATAACAGAATGAAGTTGGCCACACACATTAGATCAAAGTCAGGATCTGCCACCAATCCATCACACATGGAGTTCCATGACTAAAGCTTTGTGCTCACAGTCCGGAGGAGCTGCATGTTGGACGCAGCTCCTCTGGACCTGAGTGAACCCGCGGGTGCCTGCAGGTAGACCGCAGGCGCCCTGTACTCACCATGTGCAGCGGGTGTAGGTCGGTTTCTCCCTCCTTGCACCCGATGACAGCCGCTTCCGACTCCGCAGCATGAAATGAACATGCTGCGGAGGAGCGGAATGCCGGCAACCCGCACCACAGGTTAAAGAACGATGCGGTCGAGTTAAGCATAGTGGGCATGGGATGTCTACAAATCCAATCCACTATGCTGATATTGTACTACGCAGCGTTTTGGATGCAGCGGCAAGACGCTGTGTCCAAAATCCTGCGACTACTGACCGTGAGTATGCAGCCTTAGTCATCATTCAGATGTCTGTGTTTCAGAGATGTGTCCTATCCATGTTTTTCATGGATAGAACAGATTTCACATGTCTGTTTTTTCAGTTTTTTATAGATTACCTGTCCACGAAAAGAATGGACACATATTTTCATTTCATATCCAATTACTTATCAAATTCACCTATTCAAGTGTATGGGTTTGTTAAAGAAAACGGATAGCACCCGGGTCCATACATCTGTCATCCAAGTGCTGTATGTTAATTACAGTGTAATGGGAAGGAGAATCTAGGAATTTTTATTTTTGCATGCAGGAAAAAAGGATGCCACAATGATGGTAAAAAGAGACACATGGATAGAAACTGCAAGAAAATTGTATGCAGTAAACTGATAATCGACAGTCTGTTCTTTTTTTGTATGCAAAAATAAAAAGAAGTGGACACCTGAATTAGGCCTTATCTGGAAGTCAGATATTGGAAAGATGGGACTTTGTCTTAGGGGGTACTTCAAACATAATCGCTAGCGACATCGCTGTTACGTCACAGGTTTTGTGACGTAACAGCAGCCTCGCAAGCGTTCTCGCTATGTGTGCCACGTAGCAGCGATAAGGCCACTGCTGTCACTGATAGTGACAAATCGTTCTGGACCATTTTTTGGTGGCGCGCATCACTGTGTTTGACAGGAACAACGACCAACGATCTCAATACTACGCCAGAGAGTGACAAGCTCCGAACGACCGCCGTATTGTTCCGTATCGTTGCTGTGTAGCTGGTGAGATCTGACTGTTTGACATCTCACCAGCGACCACGTAGGGATGCACCAGCGATCCCTACCAGGTTGTATTGTTGGCGGGATCGCTGTAGGTCGCTACATTTAACGGAGCCTTTAAACATTTTGCTATGGGAGATAAGCGGCTGTCAGAGGTGTCTGTAAACCACTTTTTTACTGCAAGTGGGTATTTTTATAGCTAATCTATATGTCAACTGCTCTACTAAATCACCACTAAAGCTTTTTTTTTCGCTGCAGTGATGATTTGAATGTAAGCCCCTCCGGTTTTATTCTCTCCCTCTGGCGTTTTCACGCTATATCAAAGCCTGCTACAGTCCAGCGGCTCCATTTGAGCCCAAAGGCTGGGGTCACACTGTCGTTATTTGCAGATTTTAAAGGCCTGCGCTTACTACTTAGAATGTTTTCCAGAAGCACATAAGCGTTAAAGCCATGTGCTTCGAGAGAACGCTGCCCTTGGTAACCTGATATGTTCCATGGTTATCAATCACACACAAAGCTCCTCGGATTGCGCTTTAGCTGAGCGCACTGAAAGTGTTGCAGGTATTTAAAGCACCACTACAGTGGAGCAATAAGAAAAAAAAACACTATAGTGGTGCTTTAACTGAGGGCAGGCTTTAATTCACCACAACTTTCTAAATTATAAATCCAATGCTCCCAAAGATAAAGGAAAAATATATGGGAATTGTATGTTGAGCAATTCTTTCCAGTAATATAATACAAGTTCAGTGCTCATACCGTAGATAAAACCTTCTGTGGCCAAACATAACAGAAAGCAATTTTTGTTCTTCTAAATAGTTTTGGTTAGAGGACCAAATTATACTCAGAATTGTGGATAACTACACTCTGAATGCTGGCTGTATAGCTGGGGTTACTTATATAGAAAGCACAAGGATGTCACTCGGATGATATCCGTGTGTGGGACGTTTTTGGCACAGACCCATTCAATTGAATGGGTCCGTGCATCTGTAGTGCTGCTGAAAACAGACATGTCTCCATGTGGAGAACACGGATTTGCATCTGCTCCACACGGAGACACGGTCTGTGCAGAATCACGGACATTTAAAGGGGGGCCATAGAGTAAGTAGCATTACTCTCCGTATGTCCGTGCCTCCAACATGAGTCGGCACAGACTGCACACGTGCCAGAGGCATGGTTATGTGAAGGAGACCTATGCATGGACAAATAGTGTGTCTTATCTATGCACTAGTAAAAAGGCCCAATGCTATCGCATAGGGAGTGTGGTGACATGAAGATGGGGGCGGGCTGTTTGGCACTGGGGGCAGCAGCTGTCACTTCACCTTATGCAGTCTGTCCCCTGCGTGGTGATTTTTGGCCCTCGGTCTCTGCCCCCCTCCTCTGTGCTTTGTGTAATGTGGCGGCAGAGGATGGTGGGATGAGGAACTGGCGCAGTTCCTTGTTCAGTCTGCCGCAGGGTGAGTGAGGTGAGCGAGGTGAGTGCGGTGAGCCGGCTGCTGGCTGAGTGGGGTGAGTGCGGGCTGAGTGGAGTCAGTGCAGGCTGAGCAGGCAGGGTGAGTGAGCAGAGGGTGTGTGCAGGCAGAGTGAGTGCAGGTTGAGTGAGTGTGGAGTAACCGTGGTGTAGGCTGAATGAGTGCGTCGCTGGGTGAGGTAGGGCTGGGTGAGTGCAGGGTAACCATGGTGTAGGCAGAGTGAGCGCGGGGTTGGATGAGTTGGGAGCTGAATGAGTGCTGGGGCAGAGTGCAGGAAGAATGAGTGGTGGGGCAGAGTGCAGGTATAGTGAGCATGGGGCACAGTGAATGCAGGGTGAGTGAGTGTCGGGGCAGAGTGAGTGGTGGGGCAGAGTGAATGTGGGGATGAGTGAGGGGGCAGAGTGAGTGAGGGGGCAGAGTGAGTGAGGGGGCAGAGTGAGTGAGGGGGCAGAGTGAATGAGGGGGCAGAGTGAGTGAGGGGGCAGAGTGAATGTGGGTTTAGTGAGTGCGGGGCAGAGTGAGTGCAGGGTAGAGTGAGTGTGGGCTCAGTGAGTGCAGGGTGAGTGAGTGCAGGGTGAGTGAGTGTGGGCTAAGTGAGTGAAGGGTGAGTGAGTGTGGGGTGAGTGCAGGGTGAGTGTTGGCTGAGTGAGATGTAGAGAGTGCAGGGCAGAGTGAATGTGGATTTAGTGAGTGCGGGGCAGAGTGAGTGCGGGCAGAGTGAGTGCAGGACAGAGTGAGTGCAGGCAGAGTGAGTGCAGGGCAGGTGAGTGCAGGCAGAGTGAGTGAGTGCAGGGTGAGTGTTGGCTGAGTGAGATGTAGAGAGTGCAGGGCAGAGTGAATGTGGATTTAGTGAGTGCGGGGCAGAGTGAGTGCGGGCAGAGTGAGTGCAGGACAGAGTGAGTGCAGGACAGAGTGAGTGCAGGGCAGAGTGAGTGAGTGCAGGGTGAGTGAGTGTGGGCTAAGTGAGTGAAGGTTGAGTGTGGGCTGAGTGAGTGCAGGGCGAGTGAGTGCAGGGCAGAGTGAATGTGGGTTTAGTGAGTGCGGGGTAGAGTGAGTGCAGGGCAGAGTGAGTGTGGGCTCAGTGAGTGTGGGCTTAGTGTGTGCAAGCTGAGTGAGTGCAGGCTGAGTGAGTGCAGGGTGAGTGAAGGTTGAGTAAGTGTGGGCTAAGTGAGTGCAGGGTGAGTGAGTGTGAGCTTAGTGAGAAGAAAATGAGTGTGGCCCGAGTGTGCGTAGGGCGAGTGTGGGCTGAATGAGATGCAGAGAGCGCAGGGCAGAGTGAGTGTGGGCTCAGTGAGTGCAGGTCAGAGTGAGTGTGGGCTTAGTGAGCGCAGGGTGAGTGTGGCGTGAGTGAGAGCAGGGTGAGTGTGGACTGATTGAGATGTAGAGAGTGCAGGGCAGAGTGAGTGTGGGCTCAGTGAGTGCAGGTGAGTGTGGCTGAGTGAGGTAGAGTGAGTGTAGGGCACAGTGAGTGTGGGCTCAGTGAGTGCAGTTCAGTGAGTGCAGGGTGAGTAAGTGTGGGCAGAGTGCGGGGTGAATCAGGGCTGACGGTGGTGTGGGATGCAGCAGAATTACCTGGGTGCTTCTCCATGTCTTCTGCGTGCGGTGCTGAAGGACCTGTGGTGACATCATGGTCATGTGACGTGGCTCCGCCCATGACACAGCTGTGACCACAGGTCCCGTAAGTCGGGGCTTATTGGCGGCGGGGAGGATGGGTGGGGGGGTCAGAAGTGTGGGGTTAGCAAGGAGGAATGCGGGGACCGGGCAGGGATTCACCAGACGGACTGCTAGGAGCGGGCGGGGAGAGAATGCATTAGGCAGTGAGTGTTTCATTTGCGGCCACTGTGCCGCTATGGCGCCATCCAGCAATGCAAGCTGCGGCTCGTGATGGCGCATGCGCGCCATCGCTTGCAGCGCCACAAAGCATGCTGGAATAGCGGCACAGTGGCCGGAAACGAAAAACTGGTGATTATGTAAGTAGATGGGGAAGTATTCCTTGGAAACTAGTGTGTCTATATTATACATGGGAAAGTAGCGTGCAGTTTAACTACAATAGGTGCAGAGGTTGCAATCGCAGCGGAGCCCTGGAGCCTAAAGGGCCCAAGTCAATTTGGCCTATAGAAAATGATTAATCCTATTAAAGATTTACAATAATTGGGGGCCCCAAGGTGGAATTCACATCGGGACCCATGAGGTTCAAGATATACCACTGGGCATGAGTCTATACGATACTTAGAAAAGTAATGTATCTATGCATGGAAAAATAGTGTGCCTATACTATGCATGGGAAAGTAGTGTGCCTACTCTATACTATCTAAGAGTACCTTTACACGCTGCAACTTTTGGCGGCGATAGGAGGCAATCTAACGTGCACGTGCACATTTTTCATGCTTGCCGCAGGACGCCGAAGGCACCTTTACACGCCGCAATTTCGCTCTCAACCTAAGGCGACGTGTCGCCCCGGAAGTTGCCTATCCCACAGTGGAACCAATCCGGTGGAGTTCCGTCGCCGCTTCACACGCCACAATCCCCAAAGGAATGTGGGCGTACATGTTCAGCGCCGCGAGAACATAGGCGTGGCAGACTGGTGTATAACACGCCCCAAACACGATGATTAGACAACGCAATAGCGTTATTATTGGGCAGCCTGCGCTGGAAGGCTGGCTAATACATGACGCCATTGCCATTGTGTGGTGTGAATGGACAGCTGTTCAAATATGGCGCGGTGTCAAGTGACAGCCAATGGAAACACAGTAGCCACCACCAATCATCGCTGACGGGGTGCGGTCTCCAGCACGCTGTGGCATGCCTACGGGAAATCAATAGGCGACGCAGATTCCATCCCTATCGCTCCTTCACACGCCAAAAGCAGGGAATTTCGCCTTCATGATTGCCTCTGATTTTGGAGTAGTGCTGTGAAATCGGAACCAGGCACAACCTTTTTTATCGCCACCAAATTCCCCAATTACACGCCGCAATTTCGAGGCAATTTCACGGCAATGGTGACAGGGCTACAGATTGCTGGTCAGATTTCTTGCCGCGGTTGCAGCGTGTAAAGGTGCCCTAAGGGAATGTAGTGTCAATATATTATACACTGGAAGGTATTGTGTCTATACTATACATGAGAATGCAATGTGTTGTATCTAAATATGTGAAAGTAGGGTGTCTATACCATGGGTCCCCAACCTGTATCTCAGAAGCCACATGTGGCTCTCAGAACCATAATGAATGGTCCATAGTTATCTGCCAGCTTGGTTTTTAGACCTAATGCATCTTCATAGTTAAAACAATGTCTCCAGAAGGTAACATTTGTTAATAGCCCCTACAGAAAAGTAGATCTGGATGCCAATATACTGGGTGGGGGATGGGGGGAGATAGGATGATATTGTCAGTTAGTTTGGTGCTTCAAAGAGGACCTGTCACATCCCTGGTGCATGGCAATCTAAATGCACCACTGAATGCAGCATGCCTGCCTCATTCAGGGAAGGGGTCCCCCATGTCTCTAGTCCCCCTGTACACTGAGATAAACACTTTATAAATCTTACATTTACTGAGTCAGGAGGACATTCATTATTCTGGAGTCAGCGCTGGCACGGAGATTTTTCCCTGCCTCCTGCTGTTCTGCGCCGCCTCCTGCTGCTTTGTTCCTCCTTATTGTGTCCGCCTCCCTCCTCGCCTGTGCCAATGTCTAACCTTCTGCTCTCAGACAGGTGCAAAGCAAGGACGGGAGCCGGCAGTTGACGTCACGGCCTCGCTATGCACCTGCATTTAGATTGCCATGCGCCAGGGGGGTGACAGGTCCTCTTTAAGCTGGATGCAAAAGTGTGGTTTGTATGTTTGAGGTAAAATAATAAATGGGATTAAAGTAGGCATCCCTGGCTATAAGTATACTGCCCATAAGGAAGTGGGTACAAAGTTTCGGTGTACTTTTAGTGGGAACCTTGGTTCTCTTTAAACCATGCTCTGGGTGTCACTACGTAGAAGGGCAGCTCATACAGGCCTGCGACCGTCTCTCAGAGCCAAATATTGCTCTTAGGCTAGGGTCACACTGGGTTATGGACCCACATTTCCAGCCAGAGCTAAAACCAGACACGTTAACTGCAAGCGCTGGCTGGAAACGTGGTCCGTAGAAACCTGTTTTACCTTAGTAGCAGACGCACACAGAGCTACTGAGCGGACGCTTTTCCTCCGCGCACAGGAAACACTGCCTGCAGCGTTTTCCTGTGCGCTCCTGAAAAGCGGCCATCATGCAGCTCTGTGTGCGTCTGCTTCTAAGGTAAACACAGGGTTTCTATGGACCCACGTTTCCAGCCAGCGTGTCCGGTTTCAGCGCTGGATGGAAACGTGGGTCCATATCCAAGTCTGACCCCAGCCTTAGGCAAGGGTCACACTCACCGTTTTTAGCTGAACCGCTAAAAACGTAGAGATTTTCTGCTGAAGCGGACACCGTTACCGATATTCACTTCAGCAGAACGGTGATCCATAGGAACCCTGCAAAGTTGCCTGCAACGTTTCCTGTGCACTGCTGAAAAGCGTCCGCCGAAACAGACTGTGTGCGGCTGTTGTGCAGGTACAGAATGGGTTCCTATGGGTCACCGTTCTGCTGAAGTGCATACCGGCAACGGTGTCCACTTCAGCAGAAAATCTCTACGTTTTTAGCGGCTCAGCTAAAAACGGTGAGTGTGACCCTTGCCTTACAGTAATAAAGGTTGGGAACCACTGGTCTATCCTATAAATGAGGATGTAGTGCGTCTGTACAATGGAAATTAGTGTGTCTATACAATACATGGGAAAGTAATGTAACTATGCATGGGAAAGGAGTGTGTCTATACTACACATGAGAAAGTAGTGTACCTATACTACCGTATACTTGAAAAACTAATGTTTCTTAGGCTACATTCACACTGTGCATATTTGCTGTGTATTCTTGTGTTTTCCTGCATTTACGCAGCATTTTTTTAGGCATGCGTAAATGCAGTGAAACGCAATTCTGGATACGCAGTCCAGCAAAACCTATGGGTTTTGCCAAAATGTGTTCAGATGTTGCGCTTATGTGCATTTTTTTACGCACTCGCTTTCACTGCAAAGCGCGTGCGTAAAAAGAATAGACATGTATATTCTTTGTGCATTTCCCTATGCACTTTTCCCATAGCCCACATGATAACATGGGCTTGAGAAAAGCACACAAAAAAGCGCACAAAAGCACACTGTGTGAATGCAGATGTGTTTTTTACCGCATACACCTTAGGCTAGGATCACACTTACAAGGCACAATCTGGTAACCACATCCATTACCGGATGCGGTTTTACCGTATGCCTTCATTCTACCTTTTGATAGTAAAATTGCAACCCGCATCCGATACATGGGAAAGTATGCAGTCTAAGGGCCACGTCACACACACAGATATCTGTGCAGACATTGTTCACAGATCTCTGGTTGCAGTGAAATCATGGACACATTGTTCCATTTTGTGGCTGTGTACAAATGGATACAATGTGTCCATGATTTCATTGCAACCAGAGATCTGTGACCAATATCTGCACAGATATCTGTGTGCGTGACGTAGCCCTAATCTACACATAAGAAAGTAACATGATTAGTGTGCCCTTTATACATTGGAAAGTAGTATGACTAATGAGACCTCTATACATGGGGAAGTAGTTTGAGTAGTGATACCTCTGTACATATAAAAGTAGGATGAGTAGTGAGCTCTCTATACATAGCAAACTAGTGTTGGGCTAGGGTCACATTTCCGTTTTGACCCTAGCCTACAACAATCCGGTTTTAACTTAGAACTTTTTCCAGCACCGCATAGCGTTACCGCTATGCGGTGCTGGGAAATGCAGTCCCTAGTTACCCTATGTTTACCTTAACTACCTGTCACACAGGCAGCTGCTCGGAGTGCGCTTTATAGCGCCGCACAGGAAACGCTGTCTGCAACCTTTCCTGTGCGGCGCTGTAAAGCGCACTCCGAGCAGCTGCCTGTGTGACAGGTAGTTAAGGTAAGCATAGGGTAACTAGGGACTGCATTTCCCAGCACCGCATAGCGTTAACGCTATGCGGTGCTGGAAAAAGTTCTAAGTTAAAACCGGATTGTTGTAGGCTAGGGTCAAAACGGAAATGTGACCCTGGCCCTAGTAGTTATACCTCTATACTTAAGCCTGTTTCACATGTAAGGATGGTGTGCGTTTTGCTAAATTTGAGTTTCTAGGCGTTTTTTACCGGTAAAAACGCATAAAAACGCTAGCGTTTTTCCCCCATTGATTTGAATGGAAAACGCATTTAAAAAGGCATGTAAAAACGCATGTGCGTTTTCAAAAATGCAAATCGCATGCGTTTTTGTCAACGCTGCACAAAACGTCGGGAAATGTGTCTAGCGCGGCGTTTGCAAAAATGCATGCGTTTTTTGCATGCATTTTCACATTTGTGTTTCCATTAAAATCAATGGGAGCAAAAATGCTAGTGTTTTTATGCGTTTTTAGCAGTAGAAACGCCTAGAAACGCAAATTAAGCAAAATGCACACCAACCTTAGGGTACCTTTACACGCCACCACTGCGTGGTAGCAACTGCCTGGCAATGGGGATTTTTGTGCCTGTTGCCTTGAAATTGCTATGAAATGGTGGCGTGTAAATAGGAAAAATTATCGGGTTTCCTGCAGTTAACTCGGATACCTGTTTCTGAGCCGTGTTCAAAAACCCAAGGCAACACAAAGGCACAATTGCCATGGTAGTGGCGTCTAAACGGGGCACAGGGATTGAATCACCGTCGCCTAGTGAATTCCCAGGGGTGTGACACAGCCTCATGGATACCGCGCCCCATCAGCGATGATTGGTGGAGGCTACTGTGCTACCATTGGCTGTCCCTTCACAGGGCGCCATATTTAAAGAGCTATCCATTCACACTCCACAATTGGAATGGCGTCGTATCAGCCAGCCTTCCTGCGCAGGCTGGCCAATCAGGACGCTATTGTGTTGTCCAATCAGCCTTTTAGCGTCACAGAATAAACAACTCTGTCACGCCTATGTACTTGCGGCGCGAAAGATGTACGCCCACATTCCCCTACTGATTGCGGCGTGTGAAGGGGCAACGGGATTCAACAGGCAGTTATCCGAAGGATCTGTCGGAACTTCCGTGGCACCACGATACCTTCAGTTGACAACGCAATGGCGGCGTGTACATGCGGCATCGGCGATCGGTATCAACCGTCAAAACATGCGTGTGCACGTACGGTTGATACCTGTTGCTAGGCACTGTGGCGGCGTGTTAAGATACCTTAAGATGTGAAAACACTCATAGCTAAGTAGTGTGAGTAGTGACACCTCTATACATAAGAAAGTAGTGTGAGCAGTAAAACTAGGGTCACACTTTAGAGGCACAATGCGGTAACCGCATCCATTACCGGATTCGGTTTTACCGTGTGCCTTCATACTATCTTTTGATAGTAAAATTGCAACCCTCATTCCACATCTGGATGCATTAACACATCCGGTTTTGGAATGTGGGTTTTTGCAATTTTCAAAACCGCATCCGGATCCGGATCAGTCCCAAAGGCGCCCATGTTAAAAAAAACGCATCCAGTTTTGCAACCGCTCCGAAAAATGCAGCCTGCATGATTTTTCCCGCAGGCTGCAAAACCGGATGCGGTAACCGGATTGCAAATAGTGCAATCCAGTTTTCTATTGATGCCTACGGCTGCAGATCTGGATGCGGTTTTGAGCATTTTTAATGCTCAAAACCGGATCAGGATCATCAAGCCCAACCACAGGTGTTACCCTAGCCTGAGCCCTGAGCCCTTTTTACATAGAAAAGTAGTGAGTAATGACTCCCTTAGGCTAGGATCACACTTATATACAGAATTGCGTTCACCGCATCCAGATCCGGATGCGGTGAACGCAATTGGCTTCTGACATCCAGCAATCCGGGAACCGGATTGCTGAATCCGCAATCCAGTAACTGGGTTGCTCAGGATGTGTAATCCTGAGCAATCCGGTTACCGGATAGTTTGCTCATCCCTGCTGCCGCAGGGATGAGCAAAGTGTTCTGTGCAGTGTGTAAAGTTTTAATTTTATTAATGTTTCTATAATGTCTCTAGGGGGTGCCCACTCCCCCTAGAGACCTTCCACCCACTCAGGTGGGCATATAATGCTTAAATCAGTTATGTACAGCAGCTGACTCCTGTCAGCTGCTGTACAGTTTTATGAATGAAGGCACCGGGCTCCTCAGAGCAGCGCGCATACTATAGCTATTGTAGCTATAGTATGTGCGCTGTCCAAGGTTCTGAAGCCATTTACAGTAGATCTATGGGCAGCGCTGCCCATAGATCTTACTGTATAAGGCTTCAGGACCTCGGACAGCGCACATACTATAGCCATAGCTATAGTATGCGCGCTGCTCTCAGAGGAGCCCGGGGCTTTCATTGATAAAACTGTACAGCAGCTGACAGGAGTCAGCTGCTGTACATAGCTGATTCCAGCATTATATGCCCACCTGAGTGGCTGGAAGGTCTCTAGGGGGAGTGGGCACCCCCTAGAGACATTATAGCACCATTCATTAATAAAATTAAAAGTTTAAACAAACATAGAACACTTTGCTTATCCCGGCGGCAGCCGGGATAAGCAAAGTATATGCGGGAACCGCATTGCTCAGGATTACACATCCTGAGCAATCCGCTTCTCGCATTGTGGATGTTATAACCGCTCCGAAAACTGCAGCCTGCATGATTTTTTACACAGGCTGCAGAGCCGAGACGTAAACCGGATTGCTTGTGAAGCAATCGGGTTTTTATCATAGGCTCCTATGAGGAGCGTTTCCTGATGGTTTTTAGCTTTTTAAAAGCTCAAAACCGGATCAGGTTTTAAAAAAACATCCGGATGTGTGACCCTAGCCTTATACATGGGAAAGTAGAATGAATAGTGTCATCTCCATACATAGTAAAATAGTGTGAGTGCTCACACTTCCATACATGGAAGAGTAGTTGGACTAGTGACACCTCTATACATAGGAAAGTAGCCTGAGTAGTGATCCCTCTATACATAGAAAAGTAGTGTGACTAATGAGACCTCTGTAAATGGGAAAGTAGTGTGAGTAGTTACACCTCTATATATGGGAAAGTAGTGTGAGTAGTGAGTCCTCTATACATGGAAAAGTAGTGTGACTAATGAGACCTCTGTAAATGGGAAAGTAGTGTGAGTAGTTACACCTCTATACATGGAAAATTAGCATGAGCAGTGAGCCCTCTATACAAGAGAAAGTAGTGTGAGTAATGAGACCTCTGTACATAGGAAAATAGTGCAATTTCTGACACCCCTATACATGGGAAAGTAATGTGAGTAGTGACTCCTCTATACATTGGAAAGTAGTGTAAGTAACGTATTTTTCGCTTTATAAGACGCACCTGATTATAAGACGCACCCCCAATTTTGGTGAAGGAAAAGAGAAAAAAATTATTTTTAATGTTAAATGGGGTCCATCTTATAATGCCAGTGTCAGTCTAACAAATCATATAGCGTATATGTCCCACATAGCCCCCTCATCCTGGTACATGGTCCCTCATCCTAGAATTAGCCCCCTTAATCTGGATATGGCACCCTTATATTGGATATAGCCCCCTTGCACTTGCCCACATCCCCCCACTGCAGGCACACGTCCCCCCACTGCAGGCACACGTCCCCCCACTGCTGGCACACGTCCCCCCACTGCAGGCACACGTCCCCCCCACTGCAGGCACACGTCCCCCCCACTGCAGGCACACGTCCCCCCCACTGCAGGCACACAGTCCCCCCCCTCGATGGCACACGTCCCCCCCCCTCAATGGCACACGTCCCCCCCCCCTCGATGGCACACGTCCCCCCCCTCGATGGCACACGTCCCCCCCCTCGATGGCACATGTCCCCTATTGATGCCCCCCCACTTAATACACCCAACCCCTCCATATACTGCCCCCATGTAATATGCTGCCCCCCCCCTCCATTAGAAAGATGGCCCCTCGCCCTGCACTCCCCGCATCATTAATATGCCCCCCCACGTATTATGCTGCCCCCCCCCCCTCCATTAGAAAGGTGGCCCCTCGCCCTGCACTCCCCCCATCATTAATATGCCCCCCCACGCTGGCCGGCGGCAGATGGAATGAAAAAAATCCACCTTCCTCACCCTCCGGCGCTAAGCTCAAAGCATCACCGCCGGCTCCTGGTCTCCATGGTGATCGGCTTCTTCCGCTCATGTGATCGGGCATACAGCGATGACATCATCGCCCGATCACATGAGCGGAAGAAGCCGATCACCATGGAGACCAGGAGCCGGCGGTGACGATTTGAACTTAGGGCCGGAGGGTGAGGAAGGAGGATTTTTTTCATTCTATCTGCTGCCGGCCAGCGTGGGGGGCATATTAATGATGGGGGGAGTGCAGGGCGAGGAGCCATCTTTCTAATGGAGGGGGGGGCAGCATAATACGTGGGGGGCATATTAATGATGGGGGGAGTGCAGGGCGAGGGACCATCTTTCTAATGGAGGGGGGCAGCATTTTACGTGGGGGCAGCATATTGAGGGGGTAGGTGTATTATGTGGGGGGGCCATATGCAGGACATGGGGGCATATGGAGGGGCTGCAGAGAGAGCGGGGGTGAGTGCAGGCTCATTTAATATGCACTGCTCCCCGCCGTCCATCTCTCTGCAACTTCAGCACTGAGAGGTGGCCAGCGACAGTGCATATTAAATGAGCGGGAGCAGGAGATCTCCCCGCTCTCTCTGCAGCCCCGCAGCCAGCCCACTCCAGCCCCGGACATGCTGCAGAGCTGCCCCCCAGCCTCCCCTGCCTCCCCATATTCGGATTATAAGACGCACCCCCCACTTTCCCCCAAAATTTGGGGGAACAAAAGTGCGTCTTATAATCCGAAAAATACGGTAGTTACACCTCTGTACATTGGAAATAGTGTGAGTAGTGAGTTTTCTATACATGGGAAAGTAGTGGGACTAGTGACGCCTCTATACATAGGAAAGTAGTCTGATTAGTGATCCCTCTATACATACAAAAGTAGTGTGACTAATGAGACCTTTGTAAATGGGAAAGTAGTGTGAGTAGTGACTCTTCTATACATGGGAAAGTAGGATGAGTAGTGACACCCACATACATAGGAAAATAGGGTGAGTACTGACACCTCTGTATATGGCTAGGGTCACACGTAAGCCCTGGATCCGTTATTGGCATCAATTTTTTTACTTTTATTTTTCTAAGTCAAAAAACTGATGGTAAAAACGGATCCTGGGATCAAGTCTGACTGCATTGTTAACAAAAGCGATTTGTTTTTTTACTGGACCCAAAAAAAGCTGCAAGCAACGTTTTTGGGTGCAGTAAAAAAATGGATCAGTTTTTTAACATGGGGCCCTATGGGAAAACAGATCTGTTTTTGGTGCAGTAAAAAAATAGATCCGCTTTTGCTTTTTTTGGCAAAAAATGGCAAAGTCCAAAAATGCATAGCTGCATAGAAGGCTCAAAAAACTGCCAAAAAAAACCCAGATTTGTTATTGAAACCAGTGGAAAAAATTAATTGGCATGTGTGACCCTAGCCTATGGAAAAGTAGTGTGAGTAATGAGTCCTCTATACATAGAAAAGCATTGTGAGTAGTGAGCCCTCTATACATAGAAAATTAGCATGAGCAGTGAGCCCTCTATACAAGGGAAAGTAGTGTGAGTAATGAGACCTCTGTACATAGGAAAATAGTGTGATTACTGACACCACTATACATGGGAAAGTAGTGTGAGTAGTGACTCCTCTATTTATGGGAATGTAGTGTGAGTAGTGAGCTCTCTATACATGGGAATGTAGTGTGAGTAGTTACACCTATATACATGGGAAAGTGGTGTGAGTAGTGACTCCTCTATACATTGGAAAGTAGTGTGAGTAGTGAGTCCTCTATACATGGGAAAATAGTGTGAGTAGAGAGTCCTCTATACATAGAAAAGTAGTGTGAGTGGTTATACCTCTATACATAGGAAAGTAGTGTGAGTAGTGAGTCCTCTATACATGGGAAAGTAGTGTGAGTAGTAAGCCTCCCTCTATACATGGGAAAGTAGTGTGAGTAGTGAGCCTCCCTCTATACATGGGAAAGTAGTGTGAGTAGCGACTCCTCTATACATTGGAAATAGTGTGACTAGTGGCACCTCTATACATGGGAAAGTAGTGTGAGTAGTTACTCCTCTATACATGGGAAAGTAGTGTGAGTAGTGACACCTCTGTACATGGGAAAGTAGTGTGAGTAGTGAGCCTCCCTCTATACATGGGAAAGTAGTGTGAGTAGTTACTCCTCTATACATGGGAAAGTGGTGTGAGTAGTGACATCTCTATACATGGGAAAGTAGTGTGAGTAGTGACACCTCTATACATGGGAAAGTAGTGTGAGTAGTGACACCTCTATACATGGGAAAGTAGTGTGAGTAGTGAGCCTCCCTCTATACATGGGAAAGTGGTGTGAGTAGTGACACCTCTATACATGGGAAAGTAGTGTGAGTAGTGACACCTCTATACATGGGAAAGTAGTGTGAGTAGTGACACCTCTATACATGGGAAAGTAGTGTGAGTAGTTACTCCTCTATACATGGGAAAGTAGTGTGAGTAGTGAGCCTCCCTCTATACATGGGAAAGTGGTGTAAGTAGTGACACCTCTATACATGGGAAAGTAGTGTGAGTAGTGACACCTCTATACATGGGAAAGTAGTGTGAGTAGTTACTCCTCTATACATTGGAAAGTAGTGTGAGTAGTTACTCCTCTATACATTGGAAAGTAGTGTGAGTAGTGACACCTCTATACATGGGAAAGTAGTGTGAGTAGTGACACCTCTATACATGGGAAAGTAGTGTGAGTAGTAAGCCTCCCTCTATACATGGGAAAGTAGTGTGAGTAGTGAGCCTCCCTCTATACATGGGAAAGTTGTGTGAGTAGCGACTCCTCTATACATTGGAAATAGTGTGACTAGTGGCACCTCTATACATGGGAAAGTAGTGTGAGTAGTTACTCCTCTATACATGGGAAAGTAGTGTGAGTAGTGACACCTCTGTACATGGGAAAGTAGTGTGAGTAGTGAGCCTCCCTCTATACATGGGAAAGTAGTGTGAGTAGTTACTCCTCTATACATGGGAAAGTGGTGTGAGTAGTGACATCTCTATACATGGGAAAGTAGTGTGAGTAGTGACACCTCTATACATGGGAAAGTAGTGTGAGTAGTGACACCTCTATACATGGGAAAGTAGTGTGAGTAGTGAGCCTCCCTCTATACATGGGAAAGTGGTTGAGTAGTGACACCTCTATACATGGGAAAGTAGTGTGAGTAGTGACACCTCTATACATGGGAAAGTAGTGTGAGTAGTGACACCTCTATACATGGGAAAGTAGTGTGAGTAGTGACACCTCTATACATGGGAAAGTAGTGTGAGTAGTTACTCCTCTATACATGGGAAAGTAGTGTGAGTAGTGAGCCTCCCTCTATACATGGGAAAGTAGTGTGAGTAGTGACACCTCTATACATGGGAAAGTAGTGTGAGTAGTGACACCTCTATACATGGGAAAGTAGTGTGAGTAGTGACACCTCTATACATGGGAAAGTAGTGTGAGTAGTTACTCCTCTATACATGGGAAAGTAGTGTGAGTAGTGAGCCTCCCTCTATACATGGGAAAGTGGTGTAAGTAGTGACACCTCTATACATGGGAAAGTAGTGTGAGTAGTGACACCTCTATACATGGGAAAGTAGTGTGAGTAGTTACTCCTCTATACATTGGAAAGTAGTGTGAGTAGTTACTCCTCTATACATTGGAAAGTAGTGTGAGTAGTGACACCTCTATACATGGGAAAGTAGTGTGAGTAGTGACACCTCTATACATGGGAAAGTAGTGTGAGTAGTAAGCCTCCCTCTATACATGGGAAAGTAGTGTGAGTAGTGAGCCTCCCTCTATACATGGGAAAGTTGTGTGAGTAGCGACTCCTCTATACATTGGAAATAGTGTGACTAGTGGCACCTCTATACATGGGAAAGTAGTGTGAGTAGTTACTCCTCTATACATGGGAAAGTAGTGTGAGTAGTGACACCTCTGTACATGGGAAAGTAGTGTGAGTAGTGAGCCTCCCTCTATACATGGGAAAGTAGTGTGAGTAGTTACTCCTCTATACATGGGAAAGTGGTGTGAGTAGTGACATCTCTATACATGGGAAAGTAGTGTGAGTAGTGACACCTCTATACATGGGAAAGTAGTGTGAGTAGTGAGCCTCCCTCTATACATGGGAAAGTGGTGTGAGTAGTGACACCTCTATACATGGGAAAGTAGTGTGAGTAGTGACACCTCTATACATGGGAAAGTAGTGTGAGTAGTGACACCTCTATACATGGGAAAGTAGTGTGAGTAGTGACACCTCTATACATGGAAAGTAGTGTGAGTAGTTACTCCTCTATACATGGGAAAGTAGTGTGAGTAGTGAGCCTCCCTCTATACATGGGAAAGTGGTGTGAGTAGTGACACCTCTATATATGGGAAAGTAGTGTGAGTAGTGACACCTCTATACATGGGAAAGTAGTGTGAGTGGTGAGCCTCCCTCTATACATGTCTGTGTGTGTCCTTTCTCAGCCATAACACCAGCTGCAAATCATTAAATGTGTGAGCTCATTTCTTCCTGCAGAGAGAGTGCTGGGATGAGGGAGGACTGAAGAGTAATGCGAGGGAGACGGAGGATGAAAGGGAGGACGAGCAGTCAGAGGTAATAGAAGGAAGACTGCAGGGGAATACTATGGTTATCTGTGGACGGTGAGACACATGGAGCAGACCTCAGACACTACTGACCTACATTAACAACTCCCTCACCTCAGACAGCCCTGCTAGACGGAAAGTCAGTATTCCCTATAGGAAGTACATGGAGGCGAGCGCCAGATTTGGGGAAATTGAAAACAGATTTTAGGAGGAGGTGGAACGAGACAGAAACAAAGAAATAGGAAGGAGAGAAGAGGAAAGAGACAGACACGGGAGTGAGTGAGCCTGTGGCGGCAGGGCAGTGCCACCCTCACCATGTCTTGTTGCGGATGTGCAGTCACATATCTATGCGGAGCCTCTGTGCCGGTGTCCTGCAGTGCTGTCTCTCCTGGTGACAGTCTCACGCAGCCGTCTCACTGGCGTCTCCTCGTAGCATCTCCTGCCTTCCTCTCTGTCTCTCTCTGCTCACACTGGGGGACCTGTTAGGGGGTGAACAGCGCCCCCCTCTTCTGCCAAACCGCCCCTCCGGCTCTGTGATTTGTTCTCCCTGCTTCTAATACCTTCACTCTCAGTGCTGTCTCTCATCATTCCTACATCTAAATGCCAGCTTGTTCCCACATATTATAGCTGTGCTGTCTCTTTCCCCTCACTCATTATAGCTGTGCTGCTGTCTCTTTCTCCTCACATTATAGCTGTGCTGTCTCTTTCCCCTTACATGCTATAGCTGTGAGTAGTCTCTATTTCTCACATGTTGTAGCTGTGCTGTCTCTTTCTTCTCACACGTTATTACTGTCTTTTTCCATTCACACTTCATAGTGGTCTGTGCTGTCTCTTTTTCCCTCATATGTTATAGCTGTCTCTGCATGTCTCTTACCCCCTTACACATTATAGCTATGTTGTCTCTTCTCACATGTTATAACTGTTGTCTCTTTCTCCTCACACCTCATAGCTGTGTGCTGTCTCTTTCCCTTCCCACCTTATAGCTGTGCTGTCTCTTTCTTGTCACACGTTATTACTGTCTGTGCTGTCTTTATCCATTCACACTTCATAGTGGTCTGTCTCTTTTTCCCTCATGTTATAGCTGTCTGTGCATGTCTCTTACCCCTTGCACATTATAGCTATGTTGTCTCTTCACGCATGTTAAAACTGTTGTCTCTTTCTCCTCACACCTCATAGCTATGTGCTGTCTCTTTCCCTTCACACATTATAGCTGTGCTGCCTTTTTCCCCTTACACGTTAGAGCTATGCCGTCTCTTTCCCCTCACACATTAGAGCTGTGCCGTCTCTTTCCCCTCACACATTAGAGCTGTGCCGTCTCTTTCCCCTCACACGTTAGAACTGTGCCGTCTCTTTCCCCTCACACATTAGAGCTGTGCCGTCTCTTTCCCCTCACAGTTATAGCTGTGTCATCTCTTTCCCCTTACATGCTGTAGCTGTGAGTAGTGTCTATTTCTTACATGTTATAGCTGTGCTGTCTCTTTCACCTTACACATTGTATCTGTGCTGTCTCTTTCCCCTCACACGTTATAGCTGTCTGTGTTGTCTTTTTCCATTCATATCTCATAGTGGTGTGTGCTGTCTCTTTTTCCCTCATATGTTATATCTAATAATAATAATAATAAAACTTTATTTGTATAGCGCCAACATATTCCGGAGCCTGTGCATGTCTCTTACCCCTTATACATAAAGGTACCTTTACACACCGCTACAGAAGGTTGGAAGCAACCGGGTTTCGAGACAAATGTATCTTGCACCGTCAAATCAACCCGAGGTAGCGGCGTGTAAACTAGGTTGTTGCCACCCGTCACTTTCGGCACCTGTTTCAGAGCAGTGCTCTAAAACAGTTGGTTTCAACCCGATGGTAGCGGCATCTAAATACGGTAGGGTAAGGTTGTTTCGCCACCTAGTTAACTCCCTGGGGCGTGACACAGCCTCCGGGAAGCCGCCCCCCTTCAGCAATCATTGGTGGAAGCTCCTGCGTTACAATTGGTTGACGCTGCATAGGGCGGCATATTTAAGGAGCTGACCACTCACACTACACAATTGCAATAGCATCATGTATTAGACAGCCTTCCTGCGCTGGCTGGCCAATCATGATGCTATTGCATTGTCCAATCATCGTGCGAGCGTCTCGTAATCCACAATTCTGGCACGCCTATGTGTTGTCCCTGCTGCCCCAGGTCCTCCCATATTACCTTCTGTAGAGGCGTGTAAATGAGGGATGGTGCTCTAGTACAGAAGGTAACTTGTGGCACCCGTCGGTGCCTCCAGAGGTAGATTAAACCTTCTGTAGAGCACTTTGTAGCGGAGTGTAAAGGCGGTATCGGGTACCTTTTGCAACCGTTGGTACGTGCTCGTGCACGTGAGACACCCGGTTGTTTCCAACCTTCTGTAGCGGCGTGTAAAGGTACCTTTATAGCTATGTTGTTTCTTCTCACATGTTATAACTGTAGTCTCTTTCCCCTCACACCTCATAGCTGTGTGCTGTCTCTTTCCCCTCACACCTCATAACTGTGTGCTGTCTCTTTCTCCTCATACCTCATAACTGTGTGCTGTCTCTTTCCCCTCACATATTATAATTATTTTCACTGAACTGGACTGGGACAAAAAGGCATCCCTGGCAGACAAACACCACCTGCCCTCATACTATAATGCCCATCAGCCCTGATCAGTGATATGTGTCGACAATGCATGTATATCGCCGTGTTTGTTTGCGGATATGCTGCAGATCTGTCACAAATGTGCATCACATTGAAGTGTAAGGAAATTGTAAAATTAGAAGTGTTTTACCCACACTGCAAGTTTTTCTGCGTCAGAAATGGAACGCATTTTGCTGCGGGAATATCTGCAGCATGTCAAGTTTGCAGAGTATTTTGCCATGACTTTCTCCCATAGACTTCAATGTTAGGGTGCCTTCACATTTGCGTTTTGAACGCAGGGCACCGAACGCAGCAATACGCTTGCGCACATGCGTTCCTATGTTTAACATGGGAACGCATGTGCCTGCGTATGGCTGCGTTTGGCCGCATTTGTGTTCGGATGCGTATAATTTTCGCGCCCTCCGACCGCACTCCAAACGCATCATGTTGCATTTTTTGTGCATTCGCAGGCGCTTGTTTTATCTGCAAGCGCACAAACAATGCATTGAAGTCAATGGATCCGCAGTGTCCTCCGCATGACAGCGCAGGAGAGCGCTGCGGATCTCATTGAAATCTCTTCGCCGCGGTGATCAGCGGCGGCCACCGGGAGATCAGCTACAGCCGCTTCTGCTCTCCTGCCTGTGTCAGAGCGGGAGATCTGAAGATACAGCTGATCTGACAGCTGTTTAAATCTCCCGCGCCGACACCAAATAGGTGAAGTCGGCACGGGAGATTTGAAACAGCGATCAGCTGTTTCTTATCTCCTGCACCGATATCACCCTATTCAGTGTCGGCGTGGGAGATTTAAACAGCTGTCAGATCAACTATCTTCAAATCTCCCACGGTGACACCAGCGGGAGGAGGAGATCTCTGCCGCTGATCTCCTCCTCGCGGTCGCCCCCAAGACAGCTGATTGGCTGGCCAGGATGCATAGTAATGTGAACGCATGCAGAGATTCTCCGCTGCGTTCACATTAATATGGCTGCGTTCATGGGCGTACCCAGGATTAAAACTAGGGGGGGCAAGCTATGGTGGTTCATGATCGTTCAGAGGTGACATGGACAGATGACAGGCTGAGAGGTGACAGGGACAGATGACAGGCAGAGAGGTGACAGGGACAGGTGACAGGGAGAGAGGTGACGGAGAGATGACAGGGAAAGAGGTGACAGGGACAGGTGAAAGGGAGAGAGGTGACAGAGAGAGATGACAGAGACAGAATACAAACAGGCAGACCGGCGGGCACTGACACTGGAGGACCAGCGGGGACTGGAGCATTGGCAGGCACTGGCGGCACAGACTACTCCCCCTCAGCTTCCTCGGAATGGATAAAGCTGTTGGGAGTTGGTCACAGCCAGGTGAGACCGCCTCCTACACTCTGATAGGAGCGATGAGTCACAAAGACCATCACTCCAATCAGGGCTGAAGGGGAGGGTGACCTATCTCCAGCCAATGATCGTGATTGACTATTGAAGCCAATCACGGCGATCAAGGTCATCTTCTGTTTCCCTGCTCAAAACTACATCACCAGACCCACCAGAATAAATAAGTACATCCATATAACCATCATCAGTACAAAAACACAGCATCACAACCCTCATCAGTACATAAATACATCACCAGACCCACCAGAGGTACAAAAATGCATCTATATAACCCCTATCAGTACAGAAACACTATGGTAAAACCCTCATCAGTGCAGAAATCACAACCCTCATTGGTAACAAAATTCGTCATCAGAACCACCAGAGGTGCAGAAATATATAACCAGAACCCCCATCAGTACAGGAATACATCCATACAACCAACCCCCATCACTATAGAAACACAGCATCACAATACTCAGCATAACTAACATCAGTGCATGGTAGAACAATTGTAATGTCAGGTTAGACCTATATACATTTGTACTGCATGAGCTTACAACTCCTAATACATCCTTAACAATGGTAAGGAAATACTGGGAGTTGTTGTTACCAGTCACCATCAGACCATACAGGAACTACAACACTGATGAGAATGTCATTATCACAAATAATCATTTACATCCGGGTACCTTATAGATGACCTTGTCTCTGATCGGGGTCGTCTTTTTCTTTTCTACATCTTGTCCAGACACCATGATGACTTTTCACATCCACAGCTCATCTCTGGGGATGTCCATCTTCTCCGATCCTCTGCAGCCCATCCTTAAAAATATCAGAATGATCAAAATTCTCATAAGTAAAAATATCTGCCCTACACTGAGCCCTGGAATAATTGCTCCTCCTCATTGTTCCCTGCACAAAATAAGATTTACATGCTGTCCACTTTCTGGAACATGCCCTCCACACTGCCCTCTCATCACACTGCCCTTTCCTTTCCATACTGGGCTCCCTGATCACACTGTCCCCATATACTACCCACTGTTTATCCTGTTCTCCCTCATAACACTCCCCCTCCTCGATATACTGTCCCCTCCTGGCTGTGGCCTCACAATGTTCCCACATGCTGCCC
Organism: Allobates femoralis; assembly: GCA_033576535.1. Lineage (NCBI taxonomy): Eukaryota > Metazoa > Chordata > Amphibia > Anura > Aromobatidae > Allobates > Allobates femoralis. Next base: position 600,743,890 of record JARQOC010000003.1, on the reverse strand, counting down.
CCTCACTATTCAGCCCCACACTACTCACTCTATTCTGTGCCCCCTTACATTTTTCTCATCCCCTACTGTTTCCTCACTACCTCACTCCCCCCCCTCACTCCACATACTGGGTTCGCACCGATCTCCTCCTCACTCAACATACTGTGCTGCAGCCATCCCCCCTCACTCATACTGTGTTCACACTCTTACCCCCTCACTACATAAACTGTACCGCAGCCATCCCACTCCACATACTGTGCCGCAGCCATCCCCGCTCACGCCACATACTGTCCACACCAATCTCCTCCTCACTCCACATACTATGTTGGCAGCCATCCCCCTCAGTCCTCATATTGTGTCCACACTCTTCCCCCTCCACGCCACATACCGTACCACGGCCATCCCCCTCTCCTCATACGGTGCTGCAGCCAACCACCCTCACTCCACATACTATGCTGTAGCCATCCCCTCACTCCTGATATCGTACCACAGCCATTCCCCTCTCACTTCTCATACCTTACCGCAGCCATCCCCCTCTCACTCCACATACTGTACTGTAGCCATCCCCTCACTTCTCATACTGCGTCCACACTGATTGCCCACCACTCTTTTATACTGGAACCTCACATTTATCCCCTTGGTTTACATATATTCCCCCCAACCTTTCCCTGCAGTTTTGCCCAAATATTCTCCCTCCACCCTCTTCCCCCCACCCCCCAGTTTGGCTCACATATTCTCCACAAACCTCTCCCCCCATTTTGGCTCACATATACTGCCCCCCACCCTGGCTCACATATTCTCCCTCCATTATCTCCGCCCAGATTGGCTCACACTCTCCCCCCCCCCCCCAGTTTGCTCCTCAAACTTCCCCTACACTGTCATTTGATACTCACACACACCCCCAGTTTCCTGCACACAGCCCCCCCCCCCAGTTTCCTGCACACAGCCCCCCTCCAGTTTCCTGCACACAGCCCCCCTCCAGTTTCCTGCACACAGCCCCCCTCCAGTTTCCTGCACACAGCCCCCTCCAGTTTCCTGCACACAGCCCCCTCCAGTTTCCTGCACACAGCCCCCCCTCCAGATTCCTGCACACAGCCCTCCTCCAGCTTCCTGCTCACAGCCCCCCCCCCCAAGTTTCCTGCACACAGCCCCCCCTCCAGATTCCTGCACACAGCCCTCCTCCAGCTTCCTGCTCACAGCCCCCCCCCCCAGTTTCCTGCACACAGCCCCCCTCCAGTTTGCTGCACACAGCCCCCCCAGTTTCCTGCACACAGCCCCCCTCCAGTTTCCTGCACACAGCCCCCCCCCCGTTTCCTGCACACCCTCCCCCCAGTTTCCTGCACACAGCCCCCCCCCCAGGTTCCTGCACACAGCCCCCCCCAGTTTCCTGCACACCCTCCCCCCCAGTTTCCTGCACACAGCCCCCCCCAGTCTCCTGCACACCCTCCCCCCCAGTTTCCTGCACACAGCCCCCCTCCAGTTTCCTGCACACAGCCCCCCTCCAGTTTCCTGCACACAGCCCCCCCCAGTTTCCTGCACACCCTCCCCCCCAGTTTCCTGCACACAGCCCCCCCCAGTTTCCTGCACACCCTCCCCCCCAGTTTCCTGCACACAGCCCCCCTCCAGTTTCCTGCACACCCTCCCCCCCAGTTTCCTGCACACACGCCCCCCCCCAGGTTCCTGCACACAGCCCCCCCCCAGTTTCCTGCACACAGCCCCCCCCAGTTTCCTGCACACAGCCCCCCTCCAGTTTCCTGCACACCCTCCCCCCCAGTTTCCTGCACACATTCCCCCCTTTGGCTTCCTGCTCCACCTTCCCCCCCCCCAGTTTTCTGCTCACATCTTCCCCTCCCTAGTTTTCTGCACACTCCCCCCAGTTTCCTGTTCACACTACTACCCCTCTCCCTCCATGCTGTGCCTCTTCCCCTAATTATGTGAACCTTCCAGCCAGGTCTTCACATCCAGCCTTTTGCCGCGCTGCCTCTGCCGAGTGACGTCAGTAGCGTGATCAGGTGATGTGATCACGTGACTGACATCCCCCTGACCCGGAATTGCTGGGAATCAGGGCGGCTGAGAGCCCAGCTTCCATAGTACAGGCATCTGAGTCTGACGCCTGTACTATGGACTGCCGGAGCCAGCGCTGCTCACACTCTGCTCCCGCTGTCAGCTCAGCTGACTACAGGAGAAGATCCGGCTCACACCGTGGGTGGCCGGAATATGTGACGGCGGCCGGCTGGCAGGGAGACACCTTGGCGCGGGCGCTGGAGTATAAGGTCCGATGTTTCTTGGGGGGGGCACCTGCCCCCCCCTGCCCCACGCTGGGTACGCCCATGGCTGCGTTTGCACTGCGTATGCGTCTGCATGCCATAAGCATGCAGACACATACGCAAGTGTGAAGGCAGCCTTACCCCCTAAATACACTGCACTGTTCACACAGTGAGTTGTTGCTGCAGAACTGGTGCAAGTTCTGCGTTTGCACTGATAACATGGGGCCCTGCTGTATTTTTGGTCACCAGCACAAGTACAGCAGGCAGGTACGAGGTGCTGCCTACCTCTAGCTGCCTACTTTTACCTGACAATCAAAATATAGGGAAACACTTTTTTTATGACTATTTCTTGAAATAATTAAAAAACTAAAAAAAAACTGCGCTGCTTCTGTTGGTTTACTGGTGTGTTTAACAAGGCTGTTGCTCGAGTGTCTGGTCAACAGACACTTGCTGCCTGGGAAGGGCTCTGCCAAAGTCCCCTCTTTCCAGAACTGGGAGAAAAGTACCCCAGCCCTTAAAGAGAACCTGTCACCCCCTGGTGCTTTCCAAAGTGAAAGCACCACTGAATGCAGCGTGTATGCTGTATTCAGTGAAGGTGTGTACCATGTCTCTACCCCCCCTCGTACCTTTCTAAAGTTCATGGTTAAAGGGAACCTGTCACCCCTCCACCCCACCCCAGGCCTATTAAGGTACAGTGCTGTGCAAATTAATTGGGACAAAGCAAGTCTTTACTTGGTTTTCTTGCATTAGTTTCACTATTCCTGTGTTTTTTCAGTTCTTGATGTCGTTTTCCTTTTTCTTCCACATTTCCCTTGTCGTTTTGGATAAAACGATCCAGTTTCATTGTGTGTACGAATTATTCTTGAAACGGTAGATTTTCCAATACCAGTAGTGGAAGCGATTTCTTACAGTCAGACTTGTATGTTCATATTGAGTAATAATTCTAGACCTCTTCCATGGAGTAACATCCATTTTTCATGCATGAATCACATTGACAGTAAAAGTACACTAAATCACTCCTCACAGAAACAAGCTCTCAACTGAAGCTGAGGGGGCAGCTAGCTGTTATTTTCTGACTAAAACTAGTCAAACCACATTTTCTTGCTCAAAGTTGTACACTCACACCTGTTCAGTTAAAACTGGTTTGAATCACTGACTGATAACCCCAGCTTACAATTTTACTTAAAAAATGCTTTCCCAATTAATTTGTACAGCACTGTAAAAGAGCCACCTTCAGCAGCACTAAGGCTGCATTCTGTGAAGGTGGCTCTTATGTGTAACTAGATGGTGGCCCAAATCTAATGGTGGGTTTACACACACCAATTTATCTGTTCAATATCTGAACAGATCTCTGGTTGCAGTGAAATCATGGACACATAGTTCCATTTTGTGGCTGTGTACAAATGATACAATGTGTCCATGATTTCACTGCAACCAGAGATCTGTTCAGATATTGAACAGATAAATTGGTGTGTGTAAACCCACCATCACGCATCGGGTATTCTAGAATATATATGTAGTTTATTTATGAAGATTTAAGAATAATTCAATGAGTGATCAGTAAGGCACTGTCACACTAGGCGACGCTCAAGTGATCCCGACATTGATACGACCTGGTAGGGATCGCTGGTGCGTCACTACGTGGTCGCTGGTGAGATGTCAAACAGTCAGATTTCACCAGCAATGCAGCAATGATATGGTGGTCATTGGGATCCTGTCACTCTAGGGCGTAGTATTGAGGTCATTGATTGTTGTCCCGCGCAGCTTGGCGGTGGGATTTGAATCCCGGCCGCCATATTGGAATACCCATAACTTGGGTGTTCCAATATGGCGGTCGGAGTACTTCCGCCGCGAGCAGCGGTGAGATGACCGCCTAGCGTTGCTGATCTCCCAATAATAGCAGTGGTGTGTGTGGTTCAAATCCCGCACCAATTCGCGGCCGGACTGCGCCTGTTGCTGATTGGTCGCACCCAGCTGGGTGCGACCAATCAGCGAGGTGGGATTTTCGTTACGGAGACACAGACAGAATTAGACGATTATATAGTAGATCTCCCCAAGGAATTTAAAATAATGACTTTTATAAATCTGGCTCCATACGTGGACTTGGACCGGAGGGTGTGTTCTCTCCCCAGTTCTCAGCTGTCTTTGAGCTGTCCATCATCCTCCTCCCTGCTGCAGGCACCGCCTCCCCTTTGCCGTCTAACTGTTTATATTCAGTTCTTGGGCCTGCGCAGTGAGGTTGCTGGAAGAAAGTCCTGTGTGACTGAAACACAGTGTGGTGACCTGGCTCCGTGGTCCCGGGCGAGTTAATAAAAACAAAGGGAGGAATAAAACAGTTTGAAGAAATAAATTGTGATGCCATCCATGGTTTGTGGCCAGAGGTAGCCACCGCTGCAGTCGAGACCTCCGGGGATGATGGGGGTTGAAGCAGAGATCTTGTGCCCTCCATGGGTAGGGCTGATCCCCAGGGCTACTCCATAGAAAGTGTAAGTATGGTGTAAAGTTCTCCGTGTCTTCAGCCAACCAACTGCTGCCGGCTCGCAGACTTAATTTCCACCTCTCAAGCACACAAAGTCTCACACAGTTCTGAGCCTTTACTGGGTTTACTTCTTCACTTGTTAGATGTTACAACACAGTTCAGTACAACAGCGGCTCCGGTGCAGTATCACCGGCTGGGACGGCTTGTCTGCGACACCCCATTTCATGTTCCTTTCGGGCCTCTTTCAGTCTAATCTGCACACTAGCTACGGTCCAGCGGTCACGGGCGCTCTGGGGGCACCCTTCCAGGTCTCCTAGCCCTATTTTGACGGCCTTCCTTTTGCTGTGCCGGAGGTTGGGTCTCAGAACATAAAGACCCCGCACCTCGCCAGAGTTCATGGTTGGGGCATGCAGCTTCCCTGCCACTTCAACAGAGCCGTCACTCTGGTTCCAGCCCGGTCCCTCGGTATCCCCGCTGACTCGCACACCACTTGGACCCCCTCTGTCTTCCCTCGGTTCTCAGCCAGGGACTAGGGCTAGCCATATGGTAGCATCGGCGGCCGGGTTCGGGTTCTTCCACTCTGGTCTCTCTCCGACTACTTGGCTGTCGGGTGTCTCTGTTGTTCTCCACTAGACTACTGGGACTGACTACTTCACTGACTGTCTCTTGGCATTGTGTGTTCCCTTTTTGTTGTGTCATATCCACCCCTTACTGGGTTCTGTCCTAACTCTCCACCCTCCACCTGGCTCATCCCGCTATCCTGTTGCTAGACATAAAGTAACAGACTTGGGATTGGGGGATTGGTTGGGTGTGTGGGGTGGCCGACTTATCTATCCCAGCTGCTGCACCATCTCGTGGCGACCAGTCCGCAGGGGCGCCACATGTTTATGCATTATATATATATATATATATATTATATATATATATTATATATTATATATACAGGGGCCGTCATACGCTACAATATCATTAAAGATATCGCTGAAACGTCAGGGTCAAATCAGACGATGTCGATCATGCAATCTGCTTGCATCGTTCTGTGTGACACCGCGATAACGATCTCCTTAACAATTTCACCTATTCACAACATTGACAAGCATCGTTCGCTGGTTGTGCGAACGATACCTGCACGTAACATCGTTGCTGCGTCGCGAACGATATCTATACATGTGACACTTCAATGTAGGTGTGATTGCTCACAAAATCGTAGTGTGTGATGGCCCCTTATCTATCTATCTATCGAAAAAAGTAGAGCCGCACAACCACTTCAACAGGGTGCAAAAATCAGTTAGGGAAATGGTTGGCCTAATGCATATTGATCTGTATGTACTACAACAACTATTGTTTGTTTAATATGATGTGATTTTATGTCTGCATGCATATTGTTCAGATGTCAACAAAGTTAAAACAAAAAAGGTCCTCATTCAGAGACAGGAAGTTCCTCCTCCTGCTCCCAGCATGCACATTCTAGTGTGGAACTGTAAGCTGAAAGTCACAGCAGTTTTTTCTCCCTCTCTCCAGAAACCAGATTGATCCCATTCTCATGATGTAAGCTGGATGTTGTTAATTCTCAACAAATGAACATTCTCTGTTGCTCGCTGTGGACATCACGCTGATTACCGCGCTGCTAACAGGTTATGGGCCCAGGAGTCACAGAAGTCCCAAACCTCCAGAGCACAGAGATAGAAAGACAACAGCGAACTGAGAAGAAGTAAAGATGGCCACTACCAGCAGCTCAGCAAAGTTTACAGTGCCAAGCCTGAATAACCAGAACTACCAATCCTGGAAATTCAAGGTGAAGATGCTGCTGATAAGAGAAGGTACGTGGAAATACACTCAGGAGCCCAAGCCTGACCCAGTACCACAGGACTGGCTAGAGATGGATCAGAAAGCACAGAGCACCATATCACTCAGCATAGAGGATGATCAGATCGTGCATGTGTGTAAGTGTGAATCTGCAAAGGAAATGTGGGAGCAGCTGCAGAAAGTACATGAGAGGATAAATCTAAGTAACAAACTCTATTTAATGAGAAAGCTATATCAGTCTAAGCTACACAGTGACCAGGACATGCAGGACTACATTAGGAGCACTCTAGAAATGGTAGAGCGCCTGCGGGGCATTGGGGAAGATATGAAAGACTTCCATGTAGCAGCACTATTACTTAGTGGTCTCCCAGAAAGCTATGACACGCTTGTAACTGCACTAGATGCACGCCCAGATGATGAGCTTACTTTGGAATACGTCAGAGGAAAGCTTGTAGATGAATATAAGAGAAAGGCAGAAAGTGTGAGCAGCAAAATATGCAACAAGGAAACTGCTTTACAAACACAGGACGTACCCACCAGCAGAAACCACCCTAAAGAAACACGTGAATGTTTTGTATGCAAGAAGCCAGGTCATTTAAAAGCTGATTGCAGAGTCAGGAAAGCTAAAATGAATCAGCTGAAGAAGCAAAACAGTAAACAAAGAGTTAAGAGTGCTATATTTGAAAATAATGATCCTGTAAATACTGAGGCTGCATTTACATTAGTCAATGTATTTAAATCAAAGCATGCGTGGTATATAGATTCTGGTGCAACCAGTCACATGACTAATGACAGAGACTTCTTTACTAAGCTTAACCAAAGCAAGTCAGAGAAAGTGATAATGGCGAATGGTCAGTGTATGAACTCAGAAGGCATAGGAGATGGTTATATTGATTGTAACATCTCTGCAACGCAAAGCAAAAGGATTCATGTAAAGGATGTGCTATATGTGCCTAGTCTTGAAAATAATCTATTATCCGTGAAAAAGCTTACAAAACAAGGGAATGAAGTTACGTTTAACACGATAGCTGCATCATCTCAAAGGAGGGTTACACACTAGCAAAAGGAAAAATCAAAGATGAGCTGTATCAGTTGAACTGTAAAGAGTGTGTATACACAGCTAAGCAAGAAATGCACAAAGAACTGTATTCATGTATGGCACAGACGGCTTGCACACAGAGACCCAGAAGCAATAAGAAAGTTATTTCAAGAACACTTAGCTGATGATATTACAATTGATCTATGTAACCAGACAATGAGGTGTACCAGCTGTATCAAAGGGAAAATGTCCAGAAAGGCCTTTCCTAAGAAAAGTACTACAAAAACAGAACAACCACTAGATTTAATACACACAGATATCTGTGGCCCAATGCGTATTCAGACCCCTGGAAAGAAGAGATATTTTCTTACATTCATTGATGACAATTCAAGATATAAAGTTGTCTATCTACTTCACAGCAAAAATGAAGTTCCAGAGAAATTTGAAATATATCTAGCTGAAGTATATAGCAAGTTTGGGAGCATGCCAAAAATTCTACGTGCAGATAATGGGACTGAATATACAAGTAATGAGACACAGAGCATTTTAAGGAGAAATGGAATCATATTTCAGACTACTGTACCATACAACCCTGAGCAAAATGGTGTAGCAGAAAGAAGGAACCAAACACTCTGTGAAAGCGGAAGGAGTATGTTATTTGATGCAAATCTACCTACAGAATATTGGGGCGAAGCTATTATGACGGCTTGCTATCTTCAGAATAGACTACCAGGTAAAGCGACAGAGAAAACTCCATTTGAGCAATGGAATAGTGCAAAGCCAAAACTACAGCACATAAGGATTTTCGGAAGCAAAGCATTTGCACACATTCCCAAAGAAAAACAAACTAAGTGGGAATCTCACGCTAAGGAAGGCATTCTGGTAGGTTACAGTGAAACCCAGAAAGGTTATAGAATTCTACACCCAGAGACAAACAAGGTCACAATAAGCAAAGATGGAGTGATTGATGAAAATTTTGTGTCACCCAAGTTTTGTGATATTATGCCAATAGTCCAGATGAAGCAACAAAAACAATCTCAGTCACAATCACAAGACAACGAAAGGGAGAATGTAGAAGTCTGGCTAGATTCTTCAACCACTGAAGAAACATCAAAAGACCTAAGTGAACCTGAAATCAGACGATCGTCAAGATCAAACAAAGGAATACCAGCTAAACGTCTATCCTACATTGTCAAGACACTACCTGAGTCAGAGCCACAGTCATGGGATGAAATGTAAAAACTGCCTGCTCATGAAAGAACAAAGTGGATCAATGCCGCTAATGAAGAAATGAACTCGCTTCATCAACTTCAAACTTGGAAACTCACTGAGTTGCCACAGGGCAAAAAGGCAATCAAGTGCAAGTGGGTATTTAAAACCAAATATGACTCTGAAGGTAAAGTCCACAGATTTAAAGCGAGGTTGGTCGCAAAAGGATATTCTCAAAAATATGGCGAGGACTATGATGCTACTTTTTCCCCAGTTGCCAAGCAGACATTTAGAGCCTTGATGGTCGTAGCTGCTGTACAAAAGATGTTTGTCAGACATTTGGATATCAAGACTGCATTTTTAAATGGTGACATTGAGGAGGACTTATACATGACTCAACCTGAAGGTTATATAAAGGAAGGTGAACAGAACCTTGTTTGCAAACTACAAAAATCTCTTTATGGTCTTAAGCAATCGGCAAGAGCATGGAACACCAAAATGAACAAAGTCTTGTTGGAAGAAGGATTTAAAAGAGGTCAAGCGGATCCATGCCTATATACGAGATATACAGATGGAAAGTGGATGTATATTCTCTTATATGTGGACGATGTAATTGTAGTTCATCGAGAAGAAGCCGAAATTGGAAAAATTACTGAAATTTTGAACCAGCATTTTGAAACAAAAGACCTAGGAAATGTAACATATTATCTAGGAATCCATATCCAGAGAGAGGAAGATGGAAGTTTTCTTCTAAATCAAAGTGCAAAAATTAATTCAATTTTGAATCAGTTTGGAATGACAGAAGCCAAAGGTGTATCGACGTCAATGAAATCATCCTACCTGAAACTGGAAGAAGATGACCTGTTGCCTAACAATGAGAAATATCGACAGGCAGTGGGGGCACTTCTATACATATCGACTATGACTCGACCAGATATTACAACAGCAGTTGGAATATTGTGCAGATATGTGGAGAAACCGCGCCAAAAGGACTGGAATGCCATTAAAAGAGTTCTCCGATATTTAAAAGAGACACAAGGGGTAAATTTAAAATTATCTGCAGCAGGAAATCTAAAACTCACCGGCTATGCTGACGCAGATTGGGCTGGTGATTTGAATGATCGTAAATCCACAAGCGGATACATATTTAAGCTTGGAGAAAGTTCAATCTCCTGGTCTAGTAGAAAACAAGTATCTGTTGCTTTGTCATCCACAGAAGCTGAGTATGTGTCCGCAGCCTATGCAAGTCATTTGGCTAAGACAACTGATGGATGATCTTGGTAAACCGTAACTCAGCAACGTGATATATGAGGACAACCAAGGATGCATTAAACTTGCATGCAGTGAAAGATCAGTGCTAGAACTAAGCACATCGACGTCAGTATCATCATCTACGTGATTTGATAGATCGTGCATAATTCAGTTTGTTTATTGTGAGACTGATAAGATGTTAGCTGACATTTTGACCAAGCCATTGCCAAGACCTAGGTTCCAAGGATTGAGAACCACTATGGGACTAGCAGAATAAGTAGTTGTTGAGCGGGTGTTGGCCTAATGCATATTGATCTGTATGTATTACAACAACTATTGTTTGTTTAATATGATGTGATTTTATGCCTGCATGCATATTGTTCAGATGTCAACAAAGTTAAAACAAAAAAGGTCCTCATTCAGAGACAGGACGTTCCTCCTCCTGCTCCCAGCGTGCAATTCTAGTGTGGAACTGTAAGCTGAAAGTCACAGCAGTTTTCTCTCCCTCTCTCCAAAACCAATTGATCCTATTCTCATGTTGTAAGCTGGATGTTGTTAATTCTCGATAAATGAACATTCTCTGTTGCTCGCTGTGGACATCTTTGCTGATTAACGCGCTGCTAACAGAAATGCTTAATTTGCCTAGTTATACATATCAAAAAAGAAAAACTGCTGGAGTGGCTGGCTGGATTCCCCAGGACTGGCCTCTCCTGATTTGTAGTGATTTACCCAAAAGGTGACTCGTTGCTTGATTCTTGAATGTTATTTTTCATGTTTCTGTATTTTCTCGATGTCTGGCTGCCGAGGAGAATGGGATCGCCTTGGAGGGGGTGGAAGGAAGGGTATGTTTTGTCAAGGGTTAAGTTTTATTTTATTGGCATTGTCATGCTATTTACAATGTTTGTTTATCTGGATAAAACAATAAATATTACCTGGTTAAAAAAAAAAAAAAAAGAAAACTGCAGCACTCCTTCCTTGAGGTTTATGATGCTTTTATTTGGCTTTCAGGACAAGATGGCAACGTTTCGATTTCGATCTCTTTTGTATTATTAAAGCGCCATTGTCAAAGGGGCATCCATACACAACTATAGGGCTTTTCACATGAGAGTTTTTTTAAATTTGTGGCCAAATCGGCAGGTGTCCCGCATCTGCCGCATAACGGCTGCACTTGCGTCACTTGCTGCAAGCCCCATTCATTCATTCTGCTAAACTACTAATGCCTGCCCTCATCATCTCCAGTCTTCACTACTGCAACCTCCTACTCTGTGGCCTTCCTGCTAACACTCTTGCACCACTTTAATCTGTCCTTAACTTTGGTGCCCGACTAATCCACCTCTCTCCTCACTATTCCTCCACTTCTCCCCTCTGCAAATCACTCCACTGGTTCCCAATTCACCAGCGTATCCAATTCAAGCTACTAATATTGACTTATAAAGCCATCGAAAATCTGTACCCCCATATATTTCTGAACTAATCTCCCGATATCATCCAACTCGTTACCTTCGATCCTGCCAAGACCTCCTTATATCTTCCACACTTGTACATTCCTCATCTAACCGCCTGCAAGACTTCGCCCGAGCATCCCCAATCCTCTGGAATTCTGCACCCTATCACATCCGACTGTTCCCTACACTCAGAACCTTCAAGCGGAACCTGAAAACCCATCTCTTCAGAACAGCCTACAACATGCAATGATCACAGTGCCGCCTCAACACCACTGGTCCTGGCGCTCCACCTCCATCGGACCTGGCACTCCAGCACCACCCGAGCAGACCCAACCTACTGTCTCCCTCCCCATTGCCCCATTGCCCTGTAGAATGTAAGCCCACAAGGGCAGGGTCCTCTCTCCGCTCTCTGTCACATTGTATTTTTAACTTGTCTGTATGTAACCCTTTCTCATGTACAGCACCATGGAATGAATGGTGCTCTATAAATAAATAATTCTCTATGTAGCTTGCATCAGGTAGTCAAGTGCGGTTTGCCAGATCCGGCCCTTGTGGCGCGTCAAAAAAACGTGGCTACCAGCGGCTTATTTCACATGCCACGAATGCCGGATCTGGCAATAAAGCCCTTGACACTAGACGCACTAGATAGATAGATAGAGATATAACAAAAAAATTGAAAAATAGGAGCACTTATTGCTAACAAGCTGGATGAAAAAATCAGTGCAGAGTGGGTTTCTCTCACTCTTACATACAGACCATAAATGCATAAGGTTGGAAGAAAGTCCATGTGTCGCAAATTTCGCCTGAAGGCCAAATAAAGGCTGGAAACATCTTGAAGGAGTGCTGCTGCAGTCCCTTTTCATTTATAGACTGAGATATAGATAGAGGAATAGTGAAGTAGGAACCCAAAAGGAAACTTTATTAATTAAACAGTAACCCTTCCTAATGATACTATGAGCTGATGCTGTACTGGCTGAGATCTCACAGGGTGAGCTCTGCTTCATCTCAGCTCTCTATGACACTGACACATATCCTGCTGCCTGGGGAGAAAAGAGGGGGGAGGGAGATGTTTAGTCACAGATTCCTCACTGCGCAGGCCCGAGAACTGAATATAAACAGTCAGACGGCAGAGGGGAGGTGGCACCTGCAGCAGGGAGGAGGATGATGGACAGCACAAAGCCAGTTGAGAACTAAAGAGAGAACACACCTCCTGGTCCAAGTCCAGGTATGGAGCCAGATTTATAAAAGTCATTATTTCAAATTCCCTGGGGACATTATGTGGCACCCCAGAGTCATAGTGCCACAGTGTCACCATTGTTAGGTGTCACCAGAGAATAGTAAAGGGTATTCCACTCTGGCAACACACAAACAACACCAACACCTCCCAGACACAAGGGGGAGACAAAGCCCGGCTTCAGGGTGAGCGCCCCTATATATTCTGGTATGAGGAGCAGCTGTCGAGCCCAAGGCCTGGGGGGTACTCGGGTATCAGGCTCGGAGGGGTTTGCAGGGATGTCACGGGTGGCAGTGCCTGAGCCCGTGGCCTGGGTGACACTTCAATAAAGGGGTTATGTACAGAGGATAAGAGTCTGTTGTCTCGTGACGCCACCTGTAGTACCTGGTGAGGGATCACCAGCGCCGCCATAGTCCTCTGGAGGGCTATGGTATTGCGGCAAGGATGGCAAAGCTTCCTTAACCTTACAGCGTTCCTGTAAGCAAACAGGTTAAATTCTGTAGTACAAAGACACAGAGGCAAAGTCATTCTCCCGGGTACTTTACTGTAAACAGTCATCAGCATACAAGTCCACAGTTCAGCAACAGTTGTTAAAGAAACAGGTAGCTCTACAGGTGGCTGCAAGTGGATGCCAGGTGCTATGGTGGTACCCGTGGTATGCCTTAGTTGACGAACCCGTGTCCTTTCTTCCCTGCCTAGGATGAGTCTATACCCAATTACTCCTTGAAGGTAGTCTTAGGGCTCCCCTCCCTCGAAGTGAAGAAGCAGGCAGACCGCTCCATCTGGCAGGGTGCCGCAGCCAGTGAACAGACCGCAGCAGCTGGTTGACAACTTCAGAGATGGACTCTGGCCGTTCCCTCGGGTCCGGCATTCCCGTGGTTCCCCCTTTCTCGGGACCAGACTCACGCGTCAGGCACCCTCTCTCAGGATCCCCTCAGGATCCCTTTTCATCTTCCCTCAGGAACAGCCTGGTTAGACCTCCCGACTCACTCCACACTCCTCCTCGACTCCTCTCCAACACCTCACTCTCTCCCCAGAGGTGCTAGATCCCTCCTGGGTAACCTCCCACTACTATTCTAATGTGGGAGTGCAGGAATGGGTCCCACCCACCAGCCTAGTATCCACTTGCAGCTGGGGAAGATTACACCACTTTTACGAGTGCAATACCCCGGTGTGACGCCTGACCATGTGGGGCGCCACACAACAAGTTCAGTTCAGTTCCTGTGAGGACTGTGAAGAGGACAGGTTCTGTGCAAACTGAGAACCAGACCTGGGTGTAAAAGGGCTGTGCCAAGCCCATCCCAAGGTCAACTGCTGAACACCAGGCCTAAGGCTAGGGTCTGAGGAAAGAGGAGAGACAGAAACCTACCGGGAGGCTGCACCACTCCGTACTTCCCTTACCTGAGAGGAACAATACCAGAACAGACACCGGAGTCCGAGACTGTGCAGGTTCACACACCGACAGTCAACACCGGAGAGTGGGGGACTCCAGATTCTCCAGCTACACGGTACCAGGGGCACAGCAACATATAGAATCCAGAAACACTGACTTCCCGGAGTGGGGTAGAGAAGTGAAGGACTCGAGTTGCCTGTCATACTGGTAGATGCAGATAGAGACAGGGCCAGCAGCCTAGCTTAAGCAACTGCAGGGGCCATCACACAAGCGCAGTGAGGAAACCAGACTATTACTCCTGCCCTAGGGACCTCCAGCCCTACCCTGAGAGGGCTTGCCATCTCAGCTGCCTCTAAGTCACGGTCTCCAGCTGCCACCAGGTAGCGGTGGCTCCATTGGCCACAACACTCCGGGTGGTGTCACGACAAATCTCCTGTAAATACCCCCTTTTTGGACAGATCCCAGACCACGGGACCGGGTCACGACTACCGTGATATCCAAGAGAGACCGCACTGGCCCGGTTTCCAAGTATCCCATAGCCTGGGGGCGCATCAGTTTTCTTGTGTCACGAACAGGATCCCGTGTTCGTTAAACCCGGGTACTGTGTGCCGTGAATCGTGTAAAATATGTGTTTATGAACTGTCGCCATTGTAACGCGCTTGGCACGTGGGAAACAGAGAGGGGGCATGTCATCGTGGGCGGCACCCTCCAAAGAGCGCAAAGCGAGGTCCGGCCTGCGCTCTGACAACATCCGGCGGGGACGGAAAACTCTGGTGCATCAACGGAACTATTTTTGTACACCTCGACGGAAGAAGAAGACCGGAAGGGTCAGCATTAACTAAGGGGGCGGAAAGATGCCGCAGCCAGGAGAGCTCGCACAGTGAGTGGACGGAGCACCCGGCGGTGCTGGAGGGCGAGAGATGTCGCTGTTCATGCCGTTCCTTATGCCGTACACCCCGGGAGCGACATGGCTGCCGCAATACTCAGGTAAGCCCAATACCCTAACTGACTTTAAAGAAAAAGTGGACAGTTACTATAGCATATATCCCCTGACGGAGGGTCAGCGTGTCAGCATATTAATGGGACAGTTTAACCGGACATGCGCAGCGGTAGGTAAAGTCCTACTGCGATGATGACAATGACACTGTAGAGCATGTGATGACCAGGTTGAAAGCTACCTTTGAGACCAGTGTAGATGCCAAAGCTAAGATGAGATTCTTTGGGTGCCGGCAAAAGCCACGAGAGTGTGAGAGATTTTGCTTTAAACTTACAAGAGGCACTCAGGGCACTGAAACATGCACAACCCGCCTGGGCACAAGGGGAAGATAAATTGCTGATAGACCAATTTGTTGACTACTATTCCCTCCTCATAGAGGACGACTGCGGATGATGGCCATACAAAATCCAGACTTGAACTTTGTGGAGTTTAAAGAGAGAGCAACCTGCATAATGCAGGCAGAAGAGCCTCATGACTATGACTCTGCCCAATGTTTAGTTACAGCGCAAAAACCCGTCAGCCATGCCAGTGGCTACTGCAAAAACCCAGGAGCACATCACTAATGAAGCTCTAACCCAGATGATCGATGCCCTAACTAAAACTGTAGCTGACATGGCTAAAGTGATGCAGCAGCTGCGTGGATCCAAGCCCATGGAGAAGGTCGAGCTGGCTACAAGCAAGGAGGATGTCCCATGAATGAGACCCAGGAAATACCCAGTGACTGGAGGACGACCCAACAACTGCTACCAACCGGATGGACAGCCCATTTGTCACCGCTGTGGAGAAGCGATCCATTTCGCCAGAGAGTGTGCTTTAAACGAGGATCCCCTGGGGAAGTGGGCCGCTTCTCAGGAATGAATTCCCAAGGCCCCTCAAGCTGGCGGGACAGGTACGTGGGAGGACGTCCAATTATACCTGTCGTGCTGGATAGAATTCCCCTGAATGCTTTGTTAGACACCGGCTCGCAGATCTCCTCCATACCTTATATCCTTTTTAAGCAGTACTGGGCCAATTCAGATATTACTCGTGGCCCAGATGATGACTTTAATATATGGGCTAGTAATGGCAAACTGGTACCACAAATTGGTTTTAAAGAAATTACCATTAAAATTGGGAAGATTGAATTAAAAGTTCGGGATATAATAATTATTGATGTTTACTGACATGAGCATGATCCAACTATTGCGATAGGCATAAATGTGATGGAACATTGTCTTGCAGAAATTATTGGTGTTTTACAGTGCATGGCCAGTACAGCCAGTTCTGGGCAACAGCGAGTCCTGCAGAAGAATATAAAGGCTCTGATGATGAAGCAGCAGGTAGAGTTGTCAGGTGGAGAGATTGGCAGTGCAAGGGTAAGTGATCCAATACCCATTGTAATACCTCCCAAAACTGAAATGATGGTCTGGTGTAGAGCCGCAATAGGCATAAGAGGGCGAGACTATCAAGCCCTGGTAGAACCCGTGTACTCAGACAGTAGGCCCACTGTACTGATGGCCCAAGGAGTAGTTGAGGTACACAGGGGAGAGTGCCAATACACCTTCTAAATTGTGGGGAGGAGGAGGTAATCCTACCAAAGTATGCTACCATAGCTAAATTATACACTGTGGACAACAACGCCATCACCACAGTTGAACCATTGAACCCATCAAGTAAGGCGGATTGTAATGGCTCAGAGGGGAAACTGGAGGATTGGTGCCAAAAATTGCATGCAGGTACCAGTTCTACGCCCTCTCACCAGAAGCATGGAGTATACCAGGTAGTGAGGGAGTACGAGCAGGTCTTTAGTTAACACTCTCTAGGCTTTGGGCAGATCAAAGGGGTAGAAGACAACATACTCACAGGTAATCATCAACCCATAAAAGAGAGGTATAGACCCGTACCACCCACTCATTACCAATGTGCAAATGACATGCTCAAAGAGATGGAGGAAGCAGGGGTAATAAGAGACAGTTGCCCCTGGGCAGCTCCTTTAGTGTTAGTGAAAAAGAAGGATGGGACCATGAGGATGTGCGTACACTACAGATAGATCAACTGCATTACACACAAAGATGCATATCCATTACCTAGAATAGAAGAATCATTAGCTGCATTAAAATCTGCTAACTACTTTTCCACCTTGGATCTGACTAGTGGGTATTGGCAAGATCCTGTGGCAGAGGCTGACAGTGAGAAGACAGCATTCACCACGCCCATGGGCCTCTGTGAGTTCAATTGTATGGCGTTTGGACTCTGCAACGCACCTGGTACGTTCCAGAGACTAATGGAGTGCTGCTTTGGACACGAACTTCGAAACTGTCTTCCTGTACCTGGATGATGTCATAGTCTACTCCAAGACGCATGAAGAGCATCTACAACATCCGCCTGAAGTATTTGTAGCCTTGTCCAGGTACGGCATGAAGATCAAGCCATCTAAGTGTCACCTGCTAAAACCAAATGTGCAGTACCTGGAACATGTAGTGAGCTCAGGAAGAGTAGCATCGGATCTCGAGAAGGTTACAGTGATAAGGGATTGGCCAAGACCCACCAGCGTGAAAGAGGTGAGGCAGTTCCTGGGACTGGTAGGCTACTACAGAAGATTTATCAAAGGTTTCACCACGCTAGCAGCCCCTCTACAAAGCATCCTAGTAGGACATTCTAAGAAGTCTTCAGCCCGATGTCCTTCTTTTCAGTGGAGTAAAGAAAGAGAAGAATCTTTCAGGAAGCTGACGTTAGCATTGACGGGGGAAGAGATCCTGGCATATCCTGACTACCATAAACACGCAACACTCAACCCCTTATCACATCATGGATGGGCTGATGTACAGGACAGTGACCTGGCTGTGGGATTAGTCAAGAGATTATTGACCCATGAAGGGGCACGCCCTGATAAAGATGCTCCAGCTGAAGCTCACCAACTCTGGATGGAGAGAGGTAGAATGTTCCTGTATAAAGAAAAGTTGTGCAGAAGACATGTGAATCCCAAGACTCATGAGTTGGTTTGGCAGATCATAGTTCCCAAGAAAGACACCAAGATGGTCTTAAAAGGTTACGATGACAGTGCAGGACATTTTGGAAGGAAGAAGTTGGAAGTGCTCTTAAGAGAAAGATTCTACTGGGTTGGCATTAGAAAGTCAATTGAGGAATATTGTAGAAAATGTGGCCCGTGCAACCTAGGAAGGAAGGATCAAGAGAGTCGGAGAGCTCCACTCAAGTCCATAATCACCAAGCAGCCATTGGAATTAGTAGCCCTAGACCACGTCAAATTAACACCAAGCAGATCTGGCTATGTCTATGCCTTGACAATAGTGAACCACTATACTCGTTTCCTTGTGGTAGTACCAGTAAAAGACCTTACAGTGAAGACTGCAGCAAAAGCATTCCAGATGTACTTTTGCAGACCTCATGGCTACCCAGAACAGGTCTTAGCGGATCAAGGACCAGCATTTGAATCTCAGTTATTCCAACAATTTTGTAACATGTATGGATGTAAGAAGATTCGGACAAAAGCATATCATCCACAATGGCTTATGTGAGAAGATGAACCACATAGTGATTGAGCTTTTTAAGACGCTACCAGCATTAGAAATGAATCAATGGCCAGAGAAGTTACCTGACTTGGTAGATTTGTACAACCATGTTCCAGTGTTTTCAACCAATTGTACCCCAGCTTATTTTATGGGAGCAAGACCTGGTAAGCTACCAATTGATTTGGATATGGGAAATGTCAAACCAGATGCAGGAGATTCAAATTCAACCAATTGGGATACCCTACGTAAACAGAAGTATCTAAAAGTTCAAGAAGGTGTAGAAAGAAGTCTTCAGCAAGCAAGAGAGAAGCAAGAAAGAACCTTCAACAACATGCTTCAGCAGCTCCTTTGCAACATAGTGAACAAGTTTTTAAAAAGAAACAGAAGGACTCAGAAATTGGATGATCAATGGGAATCAACACCATACACCATTCTCCCATCAAACTTTGACAATACTAAAGTATGTTTAATCAACAAAGATACTCAGCAGTATCCAGAGACCACTTGAAGTTGTGTCCTGATACCCTGAAGACACCAGAAGATCCTGTAACTATACGAGATGAACCTAAGAAAGAAGAAGAAAATGTGTTCCATACAGTCTTAGGAGATTTTCCAAAAACCTGGATGAACTATCATGGAGCAGTATTAGTCCCAATGCTCACATTTCATCAAGTAGAGGTACCTGAACCAGTGCCAGCACTACCACCTAAACCCATGCAGCAACAAGAAGAAATCCCAAGATTTGAAGAACTGGAAGTTGAACCCGTAGAGGAAGAACAGGAAGAACAGATTCCTGAGCCCAGTGAACCTGCCAGTCCTACTGTCAGATCCCCACCCCCATCAGAACTAGAAACACCAGTAAGTACACTTCTACTCACAGTATCTTGCTTAGTACACCAGGTACACCTGTAGTAAGAAGGTCACTACGTAGTACCCAGGGTCCGTTACCAGCTCGCTACAAAGACTAAATAGTGAAATTTGAATATACAATGTACATATGTTTTTGTGTAAAGAAGTGTGAATAGAAACCAGTAAACATAGTGTACAGAAGGGGGTGAGGATAGAGTGGCGTAAGGTGCTAGTTACAGAGAGTGAGACCTTGGCCACATTATGCGGTGACTTAAGGGCCAGGAGGCCTGCAGCACTTATGGCCAGGAGTGAGACACCCGCAGGGAAGTTGTTTGTGTAATATCTATATATATGCAATGTTAAGAAATTTGAAACAGTAAGCCCAGCACCTACAGAGACTTTCCTGTAAGAACTTTGAATATTCTTGAACTTTATTTAAAAATGGACCAAATAGACCACTGGACTGGTTGTGGTACAGACTTCTTGTAAATAAACATTAACCAGCCCCAGAGGGAAATAGACTAACCTCTGGAGAGACTGCTTTCGAACTGCTTTTGAACTCTTTTGAATTTATTGGTTTTTGTAATTTTTACTTTTAAGACTCTATATACTTAAAATGTTATTACCATGTTATTTGTTGAAAAATTGCCACAGTCCTGGAGTACTGTCCTTCACTAAGGGGGAATGTGGCACCCCAGAGTCTAGTGCCACAGTGTCACCATTGTTAGGTATCACCAGAGAGCAGTAAAGGGTATTCCACTCAGGCAACACACAGACAACACCAACACCTCCCAGACAGAAGGGGGAGACCAAGCCCGGCTTCAGGGTGAGCTCCCCTATATATTCTGGTCTGAGGAGCATCAAGTGCAGTTCCTGTGAGGACTACTATTCTAATGTGGGAGTGCAGGAATGGCTAGAGCATCAACACAAACTGGCCCCCTCCCCTAAGGTGTTGGAAGAATTAACCTGTGCATGTCAAGATCTTAGGTCCCTTTTACTCGTTAAAGTAGAGAAACATCTTAGGAAAGTTAAGGCTAAATATTATGCCCTGGGTGACAGAGCTGTGCAGTTTTGGCTAAAAGAGTTAAAAGAGCAGAGATCCGTACCAAAATTTCCTCTCTACTTGGAAAGGGTAGTTCTTGGGTTACTAGCCCTATAGACATAGCTGCTGCTTTCAGCGACTATTATACCTCCTTATACAATTTGTCGTCTGACCCTTCCTCTCCACAGCCATCCCCGGCCTCTATAAACTCCTTCTTAGACAGGGCCTCCCTTCCTAAAGTATCTGCAGACCAACTCTCACGCCTCAACGCCCCTTTAACTTTAACTTTCAGTAGCCATCCTTAAAGCTAAAAAACACTCCACTCCGGGCCCAGACGGTTTTTCCTTTACATACTATTCGCAGTTTTCTTCTGTTCTGTCCCCCTACCTTCTTCGTCTTTTCAGCCATTGGCAGTCGTCCGGGTCGATTCGACGGGAGGGACTGGAGGCCACAATTGTCACGCTCTCTAAGCCGGGAAAACCTTTGAACGAGCCTGGTGATTTTAGGCCCATCGCTCTCCTGAACTGTGACGCCAAGCTTTATGCCAAGGTTTGGTCGTCTAGGCTTCAGGAGGTCCTCCCTGTTTGATTGACCCTGACCAAGTGGGCTTTGTGCCCAATCGACAGACAGGGGACGGAACACGTAGAATCATAGATCTATTGGATGTGGTGGAGAGGGGGAGTATCCCCAGTGCATTCCTGTCTCTCGATGCTGAGAAAGCCTTCGATAGGGTGCACTGGGGGTACATAGCCGAGGTTTTGCGCAGATTTGGTCTATTTTAGCGCTGTATTCCCCTCCCCCTCAGCCTCGGTGCTTGCCTCGGGCTTTCTTTCCCCTTCTTTTACAATTTCTAATGGCACCCGCCAAGGCTGCCCCCCTGTCCCCGCTTATTTTTGCTCTGGTAATGGAGCCTTTAGCCTCCATTATGAGACAAGATCCAAAGATTAAGGGTATACCGGTAGGCGATAGATCCTATAAAATAGGATTATATGCCGATGATGTTATTGTCACCTGTACGGCTGTCGAGGACTCTCTAGAAAAACTCATTTCCATCCTAGCTGTCTTCTCTAAAGCCTCCAAAGGGTATGTGCCCACAGGACGTTTTTTAAGCAGTCCTGAACGCAGCAAAACCTGAGGATCCTAGAGTCCTTGACAGGAGATTAGCTATGATCTTGTCTGCGTTTTTTGCGCATTTTTTTGTGCGTTTTTACTGCGTTTTTGATAGCTGCGTTTTCCTGCATTTTTTCCATTGATTTTAGCAAAAACACAGGAAAATAATTAACATGTCAATTCTTTCTCAACCGCACCAAAAACGCAGGTATTTGACAGTTCTTGACACTTGCAACACCAATGTGTGGGCACAGCGTTTCTCTGAAACACATTGGTTTTGCTGGGAATAAAAACTGCAGGAACAAATTAGCATACATTACCATAAAACCAATGGTTTTCTGCATGCAGAAACCGCAGGAAAAACGCAGCAAAAACATCCTGTGGGCACATACCAACATACAAGCTTAACCTTGCTAAATCTTCTATTTTCCCTCTGAATCTCTCCTCTGCTGTGATGACTTGTCTACAATCTAAACACTTGTATTCATGGGCTCCCTCTGGATTCACTTATCTAGGGATACAAATAACACATCTTCATAAAATAGTACGAGTCACCAGTGATTTCTTTCTTCAAGACATCCGGGCTCTTATAGACAGAATACCCGTCGTATCCCTATCCTGGATGGCTAGGATTCAGGTGATTAAGGGTAGGGTCACATTGGCGTTTTTGTTTAAAATCCTGATCCGGTTTTGAGCTTTAAAAAAGCTCAAAACCGGACCAGGAAAGGCTCCTGATGGAAGCCTATGCAAAACACCGGATGGCTTCACAAGCCATCCGGTGGCCGGATCCGGCACTGCTGCCTGCGTTTAAAATCATGCAGGCAGCAGTTTTCGCAGTGTTTGCCGGGACCGCACTGCGGTCACCGGATGGCTCAGGATGTGTAATCCTGAGCCATCCGGTAACCGCATAGCTTGCAGTTCCCGATCGGCAAAGTTAATAAAGATTTAATTTGAGTACCGAAATGACTGTTAGAGGTCTGTAGGGGGGCTTAGACCCCCCTACAGACCGGGCGGCCACTTCTATAGTGTGTTCTTCTACAATTTTACCTATGGCACGGGCTGATCTGAGCTCCGTGCATGTGATCCAAATATCCCCCCTCCCCCTATCACTATACAGGGGTGCATACACCCCTCTAGTACAGTACTGCTTTATTTAAGTTATAAACAGCAAGAATTGTCCCAATCGGAAGATAAGTATATATTTACATGTGTCCGGAGGCAGAGTCCACTGATTTCCATGGGCGGGGCTGTGTGCAGTAGCCTCCGCCCACTCCTTCTTGATGGCCGCCCCCTCTGGCCGTAATCCAGTGTTGTGGGGGTGGCCGAGTCGTTAAAGGGGCGTGGCTAACCATGAGCCGCGGTTAGCCACGCCCCTTTAACGACTCGGCCACCCCCACAACACTGGATTACGGCCAGAGGGGGCGGCCATCAAGGAGTGGGCGGAGGCTACTGCACACAGCCCCGCCCATGGAAATCAGTGGACTCTGCCTCCGGACACATGTAAATATATACTTATCTTCCGATTGGGACAATTCTTGCTGTTTATAACTTAAATAAAGCAGTACTGTACTAGAGGGGTGTATGCACCCCTGTATAGTGATAGGGGGAGGGGGGATATTTGGATCACATGCACGGAGCTCAGATCAGCCCGTGCCATAGGTAAAATTGTAGAAGAACACACTATAGAAGTGGCCGCCCGGTCTGTAGGGGGGTCTAAGCCCCCCTACAGACCTCTAACAGTCATTTCGGTACTCAAATTAAATCTTTATTAACTTTGCCGATCGGGAACTGCAAGCTATGCGGTTACCGGATGGCTCAGGATTACACATCCTGAGCCATCCGGTGACCGCAGTGCGGTATTATGCACACATTTTTGAGAAAAAATGTGTGGGACCGGCATTGCGTTCACCGCATCCGGATCTGGATGCGGTGAATGCAATTTAGATTTCCAATGTGACCCTACCCTAAGATGCTTATTCTGCCCAAACTGCTGTACCTATTCTGTTGTCTCCCTCTTTACTTCCCGGTCAGATATACCTCTGACTTTCAAAACTACTGAATTCTTTTATATGGAATAACAAACCACATAGGGTCTCTCATAAAATATTGTGTATGGCCTACGCGGAAGGAGGTCGGGGTGTCCCTGACATTAGGTCCTACCACTTGGTGGCCCTACTGGAGCCTGCTAAGATCTGGTGGGAAGTTCCCCCTCTCAGGACGCATGGCTTCGCATTTAAGCATACTACTCCTCCAAGAGGATCCCCCAGACTATTGTTAGAGGCTGCTCTGCTGCAATCCTACAAATCCCCTCGCCTTTTAGCCACAATGTCATTGTTACTTAAAATTTGGATATCTGTCGGTAGGAAGACTTTTTCTTTCCTGCTTAGGGACATCTCAATGGAGGCCCTTGAGCTGCTGCTTGACAACCTATCCCTGGCTCGCTGGAGACTCGGGGGTGTGGTTGCGTTGTGCGACTTGTTTGGTGACACAGGCCTCGAGACCCTTGAATTTTTGTCCCACAAATGTGGTAATCCGAACACTGTTCCTCCAGTATCTTCAGGTCCGCCACCTTTTGAACTCTTCCCGGGTCCTCTCACTAGATGTATCGTGTATAACCAGTCCATTGCAGCATTTATTCAAATCAAAGGGCCCCTTACCCCATGGCATCTCAATTTTGTATAAAGTTCTCCTTAGCCCCAAGGGATCCCAGAAGCTTCCCTTTATGCTGGCCTGGGAATATCGCCTATCCTTCTCGGCAGAGACCTGGCGTCGAGCCGCAGTCCATGCGAGTAAGTTAACTTCATGCATCAACCATCTTGAGCAGGCGAAAAAGATCCAGCTTAGCTGGTACATCTCATCTGCCAAAATGTCTAAATTTGGGAGACCCACCTCTTCCCTTTGTTGGAAACAGTGCTCTCAGGTGGGCACCCTCGTTCATATGTGGTGAGACTGCCCCAGGGTCCGGGAGTTCTGGAAGAGGGTGGAGGAGGTTCTGGTGGAGGTGATGCGGCTCCCGGTTGTTCTCTCGGGACCTCTGGCTGTACTGGGTATAGGCATTGATGAATTCCCACTGTTGCTTCAGCCTATTCTCACAAACATTTTGGTTGCGAGTAGAAGATGTGTGGCCCGTCACTGGAGGTTACATACTGTACCATCTGTCAGGGAACTGATAGATCAGTTGAACCTGCATTACAGCCATGAGGATATCTTGGTTCACGACCTGGCTAGGAGGTCTAAGGTGTCAATATGGTGGGACCCCTGGATCTCATCCACTTATCATGTAAATCTCCATTAACTCTGTAAACAAATCTCTCTAAATGGAACTTCTTGCTGCGACATTTCGTATTGCCCTCTTGTTCTCTCCTTGGTACGTATAAGTTTGTTTCCTTCCCTTCCCTCATCTGTGGTTTTTGTTTCACTATGAATGTTAGCCCAATCATGTTGTGTGGGCATGCTGTTTTGTTTTTTCTTTTTTTGCCTTGTAAAATCTTAATAAACACTATTGGTTTAAAATAACCTCCACCGTGCCCCTAAGGTTAAGAGGGTACTCATCTAAGCCTATATTCAATACTGCCACACAAGGTGGAATCTTCTGCTGATGCCTGTGACAAACTCAATCAGGCTGCCCACCAAGGTCCAAAAGGGCACAATCTTTGGGCAAGACCACCAAACGTGGGCTATTGAGCCCATCTCCCCACACTGCCTTCAACAAAGCTGGGATAAATTAGGGTTGAATCTTGACAACCTGCCGGGAGGCACATACCAACGCAACTGTACCTTCTTGACCAGCTCAAGATGATTAATACATCTAGAGGCGTTTCTTACTCTTACAATGCTCATATCGCAGTCCGCCCCAGAGACAGAGAAATTCAAATCAGATTACCATTTTAACATGTACGGTAGTTTGGGAGGGATCTGGTGTAAAATCAATGCCCAGTAAAGGCCCGAATAACCTTTAGAAATAGTGGGGCCAGTTATTAAAAATTTTTGGAAGAAAGGTGAATCCAGAGGAGCCCCTCCGACCTGCAAATAATCACAGGAACGAAGGCATTTCCTCACGTTGGCTCAAGTGGTTAGCACTGCAGCCTTTGCAGCGCTGAGGTCCTGTGTTCAATTCCAACCAAGGACACGAAGGACAACATCTGCAAGGAGTTTGTATGTTCTCCCTGTCTTTGTGTGGGTTTCCTCCGGGCACTCCGGTTTCCTCCCACATTGTAAAGACATACAGATAGGATGTTTAGATTGTGAGCTCCAAGAGAGACAGCATTACTCATGTATGTAAAGTGCTATGGAATTAATAGCGCTATATAAATGAATAAATATTATAGTATTATTATATACCTGCAGGTACAGGAGGAAGGTGGGGTGGAGCAATGGGTACCTCTCCACGAGCGACCCAAAGGAGGACATAGCATCCCCACTGAGCCACTCACCCAGGCTCTGCATGCTCGCCCCCCCCCCACACCCTAAGATGCAGAGGCGGAATGCGCAGTTTCAAAGCAGTGAGGGGGATATGAGCATGGGGGAGGCGAGTCCACCCTTTTGGGGCTCCCCTCCAGCAACTCAACAGCGTTTACATGGTTTCCAGCTGGGGGATCCAGTTTCCCAGAGATAAGCACTCAGCGGCGAAAGCCACCGGGAGAGATCCACCCTCTGCAAAACACGACTCGATCTGGACCCACCGCTTGTCCGTGGGAGGTTGCCACCACGATTTAGCCTCCTCTGAAATCACAGCTCTATGGACTTCTAAAAGATTAGGCACACCCATGCCCCCGTTAGAGATGGGGAGGAACATCACTGAATTGGCTATTCTCTGACGTTTCTGAACCCAGATGTACTTATGTACTAAATTTTGGAGTTTCTTAAGTCAACTTCTAGAAATAGAGATCGGGAGACAACGAAAAACATAGTGGATTTTGGGAAGGAACATGATGTTAAACGCCTGGATTCTGGCAATTCAAGAGAGAGTGTGAACCGGGTGGGAAGCCATGTCTTTTGAGATGGAGTCAATTAAATGGTCAAGGTTGGAATTCAATGCCCAAGTAAGGAATTCCATCAGGTAAAAATTTAAACGGGGATTCCAACTTAAGCGAGTGTTGAGATGGAGATGTCCGTGCAGGTAATAATAATGTCATCGGCGTAAAGTCCAATCTTATGCATGGATGGCCCAACAGCTATCCCTTTGACCAGGGGGTTCCCGTGAATGGAAACAGCCAACTGCTCAATCACCAGGGCAAAAATTACCGGCAAAAGCGGGCAGCCCTGACGAGTGCCATTAGAAATCCGGAAGGCAGACGGGAGAAAGCCTGAAGCCAGGACTCTGGCATTGGGATTTGTATATAGAGCTAGAATCGCCGAGAGGAAAGGGCCATTCAAGCCAAATTTCCGAAGAACGGCCTAAAGATATCCACAGTGTACCCTGTCAAATGCCTTCTCTGCGTCCAATGTCAGGAATACACTGGGGGTGCCCGCCCTCTCAGCCAGCTCCACTAGATTAATCATGCGTCTAGAGTCGTCTAGAGTCTGTCTTCTTGGCACGAACCCGACCTGGTCAGGGTGGAAGTATCGCCAAACGTCGTGCAAGCGTCTCTCCCTACAAACCGTCTTGAGCTCTCGACATCCGCAGGGCCTTCCCCCAGAGCAGTCTAGGTCCCCATCAGGCATCATGTTAAAATCTCCAAAGACATATATGTAGCCAATAGCAGCTTCAGTAACCTTGTCCAAAAAGGATCTTGGGAAATGGAGTTGTGCTTCGTTAGGAGCATATACATTTGCGATGGTGACTGATACCCCCGCTAACGAGCATTTCACAATAATATATGTGATGGGTCAGAAATCGTCTCTTCTAAGTGGAATGCGATAGTAGTTTTAAAAAGTATACACCCCTGCTTTTTTCTAGGTAGTTTGCAAAAAATCCCACAGCAAAATGGCTGTGGCGCATCCTAAAATTGTGTGCTGCAAGTAGATGTCTTTCCTGCAAACAAAGGACATTGGCTTTACAGCTCAACGCCTCATGCCACAGGAAAGATCGTTTTGCTAGTGAATTTAAGCCCCTTACATTAAGGGAGACTACCTTCACACTCATGGGGAGTCACAGAGGTGCTATACGAATAAGAGATCTGGTCGAAGGTGGCAGGTGGGACAGGAACAACAAACTTACATACAAAAACATTACACAAACAACAACAAATATGTAAACCTGCAAGTAGGCCAAAGCCCACAAAGGGGGAAACCCCATCCCCTTAGCACTCTATCCGGTGCTATATGGAAAGACCCAGGTAAAGGGTCTCTTTAAGGAGATCCGGGAAGTCCAGGCCTACAGAAAAGGGGGGAGGGGGTGGGGATGAAAAAATTAAGCCAGAGAGTTCCTCAGCCAACCCGGACCATAAAGGAAGAAAAGTCAAAGTCAGCCAACTTTTTCCTATTCCTGGTTCACCGTGCGAACTGGGGTATTGGAACCTGAGCTGAAACTTGGTGGGGTATTCTCGGTACTCGAGTATAAGTTCCATTCTTTCAGAGCCCGACCCAGGCGGCTAGGTGAGCGGAACATCTGAGCCATGCCCTTGTAGTAGAATCTTATGTGAACAGGAGATCCCCAGCTATACATGATCCCGCAGGATCTTGCAGTACGGGGAAAACTCGCGCCTCCTGCCCAATGTCCCCGCCGATAAATCCGGAAAAACGGACGCCCCTGAGTATGGAGCCGCAAGAGTGGGGTGTAGTCTCATAGCTTGCAGAACGGAGTCAGCGATTTTAGCCTTGCTGAAACTGACCAAGATGTCTCTAGGAAGCAACTTGTTTATGTGGACAGGCTTAGGGATCCTGAAAGCTCTATCTATCTCTATGTCTCCCAGTGGAGTATCAGGCAGGACCATCTGCAGCATAGTATGTACTGTTCTCCTAAGGTCTTCAGAGTCCTGGGATCAGAGATCCCTCTGATCCTGACATTCCCCTTCTCAATTTATCATCCAAATCACATATTTTCAGCTGAGCCTGTTTGAGTTCCCCCTACATATGCCCATAGTCTGTGGCCAGCTCATTGTTAGCAGTGGCGTACTCTGCCATTTTTTCTTCTATGTGGGCCGTTCTGTCACCCAGGGAGGAGATCTCCTTGCGTATCTCCCCCAGCAGATACCGCATACCCTCCTGCAAGGACCGCCGGAGGGAGCCTAGCAGACCCCGTAGAGCTCTCTGTGTGAGCAGAGCTTCTTCCTCTCCCTCTCTATCTGCACATTCTTCAGGACTATGGGAGGCGCGGTGGGAGATCTGGAAGCCGGCGCCATCTTGGCCGGAGAGAGCCGGGGCTGCTCTATAGGGAAAAAGTCTGTCACCTTTTTAATGTCCCCACGCTTCCTGGAAGAGGCCCTTGACATGTTTGGGTGTTGCAGAAGCTATCCACCGGTACAGCTCCGGGGGAGAGCAGGCTGACGTCTGGAAAGTGCCGCTTGCTGGGTAAGATGCAGGAGCTCAGGCAGATGCGATCAGCACCATGAGCTTCTTGGCCACGCCCCCCTCTTGAGGAATCTTTTAGGGCATTGGTACTTATTTCTGATGAACCAGAAAGAGCCGCCACTACAGAGTCAGAGCACTTTTCCAAAGTAACCTTACATAGGAATATTGTTCTTAGTTTAACCGCTGGTTTATTGATGTAGGGTGGAATGATGCTGCTTTGTGGAACATTTTTTTAGATAGATTGGCGAATTCCCTGAAAGACATGTTGGTGCACTAGTCTCCGCTCCAAAGTCTGGAGACCGCGATGACTCTTGCCGTGTGCCTGTACAGAAGAAGACAAGATCAGCTACGTGATAGGACCAATGCTAGAAGAGTGATGCCTTCTCCAGGGTTGTCTTCTTCTTCTGGGGAGGAGCTTATGCAATTGGGAAAAGTGGCCTCTTCACATGAACAAAGGCAATGCTGTTTGGAACAGAGATTGTGCCTTCCCTGTAGGTTTGCTAAACATCTGGTGCGAGACTGCCCTCATCTGGAGCATCCAGAAAATTACAATGCCTAGTTGGAGAAGGGGATCCCCAACTAGGAGCACAGGTACCTCTGTTTAAAAAAGTGTTTTTTCCCATTGTATTGGCTTATCAAGGACAAAGGTGAAAGATCATGCTTTTGTTGATTGTGGGGCAGAAGTAAACCTTTTAGATATCTCCATGGCTAAGGCCTTGGGTATGCCCCTCAAGGCTTTGGAACTAGCCATTAGGCTTACTTAGCTAGATAACTCCCTTCTTACCCTGTGTGTAGAAACTTTCACTGATTTTACTGTATCCCTTCAGGTGCGGAGTCTCCATGAGGATGAAACAACCTGTTTGGTTTTTCAAACCCTTCCAGCTCTCATGGTTCTGGGTTTTTCTTGGCTCAGACAGCATAGTCTCCATGTTGATTGGGTTAGTGGGGATGTCATTGGTTGGAGTGAAGAGTGTCGGCACAAATGTTTCTTGGAAACTTTTGTGTTGGGTGTTTTGCTACTCAAAATCCTTGGTACTTGGAAGCATTTCCTGAGGTATTCTCTGAAAAGTGAAGCTTGATTTTGCCACTTCACGTATGTGTAGGACCCCACCGGTCTGTGTGCCACGAGGAGTACTGCACCCAAGCCACAGGTGTGGTTCTCCTGTAGTAGGGAGAAGAAGGATGGTAGGTATGGGATCCTCAACAAACACCCAACATGTAAACCCTAGTTGGGGATGTGGGTGGACCCTCTGTAGGGATGACCCCGTCCAAGGGAGGAGAAGAGGGTAGAACAGTGTAAGTGGGAGGTAGACGGGAAGTAGAACAGAATAGTCATCGAATGAGGAAGAGAGGAAGAGACACTAGTGAGGAGTGGGAGAGAGAACAGCAAGAATGTAGAGCACAGCAAG
Organism: Allobates femoralis; assembly: GCA_033576535.1. NCBI lineage: Eukaryota > Metazoa > Chordata > Amphibia > Anura > Aromobatidae > Allobates > Allobates femoralis. The sequence continues at coordinate 600,713,420 of JARQOC010000003.1, read as the reverse complement.
AAAAAGATGCACATTGTGAACTGAGAAGCAGGGGACTTGAGCAGCAGAGGTTTGTCCGGGACAGGAAAAAACCCTATGGACACCGGTGGAGCTGAAGCGGCCCATGCGCCCTAATCCGGGACTGGTGATACCAGATGGAGGGGTTTGGTCTGGAGACAGGGATCGGCCCTGAACGCGGTGCTGGAATCAATCACCCAAACGGCTGAACCGGAGGCCACGAGCTTCATAAGAGCTGTGGCTCACACCTGGCACTCTCCGTGAGAAAACAGCTGGACAAGGGTCCAGGGACAAAGTACCGGTCGCCCACCAAGACCCATGGCTGCCAGATCAGGTCAGGGCTCTGCACGCAGAGGCGCTAAGGGGAGCGCTGAGGAACAGGTCCAGAGAAGGCAAAGACAGGGACACCACCGAGGATCTCATACTTGCCGCCCCGATCTCTTAAAGACTACACAGGCCGAAGCTTATCTAAGAGACCGTATAACATCTATGACCTGTTGAAACTTAAAGCTTGCTGTGAGTAAACCCGGGTACAGAGTTGCAGAACTGTGTGAGACTGTGTTATTTATGCGGCAATTGCTTGAGAAGGCCACTGAGCAAGGTGACGAGGCCTAAAGTTAACCCCTGCCTGCCAGAGACTACCAATTACCCTTACTATCCTGGGGACCCGCTCCACCCATGGGGAGCCACTCCATCCCAGCTGCCCGTCCATTGTTCCCAGAGGTTCTGCAGCAGCAGCGGCCACTCATAGCCGCACACCACGGATGGCGTCACAAACATTTTTATCCCTTAAAACCACCCTCTCCCTATATTTTCCCCAAGAACTCTTTAACACTGAACCCAGGGTCACGGAGAGGGGTCTCTACCCCTGTGACTCCTCAGAAGCACTAAACCCAGTTCCGAGTGCCCCCCGGCTCTTAGGTGCATCATATGACTGTGAGATACAAATGATTGTTAATACCTCGCTGCCTAAGGGTAGAATTTGTAATCTTTCTGAACCCTTAGAGTGTAGCTATGAGGGATTATATCAGGGAAAATGTGGCTAAAGGTTTCATCTGTCCATTTAAATCTGCTGTGGGAGCTCCTTGCTTTTTTGTGCCTAAAAAAGAAGGAGGTTCAAGGCTATGCATTGATGACCGGGATCTAAATAATATTACTGTTAGAAATCAGTATCCCCTTCCTCTTATCCCTGTCTTGTTTAACCAACTTATTGGGGCCAATATCTTTACTAAACTAGATGTTAAGGGGCCTATAACCTTGTCAGCATCAAGTCGGGATGAGTGGAAGATGGCCTTTAACACACCTGAGGGACATTATGAATATCTTGTAATGCCATTTGTCTATGCAGTGCCCCTACAATTTTCAGGCTTTGGTCAATTACATCTTTGGAGATATTCTGGGGGTTTTCATCATTGTTTATATGATGATATCTTATTTTCTCGAAAGATGTGTCAACCCATCATGTTTGTGTTGTCCTCATTAGGGTCAAATATAATTTTTTGCATATGAATTTATCCAAATGTTCTTTTGAGGTGGAGGAGATTGGATTTCTTGGGGTAATTATTTTCATCTGCTGGTCTCTGTATTGACCTTTCCAAAGTACAATCAGGGGCATACATCGAAATTATGGCGCCCCATAGCAAAAGTCTGAATGGGGCCCCCTATTTAAAAGTAGGGAGAAAAGCGGCATGAGACCCCAGGGATGGCTCCAAGTTCTTGTGGGCCCTGGGCAAAAGAGTCTCAGTGGGCCACATGTATATGCAGACATGCACATTCCCAAACATGTACACAGATAAGTACATATATATTTGAAAATAAAGTCACAAAAATACATAATAAACACATAAATATATACACAGTCATATTCACAGGTGTTTAAAATTAGAGAACACACAAGTTCCTTAATGTTAAGGTCATTGTGTTGTCTTATGTAAAAACATCTCAACATGAGTAAATTAGCTGTATTTTAAGCCTATCTCATAAATTGAATATAAAAATGTAAATGAGATAAATTTAAAAGAACACAGAACACATTTAGAGAACACTTTCAGAAAACTGCAAACTATTGGTGATAATCTGGCACCTGGTGCTAATTTCCTTAACCCCTTCATGACCCTGGAATTTTTCATTTTTCATTTTTGTCTTTTGCTCCCCTGCTTCCAAGAGCCATAACTATTTTATTTTTCCGTCAATATAGACATATGATGGCTTGTTTTTTATGGGAGGAGTTGTACTTTTAGATGCAATCATTTATTTTACCATATAATGTACAGTGAAATTGCAAAAAAAGTGAAATTACATGTTTGTTTTTTGGGTTTTGTTAGTTGCCATGTTCACTATATAGTAAAACCGACATGACGGTGTGATGCCTCAGGTCGGTACGAGTTTGTTCATACCAAACATTTACTGGTATCTAAGTGATGAAAACAAATTCAGAAGTTTCAAATAATACGCAGATTGACTCAGGAGCAAAACAGTTTTGATGAGCTGCAATTACTCTAGGGGATATCCGTGTGGATGCCCCTGTTATTAATTTGTATATGTATCTATGATAGGTAATGCGCTAAATCATATATATGGTTATTAATTAAATGATATTCACTTAAATAGTGTATTTTTTATCACAATGGTTTTATTACTATAAATTAATCTCATCACACACTAAAAACCACTCTTTAAAACACTCTTAAAACACGCTAAAAACTATTTCTTGATTTTATCTTTCTCCAGATTCTTCTTTTGTTTAATAACTGGGGACTTTTTTTTCGTTTTATACACTGTGTTCCAAATTATTATGCAAATGTTCTTTTTTTCTGATTTTCCTAAATGGTTGGTGCAAATGACGATCAGTGTAATCAAAACACCACCCGTTAGAGTATACATCAAATTTTATTAAACAAACCTCACAATGATAGCAGTATAATCTTCAAAATTAAAAAAACCTCTAAATGCACTGTTATTTCTTTCATCACTAAAATGTTATATTACGCACAGTAGAGTTTGTAAACATTTGATATGTTTGAAAGAACTGAAAATGCTCATTTGTTGAATTTGCAGCAATAACAGATCACATTCACTGAAATAAAAAGCTATTTAACGCTAAAACATCCTAACAGGCCAAGTTACATGTTAACATAGAAATCCTACTTTGATATCACCTTCACAATTCTTGCATCCATTGATATTGTGAGTTTCTGTAGAGTTTCTGCTTATATTTCTTTGCATGATGTCAGAATAGCCTCCCAGAGCTGCTGTTTTGATGTGAACTGCCTCCCACCCTCAGGTTGTCTATAGGGTTGAGGTCAGGGGAGGATGGTGGCCACACCATGAGTTTATCTCCTTTTATACCCATAGCAGCCAATGGCACAGAGGTATTCTTTGTAGCATGAGATGGTGCATTGACATGCATGAGGATGATTTTGCTCCTAAAGGCACGTTTTTGCTTTTTGTACCATGGAAGAAAGTTCTCAGTTGGAAACTCTAAATACGTTGCAGAGGTCATTTTCACACCTTCAGGAACCTTAAAGGGGCCTACCAGCTGTTTTCCAATGATTCCAGCCCAAAACATGACTCCTCCACCTCCTTGCTGACATTGCAGCCTTGTTGGGACATGGTGGCATCCACCAACCATCCACTACTCTATTCATCTGGACCATCCAGGGTTGCTCAGCACTCATCAGTAAACAAGACTGTTTGAAAATTAGTCTTCATGTATATCTGGACCCACTGCAACTGTTTCTGCTTGTGAGCACTGTTTAGGGGTGACCGAATAGTAGGTTTATGCACCACAGCAAGCTTTTGAAGGATCCTACACCTTGAGGTTTGAGGGACTTCAGAGGCCCCAGCAGCTTCAAATATCTGTTTGTTGGTTTGTAAGGCCTTTTGAACAGCTGCTGTCTTAATCTGATGAACTTGCCTGGCAGAAACCTTCCTCATTCTGCCTTTATCTGCATGAACACATCTGTGCTCAGAATCAGCCACAAATCTCTTCACAATACGATGATCACGCTTAAGTTTTCGTGCAATATCAAATGTTTTCATCCCTTGTCCAAGGCATTGCACTATTTGTTGCTTTTCGGCAGCAGAGACATCCTTTTTCTTTCCCATGTTACTTGAAAACTGTGGCCTGCATAATATTGTGGAACCCAGTTTTCCTTTTATTGGGCTCACCTGCCAAACTAATTATCACAGATATCTGAGATTGATTTCAATGATCCAAAGAACCCTGAGACACAATACCATCAATGGGTTCATTGAAAAAAAATATAAAACCCTATGATACTTAAAGCCAATTTGCATAATAATTTGGAACACAGTGTATATCCTGAGTGACCTAGGAGAGGGAGTTATCATTAATTGTATGATATACACCTGTGTTTGGCTATTGCTCTTTAGTAGGTTTTATTGGCCCTTGCCTGCATAGGATTGTAGGGTGGCGTCCCTCTGTTTATTTCTTTATGCTGAGCTGCTGTTCTGGTAAGTCTAAAATTGCTGATGATTTTAGTCAGTATTAAGTGAATATCATTTAATTAATAACCATATATATGATTTAGCGCATTACCTATCCTAGATATACATACAAATTCAGAAGTTTGAAAAAATAAATCACACTTTTTGCATCATGTTCTGCGCCCTGTAGCATCCTCATTTTTCGGGATCTGGGGCTGTGTGATGGCTTATTTTTTGTGTCTTGAGCTGATATTTCTAATGATACCATTTTTGGATGGATGCGCTGTTTTTATCGCCCGTTATTGCATTTTATAGCAATGTTGCATCGACCAAAAAAACGTAATTTTGGCGTTTGGACCATTTTTTTCCGTTACGCAGTTTATGGCTCTCATTAATTGATTTTATATCTTGATAGATCTGGTGATTCTGAATGCGGCGATACCAAACATGTATATATATATTTTTTTAATGCTTTTATTGTGAATGGGGGAAAAGGGGGGTGATTTGAACTTTTATTTTTTTTTTCACGTCTGTAAAAACTTTATTTCACAATTGATTCCTATTTTTACACAGTCCTTTAGAGAGGCATCCTGATGTACCATTCAATCGCTTCTGACAGAAACCGATGAGCTGCAGCAGTGAGTGGTTGGCAGCGCTTGCCAACCACTCTCCAGAAGTACTCCGTGACAGCTTCCGGGGTCAAGCCAGGACCCCGGGCTGTCACGTGAGCTCAGGAGATCTCGCGATACTATCGCGGGATCGCTGATGCAGGTGGGGAACAGCACGTTCCCATCTGCGGTGCCTTTGGATTCCACTGTCAGTGATTGACAGCGGGATCCAAAGGGTTAATAGCACTGATCGGAGATCAGCTGAGATGTCGGGTGTTTTGATGTGAGCTCCGCTCCGAAGCTCACATCAAACACCGGGACACAGCCCATGGCGTTGTATGTCATGGGTCGTGATATGACAAACCTTATTTAACTGGCAGACTAAGGCTAGCTTCACACCACGGTTTTTGTCTGTCAGGGTGGATTTCGTTTTTTGCAGGATCACCCAGACAGAACAAGATGTGCAGAAAGTGTGGCCAAATATGGTCCCGGATCCTGTTTTTAGCAGGATTCATTTGCTGCCTCTCTCCATGGTCCTGAAGTCTGCCTGTATCTGCAATACTGCTGTCCATGGTGCTGACGTTACAGCCTGTGCTTGAAATCCTGCTGTCCTTAATGTTGAATTTGGATGGCAGGATTTCTGAGCATGCTCGTGCTTAAAATCGGATCTGGGAAAGATCCATTTTTTTCACGGATCCGGCACCCATAGACTCCAATGTTATGTGTGTCGGATCGCCCCAGATACGTTTCTGTTCGGTTTTGTTTAATTTTTTTCACTGGAACCCAAAATGTTGCAGGCTCCATCTTTGGGGATGGTAAAAAACAGGACATAAATGGATCCTGTGCTGAATACACAAAACCGTATGGCCATATATGACCAATGCGGCACCATAGGGATACATAGGATTCATAACAGGATCCTGTTCTGTCCTGTTCAAACCGGACAGAACAGGATTAAAAAAACTGTGGTGTGAAGCTAGCCTAAAATTCCAGTTTGCACTCACTTTGAAAACTGATGTGCTGTTCTAAAGTGACTGAAACCCTCAGCAGGTTGTCCAGATAAAGGCCAAAGGGATCACCCTAACCGCCATAGCAACAGAAGTTGGTCATTCCAAGTGTGTGATTTCTAGAATTTTGCATCTTTACAACATCACAAACTCTTTCAAGTCCCCCAAAGGCTGGTTGCCCTCGAAAAACAAATTCAAGAGTGGACAGGATAATGCGGAGAATCTCCATGACAATCATTTCAACACTGATACTGGAATAGCTCTTGCCAATTCAGCACTGAACAGGGTAAAGATCTGTCTCATCATATAGTGTCACGATGCTTCAGAGCATTATGACTGAAAGCATGCTTTACAGTCAACAAACTTCTCTTTAGCAAAAAGAATTAAAAGGCTAGAATCACCTTTGGTGAGGATCATGTTGTGTGGACAGAGGAAAAGTGGTCCACAGTTAATTTTAGTGATGAAAGAAAGTTTAATATATTTAGGTCTAATGGGAAACATAATGTTTGTCGACAAACTGTGGGGAAAGACTGAACCCAAAATGTGTAAAGAAGTCAGTGAAAGGTGGTGGAGGAAGTGTCATGGTTTAGGGAATGTTTTCTGTGCTGGGGTTGGACCTCTCATACAGCTACATGGCAGAGGGAATGCATGTGTATATCAGAACCTCCTTCAACAACTCATGGTTCCTTACTTGCATTCAGCACTCAATCAACCAGCAATTTTCATGCAGGACAATGCCCCTGTCACACAGCAAAATGGGTATAGCATTTCCTTGCAACAGAAAAAATTGAAATAATGAAATGGCCAGCCCAGAGTCCTGATCTAAACCCAATAGAAAACCTCTGGGAAATTCTTGGTGACAAAGTTATGGCCAAGAAACCCACAACAGTCACCGAACCGTGGAAGAGACTGGAAGAAGAGTGGACCAAAATCACACCAGAGCAGTGTGAGAGACTAGTGATGTCCTGCTGCCGCAGATGTTTGATTGGTGACTATTTTAATCTTTCTCTATGCTCCAATTATTACTGTTCTCTAATTATAATCATCATGTTTTGTGTAAAATAAAGGTTTTAAGTTGATAAACTTTGATTATTTTGGAAAATGCTCTTCTAGTGGCATGGTGTTCCCCTTACACAAAACCCTTCTAATGTTCATCATTGTAGATTACATTCTGTCTGAAAAAAATCAAGCGATCATACATTGTTCTCTAAATTTGATGGCTAGTGTGTATCCATGTAATTGATGTAACACAGTTAACGTAAATGATGAAACCTCCAATGTATCTGCATATGTGAAGACTAGGGATAGGCGAGCATGCTGCCCGAGCATCTCAGTACTCGAGATGGTCGGCGCTCACCGAGTACCAGTGAGATGCCATATTGGTTGTGGCATTACAGTGATTGGCTGGCCGCACAGCATCATCAGGTCTATATAAGACCTGACGGCGCTGTGCTCGTCCCTCTGATCCACAGTCAGCTAGTGTAGGAAGAGGTGCTGCTGAGCTAGGGACAGATTTAGTGTGTGTCTTAGGTAGTGTAGGTACTAGGTAGGGTACACAATCCATCTAAACAAACAGTCCTTTTCAGAACTGTCCTGCACCTGTTGTTGCACAATCTGAATTACCACCATCAGCAACCAAGTCCACATCCTTGTCCCAGAGCAGCGTTCAATTGTTCATACCCCAGTCCTTGGAACGCAAGCGCAAATACACAGGCCACACTACTGAATTTGCACATTTCGCAACTGCTTGCACTCGAAATGTTGCCTTTTAGGCTAGTGGAGACGGAAACATTCCGCAACCTGATGGCAGTGCTCGTCCCTCGTTTCTCGGTCCCTAGCCGCCACTATTTCCTCCGGTGTGCCGTCCCCATATTACACAAGCATGTGTCCCAAAACAGCCGTGCCCTTAACAACGCAGTTACTGGGAAAGTCCACCTAACCACGGACACGTGGACAAGTGATTGTGGGCGGGGATGGTACATCTCGCTGATGGCACACTGGGTTAACATAGTGGAAGCTGGGACCCAGTCGGACTTTCGGACAGAACACGTCCTCCCGACGCCAAGATTGCAGGCCCTAACATCAGGGTTGCCCCCACAGTCTACAGCTCCTGCACATCATCCTCCTCAGCTTCCTCTTCAGCCCCCACATCAGTCAGAAGCTGGAAGCACTGCAGCACTGCCTCCGCCAAGTGGCAAAAGGCTAATATGCGTAGGTGACAAACCGAACAATGCTGAAGTGTTGTGGACAGCTCTGAAAGAGCAGGCAGATCTGTGTCTCACACCGCTGAACCTACAGCCAGGCATGGTCATGTGTGACAATGGTCGAAACCTGGTGGCGGCTCTGAGGCGAGGTGAGCTCACACATGTACAATGCGTGGCCCATGTGCTCAACCTCGTGGTTCAGCAGTTTCTAAAATCCTACCCGGAGTTGTCGGATCTGCTTGTCAAAGTACGCCACCTGTGTGCCCATTTTAGAAAGTCACCTACTACTTCGGCCGCCCTTGCCGGATTTGCAGCTTCTGGCTCACAGACTGGTGTGTGATGTCCCCACGCATTGGATTTCGACACTGCAGATGTTCAGGATTTGTGAGCAGAAAAGGGCAGTTGTTGACTACCAGGCCGTCGGTATTCGGTTCAGACTCCACACATAAGACCTCAGGAGTGGGCATGGATGTTTGACATATGTACCATCCTCCAAAACTTTGAAGACTCCACCAAGATGGTGAGCGGCAATGAATCCATCATTAGCATCACCATCCTGCTTCTCTGTCTTCTGAAACGCTCTCTGCTCAAAATCAAAGAGGATGCATTGCAGGCGAAGCACGATGAACTGGAGCAAGCAACCATACGGGGTGATTACACACAGCCCAACCTCATCTCATCCAATCGTGGATTGGGCGACAATGAAGAGGAGGAAGAGAAAGAAGAAGAACAGGAGCTAGTGACCCACCCAGGAGTCTTTGGGAACTCGGTACCTGGGCGTTTACTGTAAGGGGATGTCATTGGTGGCCTGTCTGTGCCCGTACCCTGGGTTACTTGAAAAATAGAAAAAACAAAAAAGTGAAATAAAGTCTTGTGACACCACCTGCAGTTTCTGGTGATCTCACCAGAGCCGCTGTCAGACCACCGGGGATGGTGGTATTTCAGTCAGTTGATAACGCTCCCTGCAGGCTGCTGTGCTGGTTGTCGTGGTAGCAGCTGCTTTTTTACTTATCGGAATAAGACACCAGAGGTTTGCTGACTCTGTATGTTCTCTAAGGGGCTCAACCTGGTTTAGTGTTCCTGGTGGGGCTCCACGTTCTGGACGAGGTCGTAGCTGCTTGTCAGACCTTGCGACCCACCGGTATTGAAGGCTTAGGGTTAGACTCGCCTGCACTGGGACTCGGAGCCGGTACCCCGCTGTGGACCAAGATTCCCCCGGACCATAATTAAGGTCCGGCACTGGGTTTCCCCCTTCTGTCTGGGTCGCCGCTCCTTTTCGGGTGCCCTCCCTGTGGTGTCCATCTAGGACTTGTTCCTTGCTTCTTCTCTCAGACTAGAGTAGATCTGTCTGTGTTTTCCCTCTCCTTCTGCCCTAACGCTCCTCCCACCGGGACCAGTTACCCTGGTAACGGATGGCCAATTGGTCCCCTATGTTAGGTGTAGGGATGCTGGGATGAGAGCCTCAGGTTGACTTTACACTCCCCAATGACAGGAATACCACACACTCAGTCATGGGTGCAGTACCCCTTCTGTGGCGCTCTGACCAGTAGGGCACCACACTAGTTTCATGCTGTATAGACGGTACTACCTGAACAACTGTCATACTGTCTGTTCAGCGTGGATGGCCAGAGGACAGGAAAGAGGAGGAGGAGAGCATGGTCAGTCATCCTCTTGGTGAGGAGACGGAAGTCTTGCCTGTTACCAGTCTGGCGCGCATGGCTGAGTTCATGTTATGCTGCCTTTCCCTTGACTCTCGCGTTCTCAAAATTTTGGGTGACACTCATTACTGGTTTTTGACACTTTTAGACCCACGCTAGAAGGAGAACTTTATATCTCTTATTCTCGAGGCAGAGAGGTCTACAAAAATGGGGCAATACCAGAAGACCCTTGTTGAGAAATTATTTAAAAAATTCCTATCTGAAAACACTGGTGGCAGAGGTCACAGTCCAAGTGGACAACCAAGGAGTACAGGTGAGAGAGACACAACTCCAATCCAGCAGAGGCAGGGGAACACTCTGAAGGTTCTGGTAGAGTTTTCTCAGCCCCTCCCATGGCACAGGCCCTGACGCGCGGGGTACTCTCACAAGGAGTGCAAAGTTTGGGAAGATGCTGAAGGAGTACCTTGCCGACTGTACCAAAGTCCTCCGTGATTCCTCTGTGCCTTATAATTATTGTGTATCCAAGCAAGACATGTGCACATGAACTGGCTCTCTACACCTTGGAAGTCCTGGCCTGCCCTGCCGCTAGCGATTTGTCTGAGCGGGTTTTTAGTGCTGCAGGTTGAATTATTACTGATAAGCGCACCCGCCTGTCAACTGAAAATGCTGACAGGCTGACTCTTATCAAAATGAACAAGGGCTGGAATGGGCCAGAATTCTCAACACCACCAAATGATAGCAGCATAATATAAAGTCAAAGCCAGTGTCTTTTTTGGGGAGGTATATTCCCATGCTCCTCTTCACCCCCACACATGGGTATACTCTTCCTGGTTTTGGCTATTTGCTCTAGTCTTCCTCCTTCCCCTCATCCTCCACCACCATATCACCAGGGTGACAGTGGTCCATGATGCAACACCCACATAATATTTTTAAAGGGTGTTTATGATGCCCATAAGAAAAAAATGTTCTACAGTATATTCATGTATACCCCCAAGGGTAAATGTTTGTTAGTCCATACTTAGTGCATGGGCATTACAAGTATAGGAGACCCACTCCTTTGTAATGGGAACATGGTTTTTATGAGGCGCTCCTCCACGTCTCTTAAAAGAGGCATTGGAGTGCCTCCCAATTTTTGGCAGCCCTGCATAGGGCAACACTATGGGAGACCCAATTCCTAATAATGCGAACATTATTTAATGAGGTCCTCCTCCATGTCTCTTCCAAGGGGAATTGGAGTACCTCCCAATTAAAAAAAATAAAATAAATCTTTTTAATGTAATAAAAAAAATGCACCAACACTGTCTCGCAAGTGAGTATGAACCCTTAACATTTTCCCGGGAAAATCCATTTTGTTTTTGGATGTTTTATTGTGAGTCCGTAAAGTGGCGTAATACTCAAACAACATTGTTCACAGCATGACCTAGGAGTCAGAAATGCTTACAGGTCTTCCCCGTGCTGTTCCCATGTCATTTGACACTGTTCTTATACATTGTGACATTTTTAGGCTTTCTGCAGACCGCCGGGGTGCCGCTGGAAATGCTCGAGTTTCCATTGGTTAACATTGGGCTCGTGCTCTGGTCGAGCACTGAGCATTTCGATATGCTCGACCCGAGCATCGAGCACCTGAGCATTTACTGCTCGCCCATCACTAGTTAAGACCAGAAAATGTCCAGATGGTGGGATTAATGAGCGATAAATATGCTTCTATTTTTAGCAAACACTGAGGGGTCCACATTGCTCTTAACATCTGTTACAGGGTTTCTTCAATTCTGCATGGCAATGACGATTATATCCTCTTGACCAGAAATGCCAGTCACAGTGCCATAGTACTAGTGCGCATCAAAGCAACAACAACAAAGTCCCTATTCTTCACATAAGCAACAGAAACAGATACACTATGGAACCTCCTGACATCATTTATTGTTATGGTATTTTATGGTTAATCTCTTTTTATTAATTATAGAGAAAAGGGTAAAACAGTACATGTCATACAAATAAGTATAAATATAAATCAAAACATCAAATGAGGAATACACCGTTAAGTCAGCAAAACAAAATGTCATTCAATATACAATCACGGAGAGAAATACCCTCCTTAGGTGTAAGGTGATCTGTATCTTAATCAAAAACCGTAAATAGGGGAACGTGAGACCCCTATCTTGATCTAGGGACCTCTGAACTAGAGGGAGTTGGTATATTCTTGAAAGATATAATAGTAACTAACTCCTTTTCGTCAAATTGGACAGTAGTAAACATGTCGCTAATGGTGTAACACTTATTATCTCCGTACTGACAACATAGCATCAGTGAAAATTAGGCCTCGCAGCGTCATCAGGAAGTTCAGTCTTGTTATGGTATTTTGATAAAAGATGGGTTAAATTTGAAAGGGATGATGTAACACATTTCATAATTATCTCCACTCATCCTAAAGTAATGCTTGTCATGGAGTTGTGGTATGGCAGCAACATTTCTGCTTGTCCACAGACCTCCTCTGCTTTTTTTCCCTTAGTCCACAGTTTCTTTGGACACGTAAACTGCAGAGATTGTGTCGGACATAGAAAATTCAACATTGTAATGCTCAGGTAGTGAGTTTACTACTCCTTTTTGCAGAATCCACCTCTAAATGGTTCTCTTGATAATCCCATCTACACTGTCAACTGGACCCTTACCATGGGTAATTGAGCACCCATGTTAGGCCGGCTTCACACTGCGGTGTGATCCGGTCATGTGCTGTCCGGGATGACCCAGACAGCCGCAGACCGGATCAGCACACAGGACTGGGGGGCTAATATGCCCTCCGGTCCGGTGTGTGCAGCTGCAGCTGCTGACAGGTCAGGGCCGCGGCGCCCGCGGTCCTGACTTATCAGCAGCGGGAACTGCGTGTGCTGCACACTGGATCGGTGGGCATATTAACCCCCCAGTCCTGTGTGCTGATCCGGTCCACGGCTGTCTGGGTCATCCCGGACAGCACATGACCGGATCACGCCGCAGTGTGAAGCGGCCCTTAGACAGGATTGTTATACATTTATACTATATTTACTTGTGTGCAAGAACGGTCATATTACAGCGTGCACGGTTTCAGTAAAATATGAGCTTGGAAACATTACATATCTTAGATTCCGACACATTTTTTAATCCGTGTGATCTTAATGGTTTATCAGCTGAGTTTGAGTGCCCGGCAATGTTTTCATTAAAATTAGGTCAAAAAGGTATTCAGGCTTCTCATGTTTTTTTTTGTTTTTTCTTAATAAAATTATTGGCTTCACGGTAAATGTTAAAAATATATAGGACACAATTGTTATGTTACATCCGTTATATTGCTATGTTGCATCAGTTACGTCTCTTTCTGTAGCACTGCTTAAAGTAAGCAAAAAATTGCGATGACAAATATGCACAAAAAGCAGATAACTAGATCTTCTCTGACTGTGTTTCCAAGAAATCAGACTGCTGTTTTAACGTTAAAAAATTGATAGAAATTGTAGCAGACTTTAAAAAGGATAACACATTTTGATCATTGCCAAATTCTCCAAGAACAACTTTCTTTTGTGGATTATAAGATAGTAAAGAGATATCTGGGCAAAGGTAGACATATTTGGTATTGCCATGTCCAGAAAAATTTTATGTACCAAAATATAACAATAATTACCTGATTCGTAAACACTGTAAACAGAAAGAAATTCAAAAACATCAAGATTAAATTTTTGCGATCTCCGGATTAATGCAAAAAATGCTGTAATAAGGGATCAAAATGTCATATCTATCCCAAAATGGTATCAATAAATTGTCGTCCCACCCCACAAGACATAAGCCCTTGCATAGACCCATTAACCAAAAAATGGAAGCTTTACAGGTCTTGGAAAATGATTAAAGAAAATATTTTTTTGCAAAGTTCAGATTTTTTTTAGCATCAGCAGCCAGATACAAAACCAACACAGCACTTGGCAGGATGCAGTCAGACCCCATTAAATAGAGCAAACCAAGGTGCACAGAGCAGATAAAATCACCATCTACCTACAAAGACATGTGGGAGGTGACTTGCCATGCACATATTGGGCCTGCATAGGATGCCATTCACATTGATACATACGATGCAGAGTGTCTGATAGCTACCTATTGGTCCTGCCACCAGACCAAAGGGGCCGCCCAGTACGATGTCTCCACACCTCTGGATGAACGGCGCCCCATAGGGCCCAACTTACAAAGTTCTGATTTTTTAACACTAATACAATAAACTGGACAAGTTTGGTGTCGTTTTTATCATACTGACGAGGACACTCATATTTCTTGGTCATATTTACTACATAAGGTATGTCGTAAAAGCAATTCCCTAAAAACAATGTCTGAATTACATTTTTTTCACGGCACAGGGAATTTTTTTCCCCATTTTTCATTACACTATGTGGTAAAGAATAATACCTTTCAAAAGTACGAGTTGTTCCACAGAAAACAAGCCCTTATATGTCTATGTTGCAGCAAAATAAAAACTTTATGGCTTTTGTAAGAAAGGGAGGATAAAACGAAAACAGAAAAATGGAAATTGGCTGCATCGGGAAGAGGTTAAACAGTAAAAAATATAAACAACAGTACTCAACACATGGATGGTATTTGGGTGGTGTCTCCTCCTCATACATAATAACCATGGTGTCTCTTTTTTACAGGGCTGAATATACTTGGGTGCAACCTGTGCAGCCATTCAGGGACCCAACTTTCAAGGGAGCCCACTTCCACCTCCAAAATAGCAAGAATACTCTTACAGACCCATTTTCAGGCTTCTTTCACAAATACGTGGAAAAAATTCACTTGTGAGGGGGCTGTTTTATTGTGCCCGTGTGTCCCACATCGTGGGTCATACGTGTGCTGTTCGTGTGCTATCCATGCAGGGCCCGCTCCAAATTTTTGTGGTCCTGGGCGAAAGAGTCTTAATGGGCCCCTTTTATACTCTGCCCCCACCCCTCCAAATTATATATGACACACACCGCTCTGCTACATGCCCATAGAAATAGATGGCTCTGCTACATGCACATGTAGACACACAGCTCTACTACATGCACACTACACATAGTACACACACAGCTCTGCTACATGAACATACAGATACACACACACACACAGTTCTACTACATGAACATACAAATACAACACACACAGCACTGGTACATGCCCAATTCATGCCATACAGATGCACGCAGCTCTGCTACATGCACACTACACATAGACATACATGTCCATAGACATAGATGGTTCTGCTACACGCACATGTAAACACACAGCTCTGCTACATGCACACTTCACATAATACACACACAGCTCTACTACATGAACATATAGATACACACACAACACTTGTACATGCCTAATTCATGCACATACAGACACACACAGCTCTGCTACATGCACACTACACATACAGATCAACTGCATAGACATACATACCATCCTGCTACAACTGCAGCACATATAAACACAGCTCTGCTCATTAATACATACATGTACATACATATAACAAAGCTCTGCCATGCACAATACATGACATACAATACACACTCAGCTCATGCCACATATAACTATTCTTGCACTGCAGTCCTTAAGTCTGGGTCCATGTCGCGATCTTCACACTGCTATGCTTTGTCTCTGCTGTATATTGTTATGAATGGTTCCTGGATGGGGTTGAGCTGTCAACCTGTTTTTGTCTGTGTTATTTTTCATGCTGGGTCTGGGGTGGTGGAGTCACAGGTGTTCCTCCTCCCCAGTCATTAGTATGCTATTTAAGTATGCAGTTTCTTCTGCTTGGTGTCAATTGTATGCTTGCATGTGCCATGTCGCTCTGGTGCTTCCTAGCTCTGCTATCTGGCATTGTCTGACCTTAGTTTTGTTTGCCTGATTTTCTGAACCCTTGCCTTGTGACCTGTTTATGCTTCTGTCTTTTACCTGATTTATGCATCGCTCTCCTGGCATACCTGAGCTTGGCTCGCTCACTCGTATTTTGGACTTTGTCTCTGGCTTATCCTGAAACTGACCCTGTATTGTCTGACTGCTCTTTCACAACTATCCCAGTAAGTAGTGACTGTGTCTCTTATGGTAGTAACTCACATCACAGTCTGGCTCTGCTTTCTTCTCGTACAGTAACTTTTTTCCCTTACATATCCATGATGTCTCTCTCTCCATGCTTTATATCTGTCATGTCTCTCTCCTCCTACATTCTAAATGTAGCTTCACCTGAGCGTATAAAAAAATTGATCCGATTTTCATCAAGAAAAGTTGGATGTTTTTTTTGTCATTTTCATCCATGTGTAATCCGTATTTTTGTAGTAGCAGTTATAATTTACAAGAGCATTGGCAGTTTCCTATGTTACAGAATTGCAATGTATCTGTACTGTATCACCTGATTTTTTTTTTTTTTTTTTTTTTCATGTTTGCACCCAAAGCCTTGAATGGATGTGTCTCATCTGCATCAACTTTGCATGCTGAGATTTTTTTTTTTCACACACACATATTCCGTAAGTAAAGAAATCGGTTATCTGCAGTACCTTATTGAAGAGCATTGATCTAAGGCTGCTTTCACATAACGATTTTGTGAAATCTGACGCTGCCCGATATAAATCGGACAGCATCGGATTCAAACTGATCCCTGCAATCGGATGCCAAATAGGCATCCAATTCCGACATTTTGCAGGATCAGTTTGGCCGGCTCCTCCTGTCATCTCGCTCCTCTCTGCCTCCTGTCACCTGCCTGTCCCCTGTTCTCCCCTGCTCTCCCCCGTACTCCCACTTCTCCCCTCTTCTCCCCTGTGTTTTCCTGTTCTCCCCTGGTACTCCTGATTTCTTCCGTTTACTCCCCGCTTCTCCCCTCTCTCCCCTGTGTTTTCCTGTTCTCTCCCACTTCTCCCTGTGTATTCCTGTTCTCCCCCTGTACTCCCGCTTCTTCCCTGTCTCCCTGTGTTTCCTGTTCTCCCCCGGTACTCCCGCTTCTCCCCTTGTTTCCTGTTCTCCCCGTTCCTTTCCCTGTTCTCCCCGTTTTCCTGTTCTCCCCCAGTACTCCCGCTTCTCCCCTGTGTTTCCCCCTCTTCTCCCCTCTCCTCTGGACTAAAAAATAAAAAATCATCTTCATTCTCACCTGTCCACGAGTCCCCAGGAATCTCCAGCTATATCTTCTGATCCTAGGACCTCGCGTGATGTCACAGTCACATGACCGGTTACCGTGGTAACTGTTCATGTGACTGTGACATCACGGCAGGTCCTACAGGCAGGAGGTGCTGAAGACGCCAGGGGACTCGTGGACAGGTGTGCATACATATTCTTTACTTTTAACCCCTGCTTTACTTAATTTTACTTCCACAATGTATGTATATACATTGGGGAAGTGAAATTAATGGTTAGGAGCAGTTTTAGTGTACTGAGCCTGCTCAGCACACTAAAATCGGGTCTGAGGAGACATCAGATATTTTCTCGGACCCTGCTCCATAGGGCCCCATGTTAAAAACCACGGTTCGGATCGGATTTGGCCTAATTGGCATCCGATTTGTCAGATCCGATTCTATCCTATTTTTTTATTCGGATGCAAAAATTGGAGCAGTCGCAATTCGGATGCCATTTAGTGCACATAAAAATCGGTCTGATCCCCATAGGACTACATGGGGCCAAATTTGGATCCAATGCCGTCCGATTTATATCGGACAGCGTCGGATTTCACAAAATCGTTATGTGAGAGCAGCCTAAGAGATGTATGAAAAAATAGTTTTGTGGACGAGCCCTAACCATGATGTCTCTCTCCTCATTCATTATAACTGTGCAATCTCTCTCCTTATACTTTATATATTATAAACTTATTTTCCCTTACACATTATGCCTGTGATATATTTTTCTTTTCATAAATTAAATGTGATGTTTCTCCTCATACATTGTAAGTATTTAATCTCTCTCACTATTACTTATCAGTCTGTCATCACTTTCTCAATCCCTCCGTTATACTTTTCACACTTCTTCCAATTCCGCCTTCACATCTGTGTTATTTCCTATTACCGTAATCTTCTCCATCTTCCCTACTTCTTTCACCATTGTAACTGTAATTCAGTAAACTCTCCCCGTATGTGCACACTCCTTGCTCCACCCTCCCTCGTCTTTGGTTTCTATGCCTGGTACTTTCCTTTATTGTTCCTCTACTGTGTTTTAATTAACTTCGGTTGTTCCCCTCTTCCTGGTAAGCATTTGTGTCAGAGACAGAAATTCAGGGAAATGCTTAAGATTTTTTTGAAGTAGAAAGTAACAATCATTTCTTTGTTTCCATGCCTGAGGTCACACGGATACTCAGCAGTAAGGCACCAATTCTGGATTTTCGTTGTGCACCCTTTGTTGAGTGATATTGATCCTTTATTGTTCTTTAGGATACTTTTACATACTTCTAACTGAAATCCAGCACTCTGAGACAAATTCATTATTGCTTTTGTATTTATTTATTTTGTATTATGTGGCACCAAATTCACTTTCATTTGCTCTCTTTTTAAAGTCTATTCTATTTGGCTTTTTTTTTGCTCTCCACATGTTTTTACCTCAGTTGAATTCTGGTGAAAATGTGCTACATCCATACAACTGAGTACTTCTAACTAAAGGCCCCGTTACAGGGAACGATATTGTGAACGATATCGCTGAAACGTCACGGGTTTGGAGTAGTTGAAACGACATCGTTAGGACGTCGTTGCGTGTGACACTGAGATACGACTATAATAAATCGTTGGATCTTTGATCACAGATTTGAGAACATGTTCTCAAATCAGACGATCCTCGATCAGCCAACCTGCTGCATCATTTGTGTGACACCGCGATAACGATGTCTTTCATGACTTCGCCTATTCACAACAGTGAACAAGGATCGTTCACTGGGTTGTGTGAACGATAGCTGCTCGCTACATCGTTGGTGCGTCGTCCACGATATCTAGACGTGTGACATCTCATCAACGGTGTCAAAAAGATGTCCTAATTACCGTGCGCCCATGAGATCGTTGGTCATATCGTTTCAACATTGAAGCGTGTAACGGTATCTTAAGTCAGACATTTTTGCAACACTTTACAAAACATGCAACTGCACTAAAATAACATTTTTTACTTTGTGCATAATTCATGAATCCCATAAGCCATATTGATGAACTTGGCACAAAAAGTTCGGTGACTACCACAAGACGTGAAAAGAATAGTGACTTCAGAAACAAATGATGAATAGGACCCACATTTTTTTACCTAATACATAGCTTTACCATCTTCTGCCTTAGCAACTCTAAACCCAGTCCTATTTCAGACTCCATAACATAGTTACTCCAAACTGAAATTGCATAATGGCCAATTCATTAAGACTGGAGTTGTGCATACTAGTTTTAATGAAAGGCTTGCTGGAATACAATGCATTGAATAAACTAAGAGTAGTGATGGGTGAACCCGCAGATGTTCGGTGGACCCGACAGACTTTTTTAAAGTTTGAATTTGGGGCCAGACGTGACTTGAAGTTTACTTGTTACGACTAACACACAGGATTGTGTTGAAACACGTCAATTTACTCTAGGTTGATGTTATTTAAAGTGTACTAAATATAAGACAAACATTTGGAGCAATTTAGTGGCCTCTTCAGAACTTTTTCTTGTTTGGAATACTTTAATTTTCCAGCCGACGGGCATCTGACTGAGGCATGGATCCAGAGTGGTGTGTCAACATTTAGTATGGTGAGCGTTTTCTCACTTACTGACTCTATCTGATTGCAGTGTGTTTCAGGACAGTGCTGGACAATTTTTGGTAGAGTATAAAAGCAACATCATCATTGCTAGAATAGTAGACCCAATGTTTGTTTGACTGGAAATGTCTGCATCTTAGTTCACTATTTCCGATTAACTCGAGTCCTGTTCTTTCCATTTCGGCTTTGAGGATGTTGAGTTTGTCTTGGTTCGTGGTTTGTACATTTCAAGTTCCGAACTTTATGAAATCTCTGCAGCTTTTGATCTTCCTGTTTGAGCAAGTGATATCAGCACCAAAACATCTTTGCAGCTTTGATCATGGCGCGTCATGAGACTTGATCTTACTCAGGTCGACCATGTGCTCTTACCCTGTTGCTTGTTGAGTGCCTTTCAACCTATCAGTGCATCTTCCAGCACAATATAGAATTCCTTTATTTGTACTCTCCATCAAGTTGTCTTGACATGATACAGAAGTAGATAGCCAGTCCTTTATCCCACACAGTAATGTGGCTCCTGTGAAGAAGCCGTGCTGAATCAAAGTTGTATGTTGTCAATACAAAAGCACCTCCTTGTGCTGCATCCTGCTGCTGATGTTGGCACTTCGCAGTATGCTTAATTTGGTACTTCAGTTGAAACCTGTCCACCTGGGATGTACCTGACGGCAAAATACATTGCTAATGGCATGGCATTCAACATCATCAATCCACACAAAGGCACACAAAAAATACAGAATACAAACCTCAAATAGACAATTCAGACTACAAAAACACAAAACATACAATATGCAATAACACAACAAATACATATAACAATACAGAAAATACACAATACAGACAATCAAAAATATATAGGGTAGTCATCAGATACACAATACAGAAATTAAACACACAATAAAAACAATAGCAGAATACACATAACAAAAATATGGTAACACATTACTATACAGTGCTAAATCATTCCAATATACAGAGCTCAAATACCAAAATACAGTGCTTAAATAATGAAAAAAAAAAATCCAATATATAGTGAAACAATTTCCAACAACATAAGATGCTCGAATATGTACAGAAAGAAAAAAATACCATAAATTAATACCAGTATACGGTACTCAAAAAATACCAATATACACAAAAAAAATCCAATCAACTAATGCCAATATACAGTGCTTAAAAAATACCAAAAATACAAAAAAAACAAGAAAAAACAGTCCAATTTACAGTACTCAAATAATGTGTAAAAAAAAAAATACTTTACAAGGCTAAACTAACATGATTAAGGCAGATGTGGCACCCCAGGGTCCAAGTGCCACAGTGTTATTATCGCCCTTGGGTGGTAGTGCCACGCTTGAGAGCAACAGAGGGACTTCACACCAGGCAAAACCCAAAGCACACAACACTTTTCTGCCTCCAAGCCTGAAGGGGGAGACGAAGAGCCAGCTTCAGGGTGAGCTCCCCTATAAATTCCGGTCTGGGGCTGAGTTAGTCAGTTCAGTTCCTAGGAGGACTAAGGAAGACATCCTGTGGACTTGGAGCAGTGGTAAGCTCCTCCCAGGGTGGCTAAGCCTAGTTTGAGGGACCCAAGGCAGGAGTCTGAGGAAGTGGAGAGGAGCCCGGGAAGTGGACCGGTCATGCTCAGCGCCAAGGATGGACACCAGAGTCCGAGGCTGTGCAGGGCCGAACAACCCGGTAGGCAATACCGGAAGGTGGGGGATTCCAAGTCCCCCAGCCACACTGTGCCTGGAGGCAAAGCAGCGTAAAGCAGCGTAAAGAGCCCAGCAACATCCGCCTGAGACTTGGGGCTAGAGAAGGACTCAAGTTGCCTGCCATGCCGACACCAAGCAGCAGAGAGAGGGCCAGCAGCTCAGCTTAAGCAGCAGCAGAGACTCGTTACAAAGCACAGCAGGGAAGCCTCAGAACTTGCCACAGGTGAGGAGAACTCCAAGTTGCTCTCAGGTGCACGGACTCAGCTTAGTAACACCAGTCGGAATTACAGTGCACCAGTAAAAGGACTGAGGAACCAACAAACCATGAGTCTGTCTGTAGCTTTGCGCCCGCCATACCATGACAGCTGACTCCAGGGGTTGAGCTCCTACAGACAGATGTTTTTAGGACTGGTGCTACGGATACGGTAACAGCGCTGGTTCAGCTGGAGCATTAGGTACAACCGCTGGGCGGTTACTGACTGGCACAGAGGATACAGCTGAAGGCAGGCTTTGATGGTATGGCAGCTAGGCAGATTCATGCTGGCACACATAGTTTTCTCCTGTGTGTAGGCAGATGAAGAGAACACCAACATATTGTCTAGGTATAAGACACCACATGAGTAGAGAAGGTCCCGAAAGACATCTTTCATAAATTCCTGGAAGACCGCCAAGGTTTAACCCACCAGGCATTACCCGGTACCTGTAGCAGCCTTCACGGGTCTTAAAGGCAGTTTTACATTCAGAGACAATACAGTGCCTACAAGTAGTATTCAACCCCCTGCAGATTTAGGTGGTTTGATAAGATGCAAATAAGTTAAAGCCTTCAAACTGCAAACGAGAGTAGGATTTATTAACAGAAGCATAAATCTTACAAACCAAAAAGTTATGTTGCTCAGTTGAATTTTAATAAATTTTAAACATAAAAGTGTGGGTCAATTATTATTCAACCCCTCAAACCACCAGCATTCTGTTTGGTCCCCCTAAAGTATTAAGAAGTAATTCAGGCACAAAGAACAATGAGCTTCACATGTGTGGATTAATTATCTCTTTTGCCAGCCTTTTCTGACTATTTAAAACCCTCCCCAAACTTGTGAACAGCACTCATACATGGTCAACATGGGAAAGACAAAGGAGCATTCCAAGGCCATCAGAGACAAGATCGTGGAGGGTCACAAGGCTGGCAAGGGGTACAAACCCTTTCCAAGGAGTTGGGCCTACCTGTCTCCACTGTTGGGAGCATCATCCGGAACTGGAAGGCTTATGGAACTACTGTTAGCCTTCCACGGCCTGGACAGCCTTTGAAAGTTTCCTCCCGTGCCGACGCCAGGCTTGTCCGAAGAGTCAAGGCTAACCCAAGGACAACAAGGAAGGAGCTCCAGGAAGATCTCATGGCAGTGGGGACATTGGTTTCAGTCAATACCATAAGTAACGTACTCCACCGCAATGGTCTCCGTTCCAGACGAGCCCGTAAGGTACCTTTACTTTCAAAGCGTCATGTCAAGGCTCGTCTATAGTTTGCTCATGATCACTTGGAAGACTCTGAGACAGACTGGTTCAAGGTTCTATGGTCTGATGAGACCAAGATCGAGATCTTTGGTGCCAACCACACACGTGACGTTTGGAGACTGGATGGCACTGCATACGACCCCAAGAATACCATCCCTACAGTCAAGCATGGTGGTGGCAGCATGATGCTGTGGGGCTGTTTCTCAGCCAAGGGGCCTGGCCATCTGATCCGCATCCATGGGAAGATGGATAGCACGGCCTACCTGGAGATTTTGGCCAAGAACCTCCGCTCCTCCATCAAGGATCTTAAGATGGGTCGTGATTTCATCTTCCAACAAGACAACGACCCAAAGCACACAGCCAAGAAAACCAAGGCCTGGTTCAAGAGGGAAAAAATCAAGGTGATGGAGTGGCCTAGTCAGTCTCCTGACCTTAACCCAATTGAAAACTTGTGGAAGAAGCTCAAGATTAAAGTCCACATGAGACACCCAAAGAACCTAAATAACTCGGAGAAGATCTGCATGGATGAGTGGGCCAAGATAACTCCAGAGACCTGTGCCGGCCTGATCAGGTCTTATAAAAGACGATTATTAGCTGTAATTGCAAACAAGGGTTATTCCACAAAATATTAAACCTAGGGGTTGAATAATAATTGACCCACACTTTTATGTTTAAAATTTATTAAAATTCAACTGAGCAACATAACTTTTCAGTTTGTAAGATTTATGCTTCTGTTAATAAATCCTACTCTTGTTTGCAGTTTGAAGGCTCTAACTTATTTGCATCTTATCAAACCACCTAAATCTGCAGGGGGTTGAATACTACTTGTAGGCACTGTATATGTTATAAGCGGCACCGGATATTTAATTCTGATTTGATTGTGGCCTCTATGGTCGATACATGGCGCTAGAGACCCGTCTATTTTTTTGTAACAAAAAAAGATCCTGGCTCCAGTGGGGGAGTAGGATTTTTGGATAAACCCCCTAGTCAGATACTCTCTAATGTATTTGGACATTGGTTTGGATCTCTGCCTGGGACAGAGGGTAGATTCATCCATGGGTTGGTGAGAAACCAGGAAGTAGGTCGATAGGACAATCATATGGATGACGTGGTGGCAGAGTCTCGGCCTCCTTCTTGTCAAAGACGCCCACATAGGACTTCCATCTTTCTTTTCCTGCTAAAGACTAAACATAGACAAACATAATTCATCATCTTTCCCCATCACACTCTTCCACACCACCAATCCTATCCATCTAAAATTAAATGGCTTCTCACTTTCTCCAGTACCGCATGCTCGCTGCCTAGGATTAATCCTTGACCCTGTACTCGCTTTCAAACCACATATCCAAGCTTTTGCCACCTACTGCCAACTCCAACTCAAAAATATTTCCCGGATCAGTACATTCCTTGACCAAGAAACTGTAAAAACACTCATGCATGCCCTCATCAGCTCTCGCTTCGACTACTGCAACCTCCCACTCTCTGGCCTCCCCTCTAGCACTCTTGAATTCCTCTAATCTACCCTAAGCTCTGATGCCTGACTAATCTTCCAGTCTTACTGCTATTCCCCAGCTTCTCCTCTCTACCAAGCCCTTCACTGGCTTCTCACTGCGCAGATACTCCAATTCAAAACCCTAACCATGACATGCAAAGCCATCCACAACCTGTCCCCTCCATACATCTGTGAAATGGTCTCCAGGTACTTGCCTACACGCAACCAGCAATCCTCTCAAGATCTCCTTCTCTAATCCCCTCTTATCTGTTCTTCCCACAACTGCATACAAGATTTCTCCCATGCATCCCCCATACTCTGGAACTCTTTGCCCCCAATACATCAGACTCTCGCCAACTGTGGAAACCTTCAAAAGGAATCTGAAGACCTACCTCTTCCAACAAGCCTACAACCTGCAGTGAGTCTCAGTCCATGAAACCGTCGCACGTCCAGCCCTACTTTTCATGACAGAGCTGTCCCCCTCGGAGTACGTCTCCTGATCTCCAGTCCAAGACAGGCTCATGCATCTGAAGCCACAGGATACCCAGCAGATAGAGAAAATCTCTTCTATGTGCTTTCTAGTCTGAGTGCAGTATTCCCACCCAAAGTTCCACTTGCTTGGTGATGAACCAGACAGGTTCAGTCAGCGGTTTTCCATCCACGGTTGAGCTAGTGATCAGCGCTTAAAGTCACTGGATGGGAATCTATTATCGATCCACTGTGGCCTCTTGCACAAAGTTCCATATGGAACCAGAGTTTAGAAAGGCCGACTTATTGATTTGGACAGAACCACAGGGTTCGGAGACTCATCTTTCCAGCCCAGTTTGTTTGACAGAGTGCAGAAACCGACAGTATACTGTCCCACAGTAAGATCTTCCTGGCAAAGAGAAGTTGAGTGGCATTGGAGCCAACAAGATCCATGGCCTAAAACTGTAACGCTCGATGGGGAAAGCCTACGGGAGTGGACCAATGGGCCATGTGATAGAGCCAATTACAGCTGTCAATTCCAGGTAGACACAGGAAGCCTTGCCGGGTAAACGTCTGGTTTATTGCTGTCATAAACCATATGAACACAACCAAACTGGCGATCAGATTCTTAGGTTCAGAGCTGCATACTGTGCTCTGCTACACTCCAAACTCACACCAGAGAAAAAAAAACAGAGGTGAACATTTAACTTCTCTGACCACACCTCAGGGAGGGAGGGACATGGTGAATCAGCCCCAGCTCACATAACGGAGTTCATCAATCTGGCTGACACATATCTCCCATCACTTACGGTACCAGTAATCAAATTACAGCCAAAATACTTATCTTGACCTAGAGGACCATACCTATGCAGCTACTAAGTTTTCTCTAAAGCCTCAGAAGGAAAGATTGTTCTTATGCTGGTAGGTAGCTGCGAGGAGCAAGTCCAGGGCTCTTGGTACCGTAACAGCTGACTCCACAGACAGGCACAGTCTCTGGTGTGGACAGGTGAAGCCAGATGGCTGACGGCAGAAGGCTGGTTTGGCTGGAGCAGTTGTTACGATCACTGGATGACTACTGACTGTCACAGAGAATACAGCTGCAGGCAGGCTCTGATGGTATGACAGCAAGGCAGGTTCAGGCTGGCATACATGGTGTGGCAACTGGGCTGGTAAGACAGTAAGATAGCAGGACTGGTACAGACAGTTTGCAGGCATTGCTGTACTAGGAACAGACCAGGGTTAGACAAGGTACAGAACTCAGGAAATAGTAAATGGGGACCTGACAACTAGCAACAAGTCTTAAGGCACAGACCATGTTGCTCAGGGACTTCCCATAAGGGGAAGGTGCCTTAAATTCTCTGCTTCTCAGCCATGCGCTAAGAAACATTTCTTGATAGAGCATGCCGAGCCCACAGCCTAAGCACACTTCCCGGAGACCTGTACTGTGTGCGCACGTCCTGGGAGCAGGAAGCAAAATATGGAGCCCGAGTAAACTTCATGGGACTGACGAAAGGTTGAATATGCAATGGCCACCATTCTCCCTGCTTTGGAGATGCCATCACAGTGGCGGGCACTACATGGAGGACTATGGAGGTGCATTATTCTATATGGAGGTGCATTATTCTATATCACGGATTATGGGGTATACATTATTCTATATGGAAGACTATGGAGGGTGCATTGTTCTATATGGAAAACTATAGAGTGAACATTATTCTATATGGAGAATTCTGGGGTGCATTATTCTATATGTATGGGGAGTAGGAGTATGGGGGTGCATTATTGTAAATGGAGGTCACAGGATGTGCATTATTTTATATAGAGAACTATGGCATGTGTATTATTCTACATGGAGAACTATACAGGTGCATTATTCTATACGGAGGACTATGGGGTGTGCATTATTCTATATGTAGGACTGTGGAGGTGCATTATTCTATGTAGAGGATGTCACGAACCTTCCGCTGGTACCATTCTTCCATTCAGGATTTGAGTTGCTCAGGTGTTCCAACTTCCATTGATTGCTGTGTTACTTAGTTGAGAATGCTGCCAGTTGCTCTGATCTCTGTTATCTGATCTGTTTGATTACTCTTTTGCCTGTTCCCTGTTCTTGTTATTCTCCTGGTATTTTGACACCTGGACGTGACATATATATGCCTTTATTTAATCCCTGAATCCTCTTAGCTATCTCCTGGAAAACCTGAACATGGACCATTACATAACTATGTTTTTATCTACCCCTGAATACTATGAACGCTCCTGAAACTGACCCCAGAATACCTGACATCCCTGTTGCATCCATTCCTGTAAGTAGTGACTGTGTCACAACCAAGTTTGAGTAGTTACTAGCTTCATACTCTGTGTCAAAACCTAGCTTTTGTAGTGACTAGCGTCACAGAGGACTATGGGATATGCAGTATTCTATATGCAGGACTATGGGGTGTGCATTATACAATATGGAGGACTAATATATATATAAATGTATGTATGTATGTATATATATATATATATATATATATATATATATATATATATATATATATATATATATATATATGAAGAGATTACTCCTAATGTGAGAAATAAGTGAAATCTTTGGCATGCTACTATACCTATATTATGGTGCTGTATCTGTGCATGATGGCTTGTGATGTGTGTTAAAGGGGCCCATTGAGACTTTCACCCAGGGCCGTTGAAATCCTGGAGCTGGCCCTGAAAGAAGGTGATGCAAATGTAATTAGCATTAAATCATCGGAGATGAGTTGGAGATTTTAGATTGATGATAACATGCTGAAGGCTCAATAGACTAAATAGATGATGGAATAGTCTAGCTACCAACAATGCAATAAGATAATGAAATAATACAGATGCAATTTTTCTATAAGTCTGCATGAAAGGTGTCATAAGTAATTCATTGCCTCTTCTCTTTGGTTAAAAGGTAAAAAGTCTTTATTTAGGCATTCACATCCATAAAAACTTTACAAAGAAACCCCCTGGGGCCCGCCAGATGCATTTCAAGGTAAAACCCCCTTAAAGAGGACCTGTCACCCCCGTGGTGCTTTCAAAAGTGAAAGCACCACTAAATGCAGCGTGTATGCTCTTAACGTCACACAGAGCAGGAGCACAAGAGGAGCGCAGACCCAGAAGAAGAGGCAGTGGCAGACACATAGAGGGAGCGGAACACACAAGGAGGAGGCAGGGAGGACAGTGCCAGTGGCGAGGACCTCTTAATCAGATCCGACCCACGGCACCTATTAACTGTAAAGTTTGCAAAGTGTTTTTTTTGGGGTACAGGGGGGAAGGTAGAGCCAGGGGTGGACATACCACATATGCAGCCTGTGCATTGAACCGGGGCCCTGAGCAGGAGGGGGCCCCTGAGGAATTTAAAGCAATAGCTATTCACATAGCTAGCAGCAGCATCAGTCTAAGCAGTGGGCCCCTCCGCTGCAGGCATATGATGATTCTGAGCTGACACGGGCCCCTCTAGTGACACTGCACTGGTCTTCTCTTTGGAACAGCGCTGAGAGGAAGGAGGGAGCAACTCACAATGAGCCTCGGTGATTGATTCACTGTCCTGCTCGATCTGCTCTGCTGCCCAGGCCCTGCACACTACACACTGTGCACTAGTCTGAATGATATGGAATTGGAAAGGTATGAGAAGGTGGCAGGGGACTGGATACTAGAGGGGGAAATAGCATAATTTATTACCCCTGTATAGGGTTGTATGTGACATTGGTGCTTTACAGCATGTCAGTCAGTCACAGACCCCACTTTATAAGCACCTCCATGATCGGCTGACAGGAATATGCAGCAGGAAACTCTGTGGTGTGATAGGAGCTGAACACTTCCCGCCTTGTGGAAATGTAAGAATATTGTTTTAGAAAATAAAAAACTAGTTTCTATGTGAACCATGTTGTGAGTAGCGGTCACTGTCACATAGACACAAATTGTGTGTGCAGAGGCTGCTAGTGACAGCACAAGGCTAGGCTGTATTAGGCTGCAATCCCTCTCACAAATCCTATAAATCCATATGCAAAATAGCTTATTGGGTCCACCGTTTACTATTAACCCCTTCACTCCTGGGTGATTTTCCGTTTTTCCTCCTCCTTCCAAGAGCCATAACTTTTTTATTTTTCCATCAGTATAGACATATGACGGCTTGCTTTTTGCGGGACGAGTTGTACTTTCAGATGAAACCATTTACTTTACCATCTATTATAATAAAACCTTAAGGCAACTTCCGTCAGGATGTAACGGTATGGTACGTCACCTCCTGGCTGAAGTTGCCTGTACACCCATCTGGGTGCTCCAATATGGCCACCCATTGCCGGGAGCAGGGCTTCCATAGCCCCACTCCCTCCATCGGTACAAGTGCCACCGGAACCCCCCCTTTCCTCCGGCCCCCTCTGCTCTCACCCCTGCCTGGCGTTAGTTATGCTCACCTATCCTCTATCCAACACTGTCTCCCAGCAAGGTCTACGTGCTTACAGGACCTGTGATGATGTCACAGAGCGACATCAGGTCACATGACCGCAGTTACTGTGGTAACTGCAGTCATGTGACCCAATGATGCTCTGTGACATCATCACAGGTCCTGTAAGCACAAGGACCTTGCTGGGAGGCAGCGTTGGATAGAGGATAGGTGAGCATAACTAACGCCAGGCAGGGGTGAGAACGGAGGAGTGAGAACGGAGGAGTGAGAACGGAGGAGTGAGAACGGAGGAGTGAGAACGGAGGAGTGAGAACGGAGGAGTGAGAACGGAGGGGTGAGAACGGAGGGGGAGGGGGGCGAGGCTGAGACACAAGGGGACAGGCAGAGGGGACACAGAGGCACGGGGGACACAGGCATAGGGGGACAGGACACAGGGGCACAGGGGAACACAGACAAGGGGAGAGGAGATGCACAGGGGGATAGGAGAGGCACAGGGGGACACAGACAGGGGGAGAGGAAAAGCACAGGGGGATACGAGAGGCACAGGGGGACACAGACAGGGGGAGAGGAAAGGTACAGGGGGACACAGGGGGAGAGGAAAGGCACAGGGGGACCCCCGGCTCCATCCTGCCCACGCCGGCTCCATCCTGCCCCCGCCGGCTCCATCCTGCCCCCGCCGGCTCCATCCTGCCCCCGCCGGCTCCATCCTGACCCTCCGGCTCCATCCTGCCCCGCTCGCCACCATCCTGCCCCACTCGCCACCATCCTGCCCCACTCGCCACCATCCTGCTCCCCCACCGGCTCCTTCCTACCCCTGCCGACTCCATCCTGCCCCCCCACCATCCTGCCCCCCCGCCACCATCCTACCCCGCTCGCTCCATCCTGCCCTGCTTGCTCCATCCTGCTTCCCCTGCCAGCTCCATCCTGCCCCCCCGCCACCATCCTGCCCCCCCACCACCATCTTGCCCCCCCCGCCACCATCTTGCCCCCGCTGGCTCCATCCTGCCTCCGCCGGCTCCATCCTGCGCCGGTCGCCACCATCCTGCCCCCGCCGACTCCATCCTGCCCCCGCCGACTCCATCCTGCCCCCACCGACTCCATCCTGCCCCCGCCGACTCCATACTGCCCCCGCCGGCTCCATCCTACCCCATACGGCTCCATCCTGACCCCTTTGGCTCCATCCTGACCCTCTGGCTCCATCCTGCCCCGCTCGCCACCATCCTGCTCCCCCGCCACCATCCTGCTCCCCCGCCGGCTCCATCCTGCCCCTGCCGACTCCATCCTGCCCCGCTCGCTCCATCCTGCCCTGCCGGCTCCATCCTGCCCCGCCGCTGGCTCCATCCTGCCCAGCTTGCTTCATCCTGCCCCGCTGGCTCCATCCTGCCCTGCTCACCACCATCCTGCCCCCCCCTGCCACCTTACTGCCCCCCGCCACCTTCCTGCATCACCAGCTCCATCCTGCCCCCCGCCACCATCCTGCCCCCCTGAAACTATCATGCCCCCCCAGCCACAATCCTGTTACCCCCCCGCCACCATCCTGCCCCTCCGGCTCCATCCTGCTCCTCCGGTTCCATCCTGCTCCTCTGGTTCCATCCTGCTCCTCCAGTTCCATCCTGCTCCTCCGGTTCCATCCTGCTCCTCCGGCTCCATCCTACTCCTCCAGCTCCATCCTGCCCCGCTCCCTCCATCCTGCCCGCTCCCTCCATCCTGCACCCCCTCTCCTCCATCCTGTACCCCTCTCCTCCATCCTGTACCACCTCTCCTCCATCCTGCCCCCCCTCCGCCTCCATCCTGCCCCACCCCCGGCTCCATCCTGCTCACCTGCCTCCATCCTGCCCCTCCGGCTCCATCCTGCCCCGCTCGCTCCATCCTGCCCCCCCCAACACAATCCTGCACCCCCTCTGCCCCCGTCACCATCCTGCCCCCCTGCTCAATCCTGTCCCCCGGCAGTTACCAGTCATGTGACCGATCAGCTGATCGGTTTCCCAGGCAACGATAGGTCCTAAAGGCCTGTAGGACCTAGAAGACTGAAGTGGAGCGAGTCGGCGGACAGGGAACAGGTGAGTATCCTCACTGAGGATTTTTTTTCTTTTACTGTGGAAGAGCGGGGGGCCGCGGGGAGCGGAGTATCACCATATACCATAGTGCTGCTATACATGTACTGTAATGTACCGCCATATACTATAGTGCTGCTATACATGTGCTGTAATGTACCACCATATACCATAGCGCTGCTATATATATATATATATATATATATATATATATATATATATATATATATATATATATATATATATATATATATATATACATGTATATATGTAGTTCACTCATGTTGACTGAACAAGTTCTGTCAGTCACAGTATGTCAACTACATACATATTCCAGAATACCCGATGCGTTCGAATCGGGCCACCATCTAGTTACATATAATGTACTGGAAAATGGGGGAAAAAAAAGTGCAATTACACTTTTTTGGGTCTTTTATTCACCATGTTCACTATGTGATAACACTGACATGTCAGTATGGTGCCTCGGGTCGGTACTATATGGTAACACTGAGGTGTCGGTATTATGCCTCGGATCAGTACTATATGGTAACACCTGTCTGTACGATGTCTCGGGTCAGTACTATATGGTAACACTGACGTGTCAGTATGAAGCCTTGGGTCGGTACAAGTTTGTAGATACCAAACATGTTACTTTTACTATTATTTAAGTGGTGAATAAAATTCAGACGATCTTAAAGAAAAAATTGCACTTTTGCGCCATCTTCCGCAACCCGTAGCAGTTCTTACTTTTCTGGATCTAGGGCTTAGTTTTTGCGTCTTGATCTGATGTTTCTAATGACACCATTTTTGGGTTGAAGCGCTGTTTTGATCGCCCGTTATCACATTTTATTGCAATGTTGCGGCAACCAAAAAAACAGAATTGTGGCATTTGTACTTTTTATTTCATTCTGCAGTTTACAGTTACCGTCAAACGCCGCCATATGGCTTCCATATCACTGGCGATTTGACATGAGCGCGCATGTTTCGGGCACTTTTTTCTGATCGCTGTGGAACTGTAACAAGTAACAAACTAGCGTGCGATCTTCGGCGATCCTGCATCCCGGAAATCGCCTGCAGAAGACCAGAACCGATCTTCCCTTCACACATCATCGCGTCACACGCCACAATCGTAGCAGCAATGTGGCCATACTGTTTCGATAGGGGCGTGCTAGATTGTGTTTCACCACGTCCCTATCGCTGCAATTGGTGGACGGAACTGCGTCCCCATTGGTCAGTCTTGTGTGAACACACGGGTCATCAAATAAGGTGCCTCGGACACGGCCAACCAATCGGAACGCAGTATTACCCACCAATTGCCGCAGATGCGGCGCAAAAAAAAACCGCTTCCAAGCATGCCTATGGGACTAATTTCAGGATCGCTGTATACATTGCTATCGCCCTGTTACAGGGCACGATCCGCTGAAATCGCCTGGTGGATATCGCCTGATTTCACTGCATGGCAGGGAAATCAGGCGACGCTCCACCAGCGATTTCTCGCCGTAGAATCGCCCAGTCACACGCCACTACGCACATGTGATGTGGCTTCCACATCGCCGAATTCGGGAATTGCCAGCCATCTCGCCGGCGATATGGAGGCGTGTGACGGTACCTTACCGATCAGATTAATTGATTTAATATTTTGATAGATCGGACATTTCTTATTTTCAATGCAGCAAAAGGGAGTGATTTGAAATTTTTTTTTTTTTTTTTTTACACTCATCAGTGTAGTGTGTGGGATATTCTGATCTGACCTTATTCTGTCCCCTTCTGATGGCTGTAATGCCAGTGCTGCAGTTATCAGTCCCTTAGATAATAGCATGCCCAGAACACTTACCCATCAGGGGAAAACAGATTTCAACTCGGCCAGTACGATGACTTGTAATAAGAAAGGAGAACGCTGTAAATTTCTTCCAGAATCTTGTATTAAATCCAACGTAACAGCAGGTAAAAGGAAATAATCTGTACAGGGGTTACAGACATGTGTGATCAACGATGGCTTCTGCAATCTAACTGGGGAAGAAGGGAGGGGCGTCCTATACAGAGGAAAAAAGAAACTAAGGGAGGAAGGTAGGGACAAACTTCATGCACCTTTCCTGATAGAATCAAATACATACAATGCAAGGAAGACATTACAGGTTGTCTCCATTCGTGGTACACAACACTCCCCGTCTGAAATCATCAGATTTCACAAGTCTTCGCACGACGTATGGAGTGACCTGTCACTCGACTTCATGAGACCTGCAAAAGAGGAGAGAAAACACAAATGCGATGGTAATGCAGTAATTCAAGTCCATGCTTGACCGGAGACGCATAGTCTTTGTGTAAAAAATGAAAAACAAATGGTAGATAAATTATGAGTTCAAGTTCAACAACCCATCTTCGGATTGGTGAAGCCGCAATGTGCCAACTCTTCCACCAATCCAATGGTCCAACAGTAGAATTTAGTCCTAAGGAAAGATTCATAGTAGATTGGACATCAAAGTTCTGTGTCCTGGTATATATAATGAGATATAGAAATTGGTTGCGCCACGCTGCTTTATGTTTTATATCCACCCTCTGTTAAGTCACCGTTACACTCACCTTTTCCTGTTGTGCTGTCCGCACAACAGGGGGGCTCACGTAGTGAGTGCACGGGGTCTCTCTCTGGACGGTGTGGATTTCTTTCCCTTTTTCCTCGGTGTCCGCCTGTGTAATTGCACGTGATCCGTCACGTGTTTTCCTCTCCTCTCTTAGTTTTGTCTTCTCCTTGAGGAAGACGCCCTGAGCGTCGAAACATGTTGTGGGAGAGGACCTAGTGTGATTTGAACAATAAACTTACAGGTAAAATACTTGTTGAAGTGTAGCTGTCTTCATATCCCAGCGCTCACCCAAACATCGTTTTATTCTTGTGTCCTGGTATGGCAGGGTAAGAGGAAGTTGGCTCCCCGCCATGACAGAATCCAGTAATCAGTTCATGTGACGTCCTCCTTTGGCAAAAGTAGCACAAGTTCGGTGACTGGACGAAAGAAGAATCGGGTTGAACCGCCCTTCATCACCTTGACTTCTACCTTCCGAGTCTTCCCATCGTCGCTGGGTACCACCTTGGTGATGAGTCCCATTGGCCAGTTGTTGCGATGAGCCTCTTTGTCTTTCAGCAGGATGACGTCTCCTTCTCGTAGGTTAGGAGTGGATTCTTGCCATTTGTGACGGTTTTGAAGCAGATGCAGATATTCGGTCTTCCACCGATGCCAAAATGCATCGGACAGATGTTGTACCTGCTTCCATTGACGCCTGAAAATGTCCTTTTGGTTGAAGTCCCTTGCGATGCTGTCGATCTTGTGGCGATATACTTCTAGCTGTACACACCTGAGGATGACTTGTTCAACGTGTTCCTTATCGACGACGGAAGGATGCTTCTCGCACATGTGCCAACCGTGACACGTTGTAGACTTGTCGTTAGTGAAACATTGAGCTATGTGGATAAGGTGAGCAACGGCTCATACTGCAGATGACCAGCTGGAAAAGCGTTCGAAGCGATGAGGTCTCAACTTCTGTTTTGATGTCACTGAAGTATAGCGAGTGGAGACAGTTGGTCTAATTTCCTTGTCGGATTCTGGTTCCACAAGTTCGTACGTGTTGCTGACGTAGTTAACACAAGCATCTTCGTACAAGATTCTTGGAGGTGTCAACCACGTGTTGTCGCCGAGTTTGTATGCAGCTGTGAGTCTCGTTCCTCGGTCGGCTGTATTTAGATCGGTGGGAATGTGATGCCGTTGTTCAGGATGAGCAAAGCTTCTGATGCGTTCTACTCTGTTACTCACACAGACATAGAACTGCTTTGTTTGATTATATATGTACCCCAGTACCACTTTACTATCGGTGTAGAATGTGAAGGAATCGATTGTGAGGTCCATTTCATCTCTCACTACTTCAGCAATTTCTACTGCCAATACTGCTGCGCAGAGTTCAAGTCTAGGTACTGAGTGTGCAGGTTTGGGTGTGAGTTTGGCCTTACCCAAGATGAAACCGCAGTCCACTTCATTGCGCGTTCTCAAAGTCTTCAGATAAGCTACCGCAGCTATGGCTTCTGTAGACGCATCAGAAAAGATGTGGACTTCTCTTCTAACGGCAACTGAAGAGGACTTTGCAGAAGAACAACGTGGAATTCGGAGTTGTTCTAGTGTTTTCAGAGACTCCTTCCAAGCTTCCCATCGCTGTTGTTTCTGGGATGAAAGTCAAGCATCCCAATCCGTATTTTCGGTGGTAAGCTGTCTGAGCATGATCTTGTCTTGAACAGTGACGGGTGCGACAAATCCAAGAGGATCGTAGATACTGTTTATCATGGATAGGACTCCTCGTTTTGTGAATGGTTTGTCACAGGGTGATACTTGAAAAGTGAAAGCGTCCCGTTTGATGTCCCATAGCAGGCCGAGGCTGCGTTGCATGAGAGGAGTGTCGGAACCCAAGTCGAGGTCTTTTAAGCTCGTGGCATAGTCTTCTGGTGGAAACGCTTCTATTACCTCAGGACTGTTAAATACAATCTTATGGAGTCTGAGATTCGATGAAGAAAGCATCTCCTGAGTTCTGGAAAGCAAGTTAATAGCTTCTTCACTCGTGGATAAGGACTTGAGCCCGTCGTCCACGTAGAAGTTCCTTTCCACGAATTGGCGTGCCTCATGTCCATACTCTTCCTCGCCTTCGCGTGCGGCCCGTCTCAGTCCATTGATTGCAACAGCAGGTGAAGGGCTGTTCCCGAAGACATGTACCCTCATCCTGTAGTCCAGTGTTTCCTAACTTCAGTTCTCAAGGCACACCAACAAGTCATGTTTTCAGGATTTCCTTAGGATTGCATAGGTGATAATTTAATCACTTGCACAGGGGATAATTCCATCATCTGTCTAATGATAAGGAAATCCTGAAAACATGACCTGTTGGTGTGCCTTGAGGACTGGAGTTGGGAAACACTGCTGTAGTCTATAACTTCATTTTGGACCTTGTTGTCTTTGTGCCATAGGAACCTGAGATAGTTCCGACTGTCTTCTTTCACGACAAAGCAGTGGAACATCAAGTAGGTTGTTAAGGGAGACGCCTTCGTTCTGAGCGCTGGAGTCGAACACCACCTTGATCTGGTTGGGTTTACGAGGATAGTAGACCCCGAAGGATGGAAGGTACCAACATTCTTCTCCTTCCTTCAGCGGTGGTGGCGGTTCAGCATGACCTCTGTCGAGGATATTTTGCATGAAATCGATGAAGTGTCTCTCCATCTCTGGTCTCCTTTTTAAAGTGCGTTTCAAAGAGGAGAACCTTGCGCTTGCTTGTTGAAAGTTGTTTGGTAACCTTGGCCCTGGAGAGCAAAAGGGCAACGGGGCTACCCAACTGTTAGAGTCGTCTTGAGAGAATTCATCCATAATCCTTATGAATTCCTTGTCTTCTCTCGTTGGTGCCAACTTGTTGTCTTCGTTCGTAGACTCAAAAACTTTTGACCCGATGACGTCATCACAGAGATTGCGTGTGTCCACGCAGTCAGGCGGTTGTTGTTGCCACCTGGTGTTGCTCACTTTCTCTTTCACCCAGTAGTGATTTGGACATGGTTGAAAGCAGGTGTCACGACCGTTTGGAAGGATGTGTGTCTTGTAGGAGGAGATTACGTCGGGCCTCTTCATTCTGCCTACGCAGACATTTCCTATGATTACCCAGCCAAGGTCGTAGCGCTGAGTGAACGGCGCATCATGCGGCCCATTGATTTGTTAGCGTACCTTGTGTAGCCGGAGGATGTCTCTTCCAAGCAAGATCAGGATTTTTGCACCAGGATCGAGAGCTGGAATCTTGCTGGCGATAGTCCTCAGGTGAGGGTGGTGAAGAGCCGCCTCTGGTGTCGGAATCTCTTCCCGGTTAGCCGGTATGTGGTTGCATTCGACGAGTGTCGGTAGAGGTATCTCTGTGGTATTTTCAAGAGATGTTACCTCGAGACCACTGGCTCTTCTTCCGAAAACTTCTGAGGTGCCGCTGCAAGTGCCTAGTGTGTAGGGGTAGGTGTTTCCTTTTAAACCGAACAGGTCAAAAAGTTCAGACCTGGCTAGTGACCTGTTGCTCTGATCGTCCAGGATGCTGTACAGCTTCACAACCTTTTCCGGGTGGTCTTTGGGGTACACCTTTACCAGGCATATTTTCGTACAGGACTTGTCCCAGAGACCTTCTCTACAGACTTCGGTATACGAGGAAGATACTGTGAGATGGCTTGTTGCCTTGTCTGTACTCTCCCTGCCATGGCCTGTGGTGGGAGAAGACGTAGACATTGAGTCAGATTGTGGCGGATGGAGAGCTTGTACGTGGTCATCGCTGTTGAACTCTATACACTTAATGGCGATGACGCAGTCCTTAGCAACGTGTTCAGTAGAGGCACAGCACCTGGGGCATACCCCAAACTTCTTCAAGAGTTCCTTCCGTTCTTGGAGGGGTTTCTTCCTAAAGCCGATGCACTTCTTCAGGGAATGCGGTAATTTGTGAATAGGACACTGACAGTTCACATTTTCTGCTTTCCCACCTTCATTGCCCTCGTCTGGCGTTGATGTGGATCTAGGCAGAACTTCGGACTCTTTTGACACCGGACCGCTGCGGTTTCTGTCTGGCGATGATGTCGGTGTAGGCAGAACCTCAGTCTTTTTTGCAGACACCGGGCCGCTGCGGTTTTTGTCGTGAGAGCGTGAACTCTCGTATTTATGAAGAAACCAGCGGCTCTGCGTCATCTCCTAACAGAAGCTGGGCTCAAAGAGAATGGAGGGAAGGAAACTTGGTTTAGTTTTTTGTAGTTTGACCCTCGCATTGTCCACTTTTCTTGGATGTTGTAAGGCAACTTAGAGACGATGGGTTTCACCCCATCAGCGGTGTCCAGGTAGCTGAGGCCAGGTAGATGTGTGTCAGTCTTGGCCAGCTGGAGCTCGGACAGGAGGTCGCTAAGTTCCTGGTATTTTGAAACATCCTTACCAGATATTTTGGGAAAGTCATTTAGTTGTATAAGCAATGTGTCTTCAATTGCTTCAGGACTGCCGAAACCTTTCTCTAGTCTTTCCCATGCAGTTGCAAGACCAGTTATTGGGTCGCCGACGTAAGCAGACCTGAGTCTCTTGATTCTCTCTGTAGACCGTGGGCCTAGCCACCTGATTAGCAAGTCCAGCTCTTCAGCGGCAGTAATACCAAGATCGCTGATTGCGGTTTAGAAGGCACACTTCCACCCTCTGTAGTTTTCAGGCTGGTTGTCGAACCTTGTGAGACCGGTGATCAGTTCTCGGCTTATTATGTACCTCGCAAAGTCAGACAGGTCTGTTCTTTCTGACCTTGGGGGCACATTCGCTGACTGAGTGATGCTGGTTGCATAGTTCATAGCTACTAGTTTCGGGAATATGGGAAGGAATGGAGTGGCATAGGCGTTTAGACCAGCAACTGGTGTGGTGTGAAAGGTCCCTGTTGTATGCGGGGCCGGAACTACACAGTTGTCAGGACTGTAGTGACTAACCGGCATGTTGGGTTGCATGTGGACACTGCCACATGGGGGTTGCTGAGGTGCAGGGTCGGGCTGTGCACTAAAGTGTGAAGGTGGTTCAGATTTGAATGTCTGAGGAGCGTTGGACTGACCAGTGAAGCTGGAAGCTGCAGGCGGATCGGCGTCTTGATGATCTGAAGTGTTGTCGCAAACGGAAATGTTGGTGTCGATCGGTAGTTCGCTGGTTTGGCTCAGCACATAGTCTTTTGTGCGCTTAAGGGGTTCTTCTGTCTCAAGTTCGTAAGCGCTGATGCTGCCTCCTTGGCTTCCAGCTAGAGCTTGTTCGAAGATCTTTAGCCTTGCCATGGGTGCCGCGTGTTCATTCCTTCTGCAGGACTTCGACTTCTGCCCTTTTACGTGCAGTCTCTGCTTCCATCTCCGCTTCCTCTGCTTCGATGTCTGCCCTCTTGCGTGCAACCTCTGCTTTCTTCTCCGCTTCCTCTGCTTCGATGTCTGCCCTCTTGCGTGCAGTCTCTGTTTTCTTACGTGCTAATTCGATGACTGCACTCGTTTCTATCTCTGCTTTTCTTTGAGCAAAGACGGCTTGTACCTTCATGGTTTCTGCTTCAATGCCCGCTTTTATAAGCTGCTCACTGAGGGTTGAGTACTTTGATGAGCCCGATTTCAGTGAGTGCCTCGAGCTCTTAACAGACCTGGACTTGTGAGATGCCACTTCTGACGTTTGCACCATTTTTGCTTCAGTCTGGTTTATGATGTCACGTACGGTGCACTCTCGTTCAGCATTGAGCTGTTGGAAGTCCTGGAGTTCTTTTAGAGACTCGGACGTGTTTGCCTTCAGCAGGGAAAAGGTGTAATCCTTACAAGTGCCTTTGTAAGACTGGTATTCTGAGTACAATTTTTCTAGGGCTCCCTCTGGTGGTAGCTCATGAGAACCCGGCATAGATAAAACAGTCACTAATTTTACAACTTTTTGCCAAGATAATGTTGTGCGGACAAACAGTTCACTTCTTTCTGCTTCTAAGTTCTCTTTGACCCTCCATGTTGGCTTGCTTAACCGTTTAGGTTTTTCACTATGAGCAGACTGAGAGTCCATTTTTTCTTGCTGCTTCAGGATGGGTAATGAATTGCAGCTTGTCCTGTCTATTGTACACAGGATTGTAAGGGTGGTGGCTGTTCTGCTGGTTGTCAGGGAGACGAATACAATGTATCAGTTTTATTTTTTTTTGTTTGGGAGCAGCAGGGCTTAAGATCTATGCAAGCTGCTGCAGTGGCTGTACTGCAAGCCTGTGTACTGCAGCTTCACAACAATCCATAGATGATCACTTGTCAGGCAGGATTTATAACCTGTATACTGTTGTTAATGACAGGGTATCTTCACTGAGCAAGTCTGAAGGATGATGTAGAGTAGACTGCTGTACAGTTACTGCTGTGGCTTGTTATCAGCCCTTGATGGATGATCATTTATCTGGATTGCATGCAGTATACACCCTGGTAACAGGTTTTCCTTTTACTATTCTGTCCCCTTCTGATGGCTGTAATGCCAGTGCTGCAGTTATCAGTCCCTTAGATAATAGCATGCCCAGAACACTTACCCATCAGGGGAAAACAGATAGATTTCAACTCGGCCAGTACGATTACTTGTAATAAGAAAGGAGAATGCTGTAAATTTCTTCCAGAATCTTGTATTAAATCCAACGTAACAGCAGGTAAAAGGAAATAATCTGTACAGGGGTTACAGACATGTGTGATCAACGATGGCTTCTGCAATCTAACTGGGGAAGAAGGGAGGGGCGTCCTATACAGAGGAAAAAAGAAACTAAGGGAGGAAGGTGGGGACAAACTTCATGCATCTTTCCTGATAGAATCAAATACATACGATGCAAGGAAGACATTACAGGTTGTCTCCATTCGTGGGACACAACAGACCTACTTAAAGGGAACCTGTCACCTGGTTTTTGGCATCCCATCTGAGAGCAGCATAATGTAGAGACAGAGACCCTGATTTCAGTGATGTGTCATTTACTGAGCTGCTTGCTGTGATTTTGATAAAATTACTGTTTTCTCTGTTGCAGATTTAGCAGTCTGTGAATATACCAGTCCACTTGGCAGCAGGCCAAGAGGACTGCTAATGATAAAATCACTGTTTAAACAGCTGGAGATTATCAAAACTATACTGAGCAGCTCAGTAAGTGACACATCGCTGGAATCAGGATCTCGGGTCCTATATTATGCTATTCTCAGATTAAGTTGCAAAAACCTGGTGACAGGTTCCCTTTAACTGTCTTCTTATGGTTGCAGGAAAACTTCTCTCTATAAGGTAGATAGGAAGTTCCCAGACCTTGTCTTAGCCCACTCACACAGCCAGATCAGAATATGCCACACACACACTACACTGATGAGGGGCAGTTACCCCGAAACGCAGCGTCTGTAGTTTGGGGTTCTGATCTGGCACAATTCCCTTAGTCATATTAAAAAGCTTGTTGGAAAGTGATTATGACTTTGAGGAGCTACTTAAAGGTGGCACTGGAGTTATTCCACTTCCTTACTGAAGTGCAAATGTAAAAGATTTTGATAACTTTTTCTTTATTTTACACTGCCCATTAGGGCACCTCAGCACTGCACAGACAGATTGCCTTTGTTATGTAGGGAGAGGCTTCATCATCCCCCGCACAGCACAAATGATCACTTTCTGCCAGCGACGTCACTCGGGCATCACTAGCAGGAAGTGATTCATGACCTCATCCAGGGTCATCAGTTGACCGCGTGATGTCATGACAATGCATCAAGGCCCTGTGATCGCATTACAGGGCTGCCAATGCCGGCGGGGAACAGCGCGACCCCCACTGCAACGCTTTGGATCGCGCTGTCAGTGATTGACAGTGCGATCTAAAGGGTTAACAGTGCGGATCGGATTGCTGATCTGATCGATGCTGTTAGCTGCACATGTTAGCTGATCAGATCAGTGCTGACATGTGCAGGGAATGATGTGAGCTCAGCACGTGAGCTTGCCTCAGGGGTAGGAACAAGGCCAATGGTGTGTGTGTGTATATATATATATATATATATATATATATATATATATATATATATATATATATATATATATATATTGTGGTGATGTGGCCCCTGGCCGGGTGCATCACACCGGTTATCAATGCAGGTCTCTGTTCACATGGGCTGGTTTTCCTGATTGTGTGTGCTGTGTGAAACCTGTCCGGTATATAGGGGGTTAACAACTGAAGGGTTTTCATGTGCTGAGTGAACAGCTGAGTGTGAGTGCTGAAGAGCTGCGAGATTCATGAGCCTAATGAGCGGCAGTGTCTGAACCTGTGGGGATGAGTGCTTTGCTGGGCTAAACCTGAATGGTGCACAGGGGGTTAATCACATCTCAGGTCTGTGTGTGAGAGATGTGCTGATTGACTCACTGGATTGCAGCTGTGAGAGGCAGCCTGGATAAGAACCTGCCAGGTGTCTGAGTGAGGAGAGAACGATGGGAATCAGAGAAGTCCAGACCACTGCCATGTGAAGACGTGCTGGAAGTGATGGGAGCCTGCCAGCTCCATGCTAGTGCACCTGATGTGTGCATGCCAGCCAGTGTCCAGGACCGAGGACGGCTCAAGGGCCAGGTGGTCTTGTGTGTACTAAGTGACAGGGCTCCTGGTACTATTGTGGGCCCTGAGTGTGTAGCATATTGGTGTATGTAAAAATGCCATGAATGCTGTGTCATGCATGAGTCATAATGGTTTATGAAAAAGTGCCATGTGTGATGACTCATGTGCTATAGGA
Source organism: Allobates femoralis (assembly GCA_033576535.1). NCBI lineage: Eukaryota > Metazoa > Chordata > Amphibia > Anura > Aromobatidae > Allobates > Allobates femoralis. The sequence goes on along the minus strand of JARQOC010000003.1, from coordinate 600,670,861 downwards.
TGGGGAATGATCCCTGTCAGGGTGATAGACGGTGATAGCCGTCTTTAGAACCAGACTGAGGTCTGCAAGGGTCGGTGGGTGACGCCTTGAAGTTCTGGGGAAAACGTATGTGAATGTCCTGTAATGTAATGTCATATGGGAATGTCATATAATGCAATGTAAGGACATGCATATTATATGTGAAAATGGAAATAGTGTTATGGTTTATGTGTTGAAAGCGGTTTATGACAGAAATTAATAAATCCGCTGGTTATGTTACGTTGAAATGTAGTCGCTGCTGTCATTTTCCCCGTGCCAAGCGGGTTCCCCTGGGGCGCTACCTCACAATATATATATAGTCTTTGGTTGTTAAGGGGTTTAAGCCCCACTCCATTTTTTTTTTTTTTTTTTTTTTATTGCTCCGCTGGAGTGGTTCTTTAAATCTAAGTCCACTGTATTATACTCACCCTCCTGCTGCTTCATCCTCTATCACAGCCGCTCCAGTCAGTCTGTGGGGATTTATGACTTGTCGGTAGCTCCAGTGTTTCATGGAAGCACCAGAGGTCACAAATATATACATCTCTATGAGAGCCTGGTTCTGATCTCAACCTGTGTTTGTTCTGGCCTCGTTCTAGCTATCATAGAGATGCATTGAGCGCCTGTAACATAACTTCTGACTTCCAGCCATTCGAAAGTTAGAGTCCCTTTACACGCCACCACTGGAAGGTAGCAACTGCCGGGCACTGGGGATAATTGTGCCTGTTGCCATGAAATTGCTATGAAATGGCGGCGTGTAAATATGGCAATTCCTCCCGGTATCCTGCAGTTGACTCAGATACCTATTGCTGAGCCGTGCTCAAGAAACGAAGACAACACAAAGGCACAATTGCCATGGTAGTGGCGTCTAAACGAGGCACAGGCATGGATGTTGTGTCGCCTAGTGAACTCCCAGGGGCGTGCCACAGCTTCATGGATACCACGCCCCATCAGCGATCATTTGTGGGGGCTACTGTGTTACGATTGGCTGTCCCTGCACAGGACACCATATTTAAAGAGCTGACCATTCACACTACACAATTGCGCAGGCTGGCCAATCATGATGCTATTGCGTTGTCCAATCAGCGTATTAGCGTCACGGAATAGACAACTCTGTCATGCCTATGTACTTGCGGCGCGAAATATGTACGCCCATATTCCTTTGTGGTAGCGGCGTGTAAAGCAGGGAAGGTATTCAACAGGAAGTAAGCCGCAGGATCTGTCGGCACTTCCGGGGCAACAGGATACCTTCAGTTGACAACGCAATGGCGGCGTGTATATGCGGCATCAGCGATCGGTATCCACCGTTAAAAATGTGCGCGTGCACGTGCGGTGGATACCTGTTGCTAGGCACAGTGGCGGCGTGTAAAGGTACCTTTACAGTCACAAGATGGCGCACTGCAGGACCACAGCGGAGTTAGTAAAAGGTGAAGCTGGTAGAAGGTGAGTATATGACTGGCAGAGGGCTTACATTTAAAACACCACTCTAGTGCTGAAAAAAAAAAACTTTGGTGATGCTGGCTTATAAACAGTGATAAACTGACATCAGAGAAGTGTCAGTATACCAGTGGTGCAGGAGATCAGCACTACCCTGCAGATGATTTCACTGGCCTCTGCCAGGTACAGAGACACCTTACTACTGCTGGCTTATTACTATTCATAAGCCACCACAGCAGAGACCAGTGACCTCTCCTGCGGGATGGCCATTATCTCCTGCACTGCTGACCTCCCGCACTGCCAGTATACTGACACTTCTCTGATGTTACTTATCACTATTTATAGGCCAACATCAGTCCAGGACACTGTGCTCATTGTACAGGGGATGAGACACTGCATTGAGAGGGGGCTGAGACACCACATTGCGGGGAGGAGGAAGGGGGTCGGGAGACCCTCGTGTACACAACAGTGACAACCCCACCCCTGAAAATAGTGTCTCTAACATGAATGTTCTGAGGAAGTGACTGCAGCCTCTTCCCCTGCTGTGATGATGTTCAGCGTGAATTTCCCCAGCCTGCACTAAGGCACTAAGAGAAATTGTCATAGCAAAAAATGGAAAGAAAAAACCTAGTATCTGTTAGATAGTGTAGAGAGGGAACTGTAGGGAATTATTAAAGGAAGTATATTAGAAAATAGCTTAGATTATAGGGCTAAATTAGATAGGACGTTAGAAGAAAAATGCTTGGACTAAAATTAACCCTTTAAATGGTATATGATGTCGGCAATCACTCCCTTCAACAGAGCAGCCCGAAAGATGAAAAGCAACATGCAGCACTGGGTAGAATAGGCAGGTAGCTGTTAACCAACTACTATTGGTTCTTAGTCCCATAGTGAAGAAATAAAACAGTCCTAGAAAACCCCTCCTAAGTTTTGAAAAAACAAAATCCTATTCTCACTACAGTATTATTTTCTCCAATATGTAAATTAATGACAGTCTGTACTGCGATAAGTCATAGGCTGCGATAAGCAGATCCAGATATGACATATCAATTGCATGACCGCTTTGTGTTATATTCAGTTGTTACATATGGAATTAATTTATTGTTTAAATGTGATAGTTGTGCCCTAAACAAGTAATAAATGGTACAATATACTGTATATTTACAGAACTTTGTTGCAATATGCAGGGGTAGGGGGGAGGGGGAGCCCAGAAAGATTTCTTGCACAGGGGTCCCCTGCAGTCTGTGTCCGCCCCTGGGTAGAGCTTTAGTACACAGCTTCCCTCAATGCAGCATACATGCTGCATTCAGTGAAAGCACCATGGGGTGACAGGTCCTCTTTACGCGTAGGCATACAAACTACAATGAACTGGCTTCTACATATATAAACATAAAACCAAACACACCTGTGAACAATCAAATAATTAGTAATTATTTAAATGAGACAACACAATAAGGTAGCAGTCAGATCTGCTACATCTTGAAATCAGGAACTTCTCACTGTGTCTAGGACAACCTAGAAAAGAAAGACACATACAAATGCAATTCAGTGAAATATCAGGAGTGCATGAGTCTTTATAAATTCTGTAACCTGAAACAAACATAACAACTTTAAAAAGTCTTTGGGAGTCACAACACTTGAACATTGCATTAAATGAAGAACATGGGGCTGTTGTATCACAGTCTCTCATAGTGGGCTAATTTTTAGTAGTCCCAATTAAAGTACATAAAATAAAGAAGTCACTCCATCATTCAAGGTATCTTGCTAGCACATCTTCTTAAATTCACTTTTGATACCTGATAGGGGCTCATTCTCGAGAGATTTGGAGCCAATGCTTGCAGCTAGCAGTGGGGCTGAGAGTCAACAAATTTGTACTGCTGGTCAACAGGTTGTGGGATATACAGTGTACATCCTAATCAAAGGGGGTTGTCCAGTACTAAGATATTGATGGTGTATCCTTTGGATAAGTCATCCTAATCAGATCCTTTTGGGTCTGACATCTGTCACCCCCATGTGCACTAATATCTCTATGTAGCTAGAAATGAAGCAGATCACAGCTCCATTCACTGTGTAGGGAGGGTCCTCTTATATAGAAACATTCCTGATCATGTACTCTAAGTGAACAAATATATATATAAATTCTGGTCTGGGGTGGAGTTAGTCAGTTCAGTTCCTAGGAGGACTGAGGAAGACATCCTGTGGACTGGAGCAGTGCTAAGCTCGTCCCAGGTAGAGCTAGACTTAGCTTGATTGACCCATAGGCAAGGGTCTGAGGAAGGAGAGGAGATCCTGGGGAGCAGAGTGGTGTCGAGCTCACTTCAGAGGAGTAAGCACCAGGAAACGGACACTGGTGTCTGAGGCTGTGCAGGGCCGAACATCCCGGCAGCCAATACTGGAAGGTGGGGGATTCCAGGTCCACACCAAAGTGCCCGGAGGCAAAGCAGCGTGAAGAGCCCAGGAGCAGCCGCCCGTGGAGTGGGGCTGAAGGACTCGAGCTGCCTGTCATACGGCACACAGCAGAAGAGAGAGAGGTCCGCAGTTAAGCCTAAGCAGCCGCAGGGATCCATAGGAGAAAGCGCAGCAGGGAGGCCTCAGAACTTGCCGGGTGTGGAGAACGCCGAGTTGCTCCCAGGTTTCACAAACTCGCAGAACAGCATCTGTGGTGAAACCGGTCTTACCAGTAAAGGATTTCAGGAACCAACAAAACGTGAGTCTGTCTGTTCATGCGCACCCTCCATCCTTCTACATCCACTGTCCTGGGGATCCACTCCATTCGAGCGGAGCCACTATATCCCAGCTACACATCCATTGTCCCCAGAGGTTCTGCAGCAGCAGTGGTCACTCATTGGCACAAACCATGGGTGGCGTCACAAATAACTTTCCCTATACTAGCCAAGAACTCCCTTTTACACTTAACCCAGAGTCACGGAAGCCGGGACTCGACCCCTTTGACTCACCAGACTTGCTGAACAGCCCGGTTCTGAGTATCCCTCGGCCCTGGGGCACGTCATTGGCAATCGCCCAACTCATTCATCAGGTGCTTGGATTGTTTATGGTGGAACATATATCTTTGTTCTTAGCAGCACATCGCCCACTGCAGACTGCAGAAGTGCTGCTGATAACATAATACTATAGAGACAGATTGATCTACTAGTGATTGTTCTGTGTCCATCATTCATCGTCATTTGTAAAGAGGCCAGAAAAAAAGAGCTGAGCAACTTCAATATTGGCGATCATGTTAGTTTTTCAGTCTGAACTCAGCTTACATAAATACAACCTAATGAGTGTGATGGAGGAATACTGTATGTGAGCATATAGGCTGGGCCAACTATAAAGGGGGAGGTTGCTGGGGCAAACTGGGCAATAGTAAAGGGTCCCCTCTCTCCTCGGGGCCCCAGGGTCTACAACAGAAGCTACACTGAAAATGGCTTTAAAACAGTAAATGAGAAAAAAATTAAAATGCCAGAATTATGTTTTTGGGAGGCTTTAACATTACTATAAAATGCCCAGCAATAAACAGAAGAACAGTGGCACTCACAAGTTGCGATTAAAAAACGATCCTCTATTCCAACATCATTAAAAAGAGGCAGGTTGTGTACATGATGTGGGCATGGACAGTACAGATTACCGCTGCTTCGCGACCAGCCGATGCTTCCACAGATCCATTTGTAAATGCACCCATGGTCCCACTCTGCCTCCTCACTCTGTCTGTGTCCTTCTCCTCCCCAAGCCTGCATGCACTAAGCAGAGCTTCCGGGAGTGTGCTTAGGCAGCGCAAACCTCATTTTCCTCACATTTAAAGGGCCAGTGTGCCCTAAACCTGGATGTGCCTCTCAGACTATGCTGAGATGCTCAGTGTATATAAGGCACCCTCCCCTTAAAGGAGATGCCTGAGCAACATTTCCTGTCTGTTCTGCCTCACTTCATGTTTTATGCTGTGTGCATTTCATCATACAGCTTGCTTAAACCTTTTCTGTATTCCAAGTAAACAGATTGTTGCTTCTGTAGTCTGTTGTTTATTGTTCAACAGTGAGTGAATGGTGTGATTCGATGGATGATTCCTCAATTACATGTGGTAAAATTATAAGAATGCAAATAAAACAAATCAGCACCGAGCCTAAAACCACAGTAGTGATAATACAGCACAAAGAACAAATGAGCACTGGAGACATACATTATATAACAGCTATGACAGTTTTCAGTACAAGAGATCCTTCACTACAATGGAGGCTGGAATATAAACACATACATCCCTACAGACATAATACCTATGCATAAACAATTGCTGTACAGTCCTAATAACAGGCTGTAAATTTACAGACAGGAGTATAACTCTCACAAGATTAACTTGACAAGAATGATGGGGATTCACAAGAAAGGAGTGTGCAGAAGAGACACGTGTATGCTGTATGAGATCCTGTCTGGAACTGAATAAATTGGCTGCTGCATTCCCAGAGATACAGAGGACTGACCCACAATGCACCGTGGTCGTAAAGGAGAAGTGGACCTAGATATGCAGGAATACTGCCAGATTGTCTTAAACATATTAAATGTCATAACAAGATAACATGTCATATCTCTTAAGTTATAACAAGTGTCGAACTAGAATTGCTTTCTGCTACTGAGTCTAAATGGGCAGAACACTGTTAGGGTACCTTTACACGCGGCTACATTTCTAGGGTGGCTACAGATAACTTACTGGTTGCAGTGAAATCATGGAGAGATTATTCCATTTGTACACAGCAACAAGATAGAACCTTGTCTCCATGATTTCACTGCAACCAGTAAGTTACCTGTAGCCACCCTAGAAATGTAGCTGCGTGTAAAGGGGCCCTTAGGGTACCGTTACACGTTGCAACATTGCATGCAATTTCACTTGCAACTTACTGGTTGCAGTGAAATCATGGACACATTGTTCCAATTGTACACGGCCACAAAATAGAACAATGTGTCCATGACTTCACTGCAACCAGTAAGTTGCAAGTGAAATTGCATGCAATGTTGCGACTTGTAAAGGTACCCTTAGTGGCGTTGCTTATACTCAGGTCTTCTTGCCTCGTACATTGCTCCTTGCTTCCACTAATACCTTGTCTCCATGTTAGTGTCTGCCTCCTTTGAGCCTGTTATGCCAATCTGCTGCACCTCCCTCCATTTAGCCTACCAAGTCCATCTGCCAGCCTCTGTCACCCGTGAGCCTGTCACGCCAGCTAGTCTACACCCTGACATTAGGGAGCCAGCTCCATACTTTGTACCATCTTTCACTGGACGCTGCAACTTCTGGCACCTGTCTGTGTATGAAGCTATACCATCTCCCACAGCCTGCAAAGCTCTATTATGGACTTAGTCTGCTTGTTATCTTGGCTGCTGTGGCATGTGTACAGCAAAAAAGATTTTGCCTTCACTATACTACTCTCATCATGCCTGTTCCTATCAAGGGGGCCAGCTGCTTCAGTCCTTCTGTAGTCTGGTGGGTCCACTCCTCATGCTCATGTCCCCATGAGTGTAACAGAATATAGGAGAGGAGGCAGGGGACTTAGAATTAAAGCAACACTCCAGAAATGCAATAAAAAAATGCTGAAGAGGTGCTTGGAATGGGTTGTCCAGGGGTTAGATAGTGATTGCCTATCCTTAGCATAGGTAGATCATAGGTAGATAGGCTCATCTGCTATTAACTTTAATGGGATATGGGCTACACTACAACACTACAGAGTACACGGAACTGTTACATAAGCGACATTTTGCATATATGTGGCATCACAAATACAGAAACAGCAGCAATGTTTTGATTCCTAGGATAAGTCTGGGCCCTTTCTAGCTTGACAAAGACCCTGACATCCTAGAAGTTGAAATATTGCTGTTGTTTCTGTATTTGTGATGCCACAGTGAAGCGTTTATCATCCTTGGATTCTGAATATTTTACACTCAACCATTAAGGCTACATTCAGACTGTCCGTTTTTTTATGTTGATATGCTGCATTTTTAGTTTCGAACAGGAGCTGTTCTTCAAAAAGCAGAAAAAAAAGAATCATCCGTTTCTGATCCGTTTTGGTGTGATGCTCTTTTTCCCATTACAATGGCTCCTATGAAGAGCAGAAAAACGCCAGAGAAACTAACATGCACTTTTCTAAAAAGGAGCACTCCTAAAGGGGAACAATGATCCATTTAAAAGAGCACAGTCTGACTTGGCTGGGATTTCATTTGAGTGATCCATCTTATGCAGTGCACTGCACAAAACAGATCAGAAAAACGGATGAGAAAATGCACAGTGTGAATGTAGCCTTAATCTGCCAAACTATAAAAAGCATTGTCAGTCCTCCTATTGGAATTCTCCCGACAGTTTGCTTTGTATATTATTTCTTAGACTATTCCCTATGGACTACATAATAAGGGTTGGATTTATGACATCTAAAGGAACAGGAAATGACTGGTTTACATCAGCTGATTTTATAGCTAGGCTTTGTTTATAACAGCGCTGTCAGGAATTCCAATACCCATTGAATAAAAGAAACAGGTAATTCAAACTGTATAAATCCTAATACCCTTAAAGAGTTCCAGGCTGGCATTTTTTCTCCGAGTTTTTATTTTTTTTATTTATTTATTTTTTTTTTAAATGAGAAGTGACCGATTCATTCAAGTTCTACTTCTTGAGGTGGGCAGCAAGATATAGTTAACTACGTCTTGCTGCCTGCCTCCAATAGACATATACACATTATGCACAACAGAGGACACGGTTTCTCCATTTGCTTCATAATGGTCATTGGCCCAGTTGGCCTCTTTTGCGGTGGTTCGGTCCTAAGCCCTGGTGGAGCCACTGAGTGTAGTGACAAATAGTATGTTAACCCACTCTTAGAATAGCAATGACCAACATATACTTTTTCCCTTTACATGGGGTTTAAAAATTTAAAAAAATTGTCTAGCCTAAAAAATCCTTTAGCATTAACTTGTCACCTTAACCCCTTCACCCCGACGAACTTCTGTTTTTCGTTTTACTCTCCCTTTCTTCAAAGAGACATATTTTTCCGTCAATATGGCCATATCCGGGCTTGTTTTTTGCAGGAGTGAGTTGTACTTTTGAGTCATTATCATGACATCATTTATTTTACCATACAGTGTACTGGAAAATGGAAAAGATTCCAAGTGCTGTGAAAAATTAAAAAAAAAGTGCTGACTAGTGACTTGAAATATACTCCTAATTCACATATGAGGAGCCAGGGACACTGCTCTGGATTTTTGAAAAGTACCTTTTTGCCTAATCTTGAATGTCTGATAGACCCTCACCTAAAACACAAAGCCAAATTGGTGCATTTTTAGTCCCCAAAGGAAATCATATAGGATTACTGCACATGAAACTGGTATTTTTGCTACAAGAACTAGGCAGTATACCACTAACGGGCTAGGAGACTCTTGGATACTGTAGGGCTTATAGGCTTCACAGGGATAGTTGACGTGGAGCAGGGGAACAATTGTTCCCTTTTTTAGGGTATAAAAATTGATGCCCAGTAGCCAGTAACAGAGTGAAACTAGGGTGATCTTAGGGTGGCCCTTCCCCACTAAATTCTCTCACTGTAATTTGATATTTTCATTGTGGCAACTTGTCACATTTTTAATAATGAGAATTAAAAGTTAAATTTTAAAGTGTTATTTTCAGTGAAAAGAATTAGTTTGAAGTGCATTTCTTCTATTGGTGGAAAGCGCTGTAGGAGAAGAAATTCTAGAGAGTGTGTGGAGCCCCTGCCGACTGGTCGCCACAGTGATGCTGCACATACTCCACAGGTGTGGTCTCACCGTCCCAGGTGTGAGGGGTTGCAAGTCCGAGACACTACACCTGCATCCAACATCATCTCAATTCCAGGCCTGGGGGTCTGAGCGGACCCTATTAAGGGAGGGCTCCATCTCCAGGCTGGAAGAGGGGTTAGGTAGAGGGGACAGGAAGAGTTAGGAGAGTCGGAGTAAAAATTTGAAGGAGGAATGACGTCCAGAGAGGACGTGGGAAGGGGAATCCTAAGGGACACGGAAGTGGGGTATCCACAGGTGTGCCGCGAATCTGGCCTGACCCGAGTTGGGCAGAGGGACATGTTTCCTGAGGGCACCAATTCTGATCTGGCAGGAGTGCTGCACCCCTCAATCAGGAAAACCAGAGGCCACTGCTTCTGCAAGGGCAGTGGCTACAAACCGTGGATAATCACCAGGATGATGGCTAGAACTAGGGTCGGGGACTAGCTGACGCATTCACCTGAAAAGGCCCGCAGCCATCAGCCTGGGACCCTGTCCATGAAGGCGCTGGGAAGGAGCGAGAGTATACAGCACAGGGAGAGGGCAAACAGGAGAGGCCAAGAAGGATACCTCAGAGGAGTGATCCCGACTGCCTGGGAGCTGGCCTGTCTGCACCATGGAGGAGCACAGCACCCGACTGGGTAACCTTGCCTGATCAGCAAGTAAAGGTAACTGCATCCCTGGTATTGTCTGGTTATCTGCCTGGTCAGCCTTTATAGACTTTTCACCTGCCCTGGGGCCCTGCTCCACCTGTGGGGAGCTTTACCATCTCAGCTGCACTATTATCTGCCCCAGCGACCATAGCCTGCAGTGTCGGCCTCCACTGGTTGAATACCACAGGTGGCGTCACAAACTATCTCCTGTAAATAATCCCCTTTTTCTGCTCACCCAGGGCCACGGAGCCGGGTCACCGCTACCATGACCTCCCACTGAACCAACCTGCCCGGTTACCGTGTACCCCACGGGTCTGGTGGGTGTCGCAAGTGCTATTCTGGGGTGGCAAAAAATAGAAGCAGCGCCAAAACTCTTGAAGGAAAAGAGAACCGCGTTGAAGTGTATGATACCATGGCAGTGAAGGGTGAAATATCTGAGAAGGTTGAAGACTCCAGAAAACCTGATGCTGAGGAGATGGAGTGCAAGAAAACCTCTAAAGTTGATACTGCAGAGACCCCAGAGGTTAAAGGTGATGCTAGAGATCCAAGAGTAGGCTGAAGGTTCAGAAGTGGAAAGAGCCACTGAAGAAGTGAAGACTAAACCAGAGGTATCATGAGGAGATGAAAGCCTGGCTGAACCTGCTAAGGAAAGAGAACTCCTGTCTTTAAGTGCATGGTGTATGTGCCCGAACACTTGAGAAAAGATTTTCCAGTGAAACGGTGCATGAAAAATTTAAGACAGGTCGTAGGAGCATGTAAAGTGTACTTAGTCACAGGGGCTAATCAATTGGGGGTATTATCTACAAGTGAAGCCACAGTGAGGCAGGTAGCTATCCTACGTGACATGCACCTTTGATGTGTTCGTATGAAATGGAAGATCAAATTGAAGAAGGATGATGCCGTCAGATGCTTGGAGCATACAAAGCAGCTGACCGCAGCATTTTAGGAAGTGATTGAGGTTAAGAAACAGTTACTTGGTGTGGAGAATTCGCCACCGAACCAGGCAGCTCTACAGCGCCTCTTGTTAAACTCAGGTTAATCAGGGAATACCTGAGGATAAAAAAAGGGCTGCAGTTGCCCTGTCAGTGCTGGTTTATTAAGGCACCTCTCAGTGAGTGTGATATATGCCTTCTGGTCCGCAACTGTCGAGCCCCAGGCCCTAGGGTACTCGGGTATCAGGCTCGGAGGGTGTTTTCACAGGGACGTCACAGGTGGTAGCGCCTGAGCCCGTGGCCTGGGTGACACTTCAATAAGGGGTTATGTACAGGGGATCAGAGTTTGTCACGTGACGCCACCTGTAGTACCTGGTGAGGGACCACCAGCGCCGCCACGGTCCTCCAGAGGGCGATTGTATTGCGGCAAGGATGGCAAAGCTCCCTACAGGTGGAGCTGGGCCTCCGGGCAGCGTAGAGTAAAGTGGCAGCTTGGAATGGGACTTGTGGCCAGGGTAAGAAGCAGTAAGGCAGTCTATACAGAGGCTGGCGACAGACAGGAATAACTCACACACTTTGAAGAAGTCTCTTTTACCTTTTACTGATGGTATTCACAGGTAAAGATGTCCAGGACACTGTCAGGTGACAAGGTGCACAGTGAGTCTCCACAGCAAGTGGGTATAAGGCATCCTCAGGTTCCCTGCTGTCGCTGAAGCCCTGTCTGAATGCAACACGACCGGCCTCCTCACTTTCTCTGGTCTTTACTCTCTCCTCCTGCGCGGTCCACGGGTTACCCTCTCCGATCACTGTGGTGCTACTCCACACTACGATGCCTGGCTCCCTCTTTCTGGGTATGCAGGGGGAGCGGGTGACTGAAGTCTCCACGGTGTGACTGGGTTTTCTGCAGTCCTAAACTGTTCCTGCAGGTGTGGATCCCCGAAGTCCGGTACTTCTTGGGCGAACCTCCACCGGTTCCTCGCTCCCTTGGCTCTGCTCCTTGCCTTCTGTCCCCACTCCTAGGCTTAGCTTGACGGGAGAAGGGTCACTGCTTCGAGCCTAACCGCGGCACCGATCACCAGGACGTCTTCGCAGCTCTCCTAGCATCTGCACACTCTAACTTCTCCCCCAGCAGCAGTATTTATAGGGAACCTGACCTAAAGTCAGTGAGTCTAGCTCCCTCTACTGTGGCGGGGTGGAAGGTGTTGCATGTAGGAGGTACCTGCTGTGGAAACCCAGCTGTGCAGTAGGGAAGACTGTGGCTACCTGTGTGAGCAGGGCACCACACAACCAGAAGGACATGTAATAACTGCCACCCCGTCACTGATAGAGGTCCCGAATAACCCCATGCACTAATTGCTGCCACCAGTTCCTCATTTAATTTAAGTCCGGTCCGTGAACAGGATTATATTGGGTCAGAAGCCAACCCAGGTAGCATTAAATGGGAGTTCGAGATCTAGATAAAAAGAACAACTCAAGATTAAATTGATATATTTAATCACTCTATTGGTACACTACAATAATATTAATTATATACAGTTTTTAGATGTAAGTCAGTTATGCAAATAAAAGACAAATAGAATGCACACAGGATTTCAGACACACATGATCAGTTACCTTGGTGCTGATGGCGCCACAAGGGCACCATGGGCCAACCTGGTTTTAAAGTCGCATGTTGTTTCGCGAATGTAGAATAAAGGACAGGGGCACTGAAGCATGTATATTACTTATTCAGGTGTACATGTCAAAAAATATTTAAAGGGACACTGTCAGGTCATTTTTCAGTATGATACTACTATTACCCTTGAATAGTGTGTGGGCAGACCTTTTAAAAACATGTAAAATCATTATTGCACCGTTTCCATGTTATCAGCATTGTCAGACCCTGCAGAGAGCTGGTGCATTAGTCCTGTCCCATTATAAGCTGAGACGATTAGTCCTGGTTGTATAAACTGTCATGTAATTATGCATGCCTTCTCTGCAGCTCTCTCTTCCCTCCTCCCTCTGCTCTCAGTGCTGTGTGGTTTCACTTTCTGAAGCTATGTTCTGTTCAGGACAAGGAGGGAGAAAGCTACAGGTCTGCCTTATCTGATCTAGTCTCCATTTGTTTCTGTAAAAAGGAATCCCTGCTGTGCTGTGAGAGATCCTGTGTTTATCTGATCTCTTGGTTTTGATGCAAAGAGAGTAGAGAGGAGAGTACAGTCTCCCCACTGATCTCCTGTGCTGTCATGTGACATGCATATTCATCTATGGGGAGTGGACAGCAGAGAACGAAGTGGATCATTCACTGTGAGTGACAGATGGAATGAATCTCTTTATTTAAAGTTTACAGAAGATAGGAGGGGAATATAAATAAAATAAATAAATACATCAATAGAGAGAGTTTAGAGCGATGAATTAGAAAATGATGGCAGTTACATATGGATTTTTGACCTGACAGTTTTCCTTTAGTATTCAATGTTTGTCCCGTTCGTGGGTTTTGAAAAGTAGATTCTTTAATCATTAGAGGCCAATTTACGCATGACAAACATGGGAAACATCCCTTATGTTACACACCTATTATTGATAATTGTTTAGTGTGTTTAGACTAACCAATGTCAGCCTTGAACAGTCTGTCACCCAGACTCTTGCTTCTCCTGTACGCCATAATTGGCGGTTTTTTAAAATTCACAATTTGGTGACACCCCCTACGCAAGGTCTGCCAATGTTTCTTTATGATTCTTGTTATTTTTGGGCTTTCCTCACAAAAACATGTTACAAACGGTACTCTAGTAACATCTTCCTTCTTCCTACTTTCAAATACCGTATATACTCGTGTATAAGCCGACTTTTTCAGCCCAAAAATTGGGCTGAAAAGTCCCCCCCGGCTTATACACGAGTCATATACGTGGGGGCTGTGTCCGGGAGCAGGAGGAGGCAGGAGGAGGCTGGAGGAGGTGGGGGGAAGGCTGCAATATGAGCGGCTCGTGACGTGGAGCCGCTCATAACTTATTCATGATATGCACTGCATCCCCCGCCCATCCGCGGGGGGAGCAGTGCATATCGCCTTACAGCCCCCCAGCACGGGGTATACAGCCCCCCCATCCCTCACAGTATGGCGCCCCCTTTCCATACAGCCCCCCCCGTGGTATCCAGGGCCCCCCGTATATACAGCCCCCCCGTGGTAACCAGGGCCCCCCTTGCTGCACCTGTAAAGGAAGAAGTCAGTATACTTATCGCTGCTGCTGCCGCCGCCGCCGTCGCCGCTCCGCTTCTCGGTCACCGCGCTGCTCCGGGTCTTCACGCTTCCTGTTCCTTCTCCGGCGCTCAGGAAATGACGTCATTGTTCGAGCGCCGGAGAAGGAACAGGAAGCGTGAAGACCCGGAGCAGCGCGGTGACCGAGAAGCGGAGCGGCGGCGGCGGCAGCAGCGATAAGTATACTGACTTCTTCCTTTACAGGTGCAGCAAGGGGGGCCCTGGTTACCACGGGGGGGCTGTATACAGCTGGGGCCCTGGATACCACGGGGGGGCTGTATACAGCTGGGGCTGCTGTATACAGCTGGGGCCCCTGTATACTACCTATGGGGGGGTCTGTATACCTCTGGAGCTGCTGCTGTATATACCCCCTAGGGCTGCTGCTGTATATACCCCCTGGGGCTGCTGCTGTATATACCCCCTGGGGCTGCTGTATACTACTACTGGGGCTTCTGTATACTACTACTGGGGCTGCCGTATACTACCACTGGGGCTTCTGTATACTACTACTGGGGCTGCTGTGTATATACCCCCTGGGGCTGCTGTATACTACCACTGGGGCTTCTGTATACTACTACTGGGGCTGCTGTATACTACCACTGGGGCTTCTGTATACTACTACTGGGGCTGCTGTATACTACTACTGGGGCTGCTGTATACTACTACTGGGGCTGCTGTATACTACTACTGGGGCTGCTGTATACTACTACTGGGGCTGCTGTATACTACCACTGGGGCTTCTGTATACTACTACTGGGGCTGCTGCTGTATATACCACTGAGGCTGCTGTATACTACTATTGGGGCTGCTGTATACTACCTCTGGGGCTTCTGTATACTACCACTGGGGCTGCTGTATATACCTCTGGGGCTGCTGTATACTACCACTGGGGCTGCTGTATATATCTCTGGGGCTGCTGTATACTACCACTGGGGCTGCTGTATATATCTCTGGGGCTGCTGCTGTATATACCACTGGGGAGGCTGCTGTAACACTGCTGGGGCCTGTATGTACCACTGGGGAGGCTGCTTTATACCACACTTCTGGGGGCTGTATACTACCACTGGGGAGGCCTGTACACCACTGCGGGGGCCTGTATACCACACTGCTGGGGGCTGTATACCTGTGCTGGGGTCCACCCTCGGCTTATACACGAGTCAATAGGTTTTCCCAGATTTTGGGGGCAAAAGTAGGGGGGTCGGCTTATACACGGGTCGGCTTATACACGAGTATATACGGTAGATCCTTCCTCTCTACAGCTTCCATTCTTTTCCTCTGTTTAGTCAGAATTATATTAGGGTATCCTCTCTTCAAAAATGTCTTACTCATATCATCAATTGTCCCTGCTAACTTTTCCTCATTACTCACAATCTTTTTTGCACGCAGGTATTGACTGTAAGTAATTGCATCCTGCATCTTTTGTGGATGATGACTTGAGTAATGGAGGAGATTGTCTGTAACCTTTTTTTTTTTTTTACAAAATAATTCAGTATCCAACTTCTCTCCACTTCTCCTTATGAGCTACATTTTTTGGATGTGTTGATATCTTTAGCATTCCATCATGAATTTTATAGTTCCATTAATCGTATTCATATAATTATAAAAATCATACAGTTCCTCTTATGTCGCAGTCCATGTCAGAAAGATATCCTCAATGTACCGCCACCATTCACCCACATTGGGGAAATGGGACGATACATAAATTAATCTCTCCTCCAGGGATGCCATCATCAAATTCACATATGATGGTGCCATGCTCGCACCTATACTAGCACCCTGTGAATAGGTAACGTATACTGTGGGCAGCTTTCCCATAGTGTAAATGGTAATGGCATTGTGAATGTCCAATGTGCATGCTCAGGTGCACTGCAGCATGTGGTGGAAGTAGATGCGCACTACGGACATGCGCATAGCAGCGTAAACAACGCCGACCGCAGAAAGACAATGGCGGAAGCGATCACCGCAAGGATAACTGTAAAGTACTGTTTTTTTCTAAACTGTACAGTCAAAAAGTACCCTCATAAGATTGTGGCATTATCAGGTTATGAATCTAAGCATAAGCTTTGTTTCATTGCACTTTTAGAAGCACTTTATTTATAATCCAGGGTTCTAGTCTTTTGCACATAATTCCTATGGGATTGTTTAGACACTTGAATTGTCACTATGGTAACTGATCTGTGAAAGAGAAAAAAAGACTAATTGTCTGAGAACACATTTTGTAACACTATTTAAAACTTATCTGACTGTGAGCACATTACTGATCCATGGCAAAGTTTCAACATATCCACATATTCACTTTGATTTTGGAAGTGCTGCCTGTTTTTTTATTATTTACAGTTATGATTTTAGCTATGCAATGATATGACACATGACTACTCTGCTGGTACCCTACTGACCAATCTCAAGTTTAGGGGACTTACGATGGTCCCACACTTACATAAAAATATGTGCTAGGATCGTCTGAATCTCTGGATGCAATATTTATGCTTGACATTTTCATAGGAGTGATGGTTCATGATGGCTTATCCTTTGGCTCCATGAGTCTGGGCTAAGTGCAAAGGTTTCCTTTCAATCCCAAGACTGAGGAAATCAGGTTTGTCACTTCTCTGCAGCATCACAGAGGGGAGTATTCCTTTGTATAATGGCAGGGAGATTTCATTGTCACCTAATCTCCATTTCATAGGAAGCTCTATTGTTTGACCATTTGATGGTTGATTAACATATTCCCTTTCCCAGAGATGACTAGCCTCAGGCCAAAAAGCTGTATCATTGGAGTGACGCATGGCAGCATCTGAACAACATGGCTTCCACTGGAATACTGCTCATTCCCCACAAATATTGCTTATTCCTTACACCTCCCTCCTTTAGAGGACGCTAGGTGACAGCACATTCCTGTGTTTCCCTGTGCGCCCGTCCGCCATCTCGTCTTGGCGGCATAGCCCATAAGTGTTACCGTGGTCACGGCAATAGTGGCGTCTGCACAAGTATAGCTGCAGATGCTGCAGGGCCCACACAATTGCTGGACACTCCTTTTCCATCGTGGAGCAGGCCACCTCCCTTCTTGGATCCCACAGTACCCTCTCTCCTTTGATTGCGGAGATTGGTATCTCTGTGAAGCGGCTCAACACCCCTGGACTGGCACCCACTGGTAGTGCAGTCTCAAACCCCTGGCTAGGAGTATCCTGAAGCGGTGCTAAGGCCTCACTCTCAAGGAACCCCCTAGGACCTGTTCTGGGTCAGACACAGGTTTGGTTATTGCTTGACAGAGGGTCCAGAAACCAGTGCGTTGCCTGCATTCTGACTCCTCAGTCTGCGGGAGACACCGATTAGGACGGCTGTCTCCCCGAGGGATAATGTTACCTTCCCATCAGCCCTACTGGCTTGGGACAACTCTTTCCTGTCATACTGATGAGCATCATCCTAACAAGTTAGGGGCAGCACCTGCCCCTCATCTTGACAGGTCTCAGGAAACATGTCCCCGACCCCTACAGATGTTGGGCACTGATGTCCCATCACTCTGACAGACTGGGAGTACTCCATGGTACCCGGACAGGGTATGGGTACAACTCTCCCATAGTCCTGATCGGCTGGGGGTACCACTTTCCTATCATACAGGCAGGTTATGGGCACTACCTGCCCATCCCCTTGACCGGCTGTAGGAGAACCTGCCCCACTGCCCTGACACAGTATGGGGACCGCCTCCCCATCTCCATGGCAGTCAGTGGGTACAACTGCAAGTTGTTCCCTGGGCCACACCACCGGTGACCTCTGCTGGACAGTTACCTTGCACAGTCGTCCTTGTCTCAGACCACCTGCTTGAGGTCTGACTCCAAGGGCGGCTATGCCCCTGCTCCTTGAGAGCTTTCAGGCGGTCGTCAGCTCCTGACGCCACCTAAAACCCTTGACGAGACGTGGTCAGAGTTGACGAAACTGCCACGTCCTCCGTCAGTTCCACGGGACCTGTCTCCAGGCCTCTGTGTAAACCTTCCCCACTGCCCTGACAGGTTACGGGGACCGCATCCCTATCCCCCTGTCAGTCAATGGGTACAACTACCGGTTGATCCCTGGGCCACACCTCCATTGACCCCTGCTGGACCATTACCTGGTACAGCTGTCCTTCATCCCAGACCGCCTGCTCATGGTCCGAGTCCTAAGGAGGCTGTGTCACCTGCTCCTGGAGGGCGTCCAGGTGGTCGTCAGCTCCTGATGCCACTTGACATCCCTTACGATGCATGGGAGAGGAAGAAACTGCCACATTCTCCGTCAGCCACAGGGGACCTGTCTCCTGGCCTCCATCTGACTCAGCAGCCACTTGATCTGAAGGGGAGAAGCCGTTGGACCTCTGAGAGGTTCCCTGGGCTAAAGCTCTCCCACTTCTGGTGACAGTGGCCATGGCTGCTGTAACTGTGGGCAGTGCCTGCTTCCCTTATGCTCCCGACCAAGTCGCTGGTTCAGGCGGACTATCCTGGCCTCCTGCCATCCTGGTGGTGGGAGGTTCCTGCCCTGGGATCTTACCTAGTAGCTTCATCTCTCCTGTGACATCCCCAATCACCCCAGCATGACCCCTTTGTGCCCCTGCGTTGTACCAGAGTAAACATAATCAAGAACATCATTAAGAACATCAGCATCATCATCAACATTGGACAGTAAAAAATATTCTGATTGATCAGAACTTGGAGGATCAGTGGCCACATACTTGGACACTAGCCGCCCCAAGTCTGACCCAAGCAATACATTCGCCGGAATATCAGACAACACCACCACCTCCCTCACTCCCCTCCCTGCGCTCCAGTCCAGATAAACCTTGGCAATGGGCAGCGCCGGTTCCACACCTCCAATTCCGGAGACAGCGAGGGATTTTCCGGGGATCAAGTCCTGGGGCGAGACCATCTCGGGTCGCACCAAAATCATCTGTGCGCCGGTGTCCCGTAGTCCCATGGCCACTCAACAGCCTATGGGGACGGGTTGAAAATTGTCCAGGGAACTACCACCCTCCCCGCCCACACACAAAACAGTGGCCGTTTTTGGGGATGGTGCCTTATGGCACTGGGGACACATGGCCTTGAAGTGTTCCAGTTGTTTGCAGAGGTGACACTGTCTGGGCTCTACATCTATCCTTTAGGGGGGAACAGGGGGATAGAGGGGCTGCCCCATGCATCCTGGGGCATGGGGTCACAGGTTCAGGGTTGTTCTTACCCGCTCTCCAGGTGCTGCTGCCGGTCTTCCTGGTCTCAGGTACTCGGTTGTTGGTGTACTCATCCACCAGGGCCGCTGTCTCACAGGCCCTCTTGGGTTTACGGTCACGGATGAATTGCTGGAGGTCCTCGGGGCAGTTCCACAGGAATTGTTCCATCACAAACAACTCCTGGATCTCCTGGGCAGTGCTGAGCTCCAACCCCTTGACCCACTGGTCAGCTGCTCTCAGGTCGGTCCAGGTATCCTTTGGACCCCTAAGCAGGCTCCGGAACGTCTTGCAGTAGGACTCCGGGGTGAGGTTAAACTGCTGGTTCAGGGAGGGCCCGCTTGATGCTCTGATAATCCTGCAACTCCCTGCAGGTAAGTCCCCAAAGGTTCCAATGGACTTACCTCTCAAACAGGGGGTCAGGTACTTGACCCACTGGTTAGGGGCCAGGTGGTGCTGCTTGCAGGTCTGCTCAAAGGTCCGCGGAAAGGAATCCAGGTCTCCATCCTTCTCCAGAAGTGGAAAGTCCTCGACTCGGACCTTTGGTGTCTTGGGCTCTTGGTTGGCTGGGATGGGTTGCAAGATCATGAGGAGGGCCGGCTCCAGCTGATACTGGCTCTCTGTGTGGTGCTCTGCAGCTTCGCGCTCCGCAGCCTCACGTTGTTATGCAGCTTCGCGCTCCACAGCCTCATATCGTTCTGCAGCTGCCATGAGGGTCTCATAGGCGCCCTGGTCTCCAGTTCGAGACAAGCAAGGGCAGCTTGAAGAAGGGCATCTGAGCCCAACAGGCTGGGAGAAAAACCAGGTGGTGATCTGCTCACTGTGGGGCTGAGGACAGGGAGGGCTCGCCCCCCTGCAGAGCTGACTATCGGTGATTGGCTCCTTGAGGACCCGTGCATGGGTCCCTCCTCGCCTAGTTCAACAGTGTCCTCCACCATCTCTTCCATATCAGCTGCAGCAAGTGCCCTCTGCAGCATTTGGATTCTGGTGCCCTGTGCTAGCTTGGCAACCCCTGGTAACTGACACACAGCTACAACCTGATGCACCCACTCACCTTTGTATTTGCACTCTGATCGTCTAGTGTTGAGTTGATCTTAGGACCCCCAACAGCAAAAGTTACTGCCAGCAGTCCTTAGTGTTAGGCAGTTGGGGTCCTGCACACTATTATCTTGATCCCACCGCTGCCACTACTTGTGGTGAATCAGCCACCAAACCTGGCAGCTCTACTACGCCTCTTCTTAAACTCAGGCTAGTCAGGGAACTACTGGAAGATAAAAGAATGGCCGCAGCTGCCCTGTCAGTGCTGGTTTATTAAGGCACCTCTCAGTGAGTGTGATACATGCCTTCTCGTCCGCGATCAGAAGCACATATAATAACTACCACCCCGTCACTGATAGAGACCCCGAATAACCCCAAGCACTAATTGCTCCCACCAGTTCCTTGTTTTATATAAGTCTGGTCTGTGAACAGGCTGACATTGGGTCAGAAACCAAACCTGGTAGCGTTAAATGAGCACATGGATGTGAGGGTTCCAGATCAAGATAAAAAGAACAACTCAAGATTAAATATTTAATCACCCTACTGGTACACTAGAATAATATTAATTATGTACAGTTATTATTAAGATATTACAAAGGTTACAGTCAGCTATGCACATAAAAGATAAATGGAATGCACACAGGATTACAGACACACACAATCAGTTACCTTGGTGCTGATGGCGCCACAAGGACAGCATGGGCCAACCCGGTTCCTGGGTATAGTCTGGCTTTGATGACATTATGAAGAATACCAAAATGGAGAGGAGATGGGATATTTTTATACTGTAACAGGCCGTCCCATCTCGCACCCCTCACCTGCCCCTGGGATGTCCTATAGCTCCCTTCCCCCCCGAGTTGAGATATGAGATATACAAAAGTTATTATTGGCCTTAACTTTGCCTGCGAATGTCATAGGCAGAAAACAATGCTCTCCTATTTTCAATTATGATTTTTGCTATGCAATGAAATGACACATAACTACTCTGATGGTACCCTAGTGGCAAATCTCACGTTTAGGAGACCTACGATGGCCCAACACTTACATAAACAGCTCATGAAATATTTTTTTTTTTAAACCAATAATTTTTATTAAATTTCAGAAGACAATAAGCTTACACGAAAACAAAGTTCAGGACCATATCTAAACAAATTACCATGTAACCATTAAAGAAAGTAAAGAGAAGGGGAAAAAGGGAGGGAAAGGGAAAAGGGTAATCAGCTCAGCATCTACAACGGAAAAAAGTGATTTAGCATTGTAAGCAATCAGACGGTATTGTACTATGGCAAGAGGTTGTCCAGGGGTCCCACCACGCCAGGACCTTCAGTTTACGTGCCCGAGTTTGGGAGAGTAGCACTTCATAAGAGCAATGCTGATTTATTCTATTGATCATTTCCGACAGGGTAGGTAAGGCCGGGGACTTCCAATGGCTTGCAATCGTCATGCGAGCCGCAATAAGTGCATTCGAGATCATGGGGCGGAGGATAGCCGGAAAAGTATCAAGATCTATACCCAACAGTGCCAGTTGGGCATTAAGAACTAGGGGCAAACCAGTCAGGGTGGTAAGTAAAGTCTCGACCTCTTGCCAAAATACGTGCAGCTTTGGACAATCCCACCAAATATGAGAGTCCAAGCCTAGGGCTGTACATCCCCTCCAGCAGTTAAATGAGGAAGAAAATCTAGGAGAATTAAATTTAGCCAACCTCGCTGGGGTGAGGTACCATCCCATTGAAACCTTTTTGGCCTGCTCTAGATGGTTCACACATGCCGAAAAATGGGCGGCATGTCCCGAAGCGGCTTGCCATTGCTCCAAGGAGGCATCAAAATTAAGTCTAGACTCCCATCTCACCATATAAGGAAGTTTAGTCGTGGACCGCAAATCTAAAATAGCCTTATATATGGTAGATACTCCCTGTGCCGATGGCCCTTGTTGCTTAAAAAGGGACTGGAGGGAAAGATTTATTGTAGTGAGGTCACAGACAGGGATAGGGTTCGAATGCAAAAAGTGCCTGAGTCGAAAGTGGGCGAAGAAAGTCGCTGGGGGAAGTGAGAATTTCGCTGACAAGGCATCGAATGTCTCCAGTCGTCCTTGAGTCATGATTTCTCCCAACAACACAACTCCTTGCTGTTTCCACGTTTGTAGGGAGAAGTCGCCCATTCGCGCCTCCACTGCTCCCAGCGTAATATATTTATATAGGAAGGGCAGGTGTGTTCTAGCCACAAGCGCCCAGACCCTAAGTACCGTCAGCATTGATCGCAGGAGCCCAGGTGAGGGCGAACTAGAAAGAAGATACATTTCCAGTAGAAGTCGAACAGAGTGTCGAGGGGAGAGCCAGGACTCAATCTGTAACCAATGAGATGGGGGGGATCCAGCCCACCACATTTTAGCTATATCCAGCGTTACAGCTGTGTAATATGCAGCTACGTCCGGTACTCCCAAGCCACCCCGCGCATATGGAAGTGTCATGGTGGAGAGAGCTACCCTATGGGGTTTCCCACTCCAAATAAAACCACCTAAAGCTGTTTGAAAAAGATTAAGATATTTGCGGGGGAATGGTAGGGGAACGCAGTGCAGAAGATAAAGAATTTTTGGAAGGATCATCATCTTGGTCAGATGAATCCTGGCTATCCACGAGAGCTGGTGGGTGGAGTATTGTGCAAGAGTTGTTCTAATAGAGGATAGAAGAGATTCACAGTTAACTTGGACTATGCGAGATAGGTTTGTGATATGAATGCCCAGATAACGGAACCCTCTGTGCGCCCAGGTGAATTGGAAGAGGGAGCGGAGAGAGTTCAGCTCAGGTACGGGAATGTTGACCGGAAAAATAGCTGACTTAGATAAATTTAATTTATAAAACGAGGCTTTGGAAAAATCCTCCAGCAACTCAACTATTGCGGGAATGGAGGACGAAGGCTTAGTGCATGTGAACAGGACATCGTCCGCATAGAGCGATATTCGATGGTTTATCGGGCCTATCTGCACTCCCGAAATGCAGGGGTGGGTGCGAGCTATGGCGGCCAGGGGCTCCATCACTAATGCAAAGATCAGAGGGGAGAGGGGACAACCCTGGCGGGTTCCATTTGTAATCTGGAAGGGGGTGGAGGAAAATCCCCCCGCCTTCACAGTCGCACTAGGCGATGAATAGAGAGCCAGAATTGCCGACTTGATGTTGCCCGTAAAGGCAAACTTGTCCAGAACCCCCGCCAGGTATCCCCAGTGCACTCTGTCAAACGCTTTTTCTGCGTCTAGGGACAAGAGTGCACTAGGGGTCCCCCTCCCCTCCAAAACATCCAGGATGTCAACCACCCGTCTGGTGGCGTCTCTTGCCTGTCTATGTGGTACAAAACCAACTTGGTCCCATCCAATCAAAGACGGCAGCACCAACTTAATACGTTCAGCTAACATTTTAGAATAAATTTTCAAGTCGCAGTTAAGGAGTGCGATAGGCCTGTAACTACTGGTATCTGCGAGGGGTTTATCAGGTTTAGGGATTGTGGATATTGACGCTAACAGTCCCTCTGGTTTAATCACCCCCTCCTTCTGCCAAAGATTAAAAAGGGCGAGAAGATGTGGGGCTAAGAGGGTAGCAAAGGTGGCGTAATACTGGTAAGGGAAGCCATCAGGTCCCGGTGCAGAGGATTTTTTTGCAGAGTGAATGGTTTTGATAATTTCCGCCTGGGAGAAGGGAGCGTTCAACATATCCACCTGAGCTGCCGAGAGAGCAGGCAAGTCAGCTCTATCTAGAAATGCTTGAATTATATCAGGGGTAGGTTGAGGGGTTGAGGCCGAAGACGACAGGTTATAAAGACGGTCATAATAATCTTTGAATTGTTCTGCTATGTGAATGGGGTTACGAACCACATCTCCCGAAGGGGAATTAATCTGCGCAATTCTGGATTTAGTCTCCAGTTTTTTAACTCTCCTCGCTAGTAACTTGCCCGCCCTATCCCCCATTCCATAATAAAGTGCTTTTGTCTTGCGAAGGCGATGTTCTACTTTTTGGAGCAAGAAAATTCGTAATTTGGAACGGGTTGACATTATTTCGGTTATTAAAGCAGGGTCAGGGGAGGCGGCATAACTATGCTCTAAGGATTGCAAAGTGGAGAGAAGGGAGTCCAGAGCCTCGCTATATAAGCGTTTAGAGCGTGCAGCCAGCTTCAACAGGTGGCCCCTCATTACCGCTTTGTGGGCAAACCACAGTGTGTCCGCCGATACAGAGTTAGAGTTGTTAAGGTGAAAATATTCTTGCAAATACTCTCCAAGTATCTCACAATTCTCCGATGAGGTGAGCATAGATACATTCAGTGACCAGTGGTACGGAGCAGCGCCGGAGAATTTATCCTCCAGCGTAATGGACACTGGGGCGTGGTCCGACCACGTGATCACATCAATATCAGCAGCTACACAATATGGCAAGAGCGAGTCATTTAGCAACAGAAAATCTATCCGGCTGTATGATCGATGTCTAGAAGAAAAAAAAGAATAACCTCTTTCTGAGCCATGAAAGTAGCGCCAAACATCATGCATTTTGAATGAGGCTACTACAGGGGCCAGATCAGAGCGGTAAACCGTGGAAGTCGAACAATCAAGTGCCCTCTGAATTGGAGCATTGAAATCTCCTCCAATGACTCTATGGCCCATCATGGAGGGGGAAAGATCCTCAAGGAGGGACCTAAGAAAGCTAGATTGACCTGTATTGGGGGCATAAATTGAGAGAAAAGTATACACAACATCATTAATGCGACAGGTTACTGCTAAATATCTCCCTTCTGCACCGGTCACACACCTTATCAAATCAAAAGTTAGGGTCGAGCGAACAAGAATCGCCACTCCAGCCTTCTTAGACAAAGAATTCGAGAAAAATTGGTGAGGATAAAAACGTGAAACCAGTCGGTGGTTGTCTCTCTCCAGAAGGTGCGTCTCCTGAAGCAGCACAATCTCTGGCTGCGATTTTCTTAGATAATTGCGGAGGAGCGCACGCTTCTGGGGAGAGTTCAAGCCGTTCACATTAAACGAGACCACTGCAATTGGCATAGTGAAGTAAATACCACGTTAATACGTATACAATGCATCGTAGTAACATTAGGTTTGAAGGAGCGAGCTGAGGGAAAAAAGGGAGGGGTAGGGGAAAAAACAAGTAGCAAAAAACAGAAAGGCATTAACAAACGTGCGGTCTCAAACCAATTAAGGGACCGCATCGTCAATGCCGCTCCAGCCGGGGCAAGGATGGTACCGGCTCAAGCAGCCGTTACCCGGAGCAACGGCAAAATAATGGAAAAGAAAAATTCAAAACAAAAGGAAAAACCAGTCAAAGTTCAGCAGTTCTTAGAGCGGCAAAAAATCCACTCAGTGGGGAAATCCCTCAGGGCTCCCCAAAAGAAGAGAAAAAAAACAAAAACAAAGGGAAACAATCACCTGAGGGACCAATACCAAGTCCAGGACATCAGATCCCGGGGATTCAACATAGTAGAGTAATGCCGGCGGCGGCAGAGAGGGTGCCGTACAGTCAAGCCACTTCCCATTCCACTTCCAGCCTCTTCTGATTAAATCGAGATTCAAGGCAGTCAGGATCTGGACGATCACGATCATGCAGCGACTGTGACGGAGGTTTCGTCTGAGAAAACGGAAGAAGGTCCCATTGCTTGAGTAACTTCGCAGCCTGCATAGGGGTTAAGCACATGTGTGTGACATCGTTGCGACGGATGATCAGACGTGTAGGCCGTCCCCATCGGTATGGGATCTTTTGTTGCAAAAGGACGGAGGTATAGGGCTTGAAAGCCCTACGCAGGGCCAGAGTGCCTGGAGACAGGTCGGGGTATACTTCCAGATCTGCAAATCGGTCAGATAGTGTAGGAGAGTGACGCAGGGCTGCCAGGAATTCTTCCTTGGTTTCAGCAAAATGAATACGGCCAAGTACATCCCTTGGGAGGTCTGCTTTTATCCCAGGTGGTTTCGGGAGTCTATGGATCCTATCTATAATCAGATCTCTTGGAGTTAGGGTGGGGAGGACCTCAGCTATAAAGTCACGCAGCAAGGCTCTAAGATCTTGTGGGGGCACCGACTCCGGGACTCCCCTCAGGCGTACATTGTTACGCCTGCTACGGTCCTCTAAGTCAAGCTGTTTCGCCCCGATAGTAGCAAGCTGACGATGTAGTTGTTCATTCTCATCTAGGAGCGCATTATGAGAGGCCACCAGCTCTGTCATCTTCTGCTCCAGGTGGTCAGTGCGTCCTCCCAGCTCCGCCACATCCCCTTTCAATTCCGCCACTACTGACCTTATATCTCCTTGTATGGAGGCTCTGAGGTCGTTGAAGAGCCCCTTCATCTGGGCATGGGTTACCGGGTCCTCCGGTCTCGGGGCCGCCGAGGAGTCCGAGGAGATCTCCTGAGCAGATGTCTCTCTACGCGCAGCCCGGGCAGCACGAGGCGAGGGAGGCGCCATGTTTGCAAGCAGTTCCTGGGCCCCGCGGCCTGGGGGAAAGTAGTCCGACACCCTCTTCGGTAAGAGGGCCTGGCCCGTTTTAGACTTGCCCATCCTGTGTGGGAGACTTGCGGCTATATTTGGTAACGATTCCGCCGGTCTGAGATGCTGGTAAGCCGCTTTAATTCCCCGGGAACCGGGAGCTCCTGTATCACGCGGCTGGCTTCATGCACGGCCTAGCCACGCCCCCCAGCTCATGAAATATTAAGGGTTATCCTTCGGCTCCATGAGTCTGGGCTGAGTGCAAGGGTTTCCTTTAAATTCCCAGAATGAGGAAATCAGGTTTGTCACTTCTCTACAGCGTCACAGAGGGGAGTCTTCCTTTGTATAATGGCAGGGAGATTTCATTGTCACCTAATCTCCATTTCATAGGAAGATCTCTTGTGTGACCATTTGGTGGCTGATTAACATATTCCCTTTCCCAGAGATGACTAACCATAGGACAAAAAGCTGTATCATTGGAGCGAGGCATGGTTGCATTTGAATAACATGGCTGCCACTGGAATACTGCTCATTCCCCACAAATATTGCTTATTCCGTTAACTTGGGTTTGCCCTATGAGCACTGAGAAATAATGTTTAGCAAGCCAGTAAGTTTCTGGTTATTGCAGCTATCCAATTCGAAGAATATATGGGAAAGGTTTGAGTTTATGGTGAGAGTGCATAAGAGGTTAAGAGAGCTCGAAGGCTGGTGGAGCTTGTGGAAGATTTCATAGAGGTGCCCAGAAATCTGGTGAAGAAAGTTATTGGAAGAAATTGAAGAGTCATCCAGGAAATTGTGGATAAGTCCGATGTGGCAAGAGTGATGGTACCTTTACACGCCGCCACCGAAAGGTAGAAACCGCCAGGCATCGGACACAATTGTACCTTTTACCTTCAAAACACTGCAAAGTGGCGGTGTGTAATTCAGGAAGTTCCTTCCTGTGTCTTTGGATAACTGTGTTTCAGCCATGCTAAAAAACAAGCAGGCATAATCCCTATGGTAGCGGCGTGTAATCGGGGGCACAGGCACGGTATTTGAGTTCTCTGGGGTGTGCCACAGCGTCATGTATACCACGCCCCATCAGCTATCATTGGTGGGGGCTACTGTGTACCCATTGGCTGTCCCTGCACAGGGCGCCATATGTAACAAGTTGACCAGTCACAATACACATTTGCAATAGCGTCATGTATTAGCCAGCCTCCCTGCGCTGGCTGGCCAATCATGATGTGATTGCATTGTCCAATCACCGTACGAGCATCGCGTAATACACAACTCTGTCACGCCTATGTAGTTACGGCGCACAATATGTACGCCCATATTCCCTTGTGGTAGCGGCGTGTAATTCAGGGAAGGTGCTCCACAGAAGGTAACCTGCGGCACCCGTCGGCACTTTCGGGGAACGAAAATACCTTCTGTGGAGCACCTTGTGGCGGCATGTATTTGCGGCATCAGGCACCGTTAGCAACCGTTGAAAACGCAAGCGTGCACGTGCGGTGCCTACCTGTTGCTACCCTCGGTGGCGGCGTGTAAAAGTACCATGACAGAGAGACAGCTTAAGACACCCTGGAAGAAGAAGCCATGCTAGATCAGCAAAATAAGGATGCAGAGGATTTAGAAATGGCAAATCTTCTGTCATGTAATTGCTGAGGGATACCGACAGTAGCCCACCCAGCATACTAGATAACTCTGAGTCAGACCAGACAGTGGATTCGACTGTAAATTAATCCCACTACCACACTAACCGTTGGAGGCAGTCACGGAAGGGGAGGTCTGACAAGGAGCCTTATCTAATAGTTGATGACTAAAAAGGGTGTGATGACAATGACTGTCTGTGTCTCAAGGACTGAAGCCCAAAGTTGACAAAGAAGACTCTCTGGTCTGGAAAAAAATAATTATTCTTAGTTAATTCGGTTTCTAGGAACCTTCCACGACAGCATAGGAGGTTGCCTCTCCACACCCTAATAGGGACAGGAAGCACAAGAGAGGTTAAAAGGTCCCTCCCACCTCCCATTAGCCAGTGACCTACAACTAAAATATAGCACCAGTTACCTTCAACACATTTCAGGAATTAACAAGGAATATAGGGAGGGAAATAAGTGCTGTCGTGGAAGGTTCCTAGAAACCGAATTAATGGTAAGAATAATTATTTTTTCTCTAGTCTAGGAGGAATGCCAACAAATTATTACCTAGGGGGGGGACTACAGCCTGCAGGACTTTCCTCCCAAAAGCCAAATCCCTATTGAACACTAGATCTAGTGTATAGTGCTTGGTAGAAGTATGCAGAGATGCTCAGGAGAAGCCCCTGCTCGTTCAGCCCAGAAGACCGAAGTGTATCTGGTTGAATGAGCTGTTAAACTTGATGTAGGGGTCAGATTCTGGCCAAGGTGTGCTACGGTAATGGCCTTTTTGATCCAATTGGCTATCGTGCTTTTTGTCACCTTATTGCCCTTATTTTGTCCAAATGGTTGGATGAATCATTTGTGATCAATACGCCAAGGCGCAGTTAGTTCTAGATAGTGTATCACTATCCTACGAACGTCTAGTGAATGAAATTCCTCTTCCATTGGTGTTTTTGGATGTTCAGCCCTAACAATCCTGTCCATGCATCCCTGACAGAGTTTCTTATCCCACACGGCGGGGAGTTTATTTGCACAAACAGGGCATTTGCTTGATATCCCTGTGGCTTTCATAGAGGCAGCCTTGCCTTCCTAGGAAAAACACAGGACAGGGATTGCCATTAGTATCAGCCTGACTATCGGGCATTGGGACCCCCCTATCCCACAGACTTACTGTGGCTGGGGCAGATGCAGGGGAAGACAAGTCTGCCATTATCACCAGGGATCTGTGGCTTACCGTGTCAGAAATCTTCAGGGTAGCTTTATACACTAAAGCCTGCCCCTCAGCGCCAAGTGCTCATGTGTCCCCACCTCCTGCCCACCAGTGTCCTGGACAGACCTCTACTTCAGCGTTGGCTTGCCCTGCACGCTGTCCCTGCTGGGATCCGGAGGCAGGAATCCGGAAGCGCCGCGCTCCACA
The DNA here is from genome assembly GCA_033576535.1 of Allobates femoralis. NCBI lineage: Eukaryota > Metazoa > Chordata > Amphibia > Anura > Aromobatidae > Allobates > Allobates femoralis. Next base: position 600,641,099 of record JARQOC010000003.1, on the reverse strand, counting down.
GGGGAACACGTAACCCAGAAGCTCTGCCTACTTACATCACATCCGGGTTGTGCGTGACAGCACTTGAGCAGGAGGAAGTCAATGGGCTCATGGAGGTCACCGGCCAGGAAACCAACAGCCTGCATTGCCCCAGGGAGGCACTGGTGGGCTGGGGAAGTGGTCCCACTGCCCCGAAGGAGACGGGAGCAGCAGGAGGAGAAAAGCGGAGCACCCGACCAATGCTGCCTGGCTGGGGAAAAAAAATAGTATTCCAGTCACTGGCCACGCAGCATAGGAAAAAGAAAAACATCTCCATGCCCCATGGGGACAGGAAAGACACTGGCTAATGTGAGGTGGGAGGGTCCTTTTAACCTCTCTTGTGCTTCTTGTCCCCATTAGAGCATGGAGAGGCAACCTCCTATGCTGTCGTGGAAGGTGACTAAAGAAATAATGATGCCAAGCCCCATGGCTTTAGGTAGAGGGGATATGTAAGATGGCTACAATGTGAATGGCCAGTATGTATCACAAAGTTGTTTGTCCTCTAAGATATAAACCTGGAATGTCTACTCTGGTACCTGTAGTGCCATGAATTTTGTTAAGGCATTCAAGGGCCAGGTTTACAGATAGCTGGAGAGATGGGTGGGTCTGGCTATCCACATATCTCAACCGATGTGTGTCTCAGTTGTTATAATGAAACTGCTTGCTTGGCACATGGTTAATCTGTAAGGCTAGTTTCACACCACGGTTTATCTGATCGGATCAGATTTCAGCCCCATAATATTCCAATGGAGCTGGATGGCAGCTATTTGCCATCCGGTTTCCTTCTGTTCGGGAGGATCCGGGAGAATTCGGATCTTTCTCCCGGACACAAAAACGTTGCTTGCAGTGTTTGTGTGGCGCCCCTGTGTCCAGGAGGCCACAAAGGGAACTGCAGCCAGGCAGGTAGGACACTTGTTGCACAACAACACCCTCACAGCCCACATAACCCACGTGTAGTAGAAGGTAGCATCCAGCCCTGAGATTAGATACTCTATGAGATTGAGGGGTGGTGGATTTGGAGGAGTGGGTTGGGCACACACGTAGTCAGGTGACTTGACAGTAGAAATAGGAAGGGGGAGGAGGAAGGAGTTCAGTAGGCCGAGGTAGGCTGAGAAGCAAAGACTGAAAATCACACGTCCTGTGAGTGTAAGGCCTAGGAGCGCAGAATCTGTACCGAGCTAGTGCGAGCCGGAGGAGAGAGAAAGCACGTCCGAAGCTGATACCACCAGGAGTGTGAGGAGAGAGAGAGGGACAGTGATACCCGGGCCCTAAAGGACAGCTGAGACGACCAGACTGCAGGCAGAGAAGTCCCTCCTATGATACTGCGAGACGCAGAGAGAAAGGAGCCTGGTAGAGCCTCACACTTGAGGACTGCTGGAGGCTGGGCTAAGTAGAGTGTCGGCTCTAGAGGGGACCGTAGTTTACCCGGCATTCCCAGACACCGATGGGGGACCACAGCTTCACGTTAGGGTCCCTACCACAAGAGACAGGCAGCTCAGTGACAAACAGGAGGACCCACAGGGGCCCGAGTCACCGCCATACTGTCCAGTGTCGCACAACACGAAGTAAACGAGAGAATGTTTATAGCCCGGAAAGGACACAGAGACTGTGTGAGGGGTCAGAGAGAGAGAGACCTGGCTGCAGAGCAAAGGGAACCCGGAGAGGGAGAGTGTGACCGTGTGTTAAGAACTGAGACGTGTAAGAACTGTACTTGACTTGTGAACTGTCTGAAGAACTGAGAGTAAACACGGAAAACCCTGAGATTGCCTCCCTTGTGTCTCTGCATGAAAGTGATTCTCTCCATACAGGACTACAGAAAGCCCTCCACCTGCAGAGCCACAGCGCAGCCTGTCAGCACCAGCATTGAGGAGAGATCCCTGCAGCGTCTGCACAGTAAGTGTACTGAACACTCCACAATAGACTTAACCCTTACTGCCCCGGGGAATACAGTTCTAACCACTGGAACTATTACATCTAAGCTGCTATTCCATCATCCCCGGAGGTTCTGCAGCAGAGGCGGCCCCATCCCTGGCCGCATATAGTGGGTGGCGTCACGACTGACATCCCCTGTAAATATCCCCTTTTATTGCCGAGCCCGGGACACTGTCCAGACCAGGACCACCCGTGACTTCCCAAGAAGCAGAACCGGTCCGGTACCGAGTACCCCCGTCCCAGTGGGCCCGACATTTGTGTCCGGGGCAAAAATCGGCACAAATCGGATCCTCCAGGATCCGGTGCGATCCGGCGCTCCCTAACATGGGAGTCTATGGTGCCTGATCCGATATAAAATCGGATGCGGCTCCTGGACGCCAGCTGCTGAAGTTTAGCATATCACAATAATACCAATTCTAATTGGTTGTTCACTCTTTCATTTTTACCAGTGGTGCAGTCCCGAGAAGATTCTATTGCAGTAACATGTTTCCTGTACATAACATAACTCCTTTTTTACTTTAAATTCTCAGGTGCATCCCCAAAACCTCTCTTGCTTTGTAATATAGTTAAATTAATCTCACTTATTAAAGGAGATTCCTGAAGGCCCCCTCACTTAAGAGTTAAAACTTCACCAATAACCGCTGTCTGCTATTTTACAATCGCAGCAGCGGCTTTGCACTATGCGGCTCCTGACCAGCTGGTCTGTGCAAGCGTAATCGTCACTTAGTGATGATACACAATCATTGAGCCTCCTTCTTCAAGTACTTGGAAGAATAAGAGTATGCTCACTGAATCGTGGTTCTCAAGGGAAAAGTACGTCACGGTACATCACGGTACTTCCGGCATCGTGTTTACACGCCGGAGAATCACCGTGCGCAGGGGAGCGATACTTAACAGTAATTCTAACCATTGTTAAGGGACACAGACAGATCTAACCCTGGCTCCTTCCCCCTGAGGAAGCCATCACTTTAGGTGGCAACACTCGTTGGGTGTCAGGGCACCTCTTGCTATGTGCCCCTTCTCTCCCCTATGAATTAATGGTGATTATAAACCTTTTGTATACAGGTTCGATATGGGTCATTTGCTATAAGTAGTGTTTGGGTCCATCTCCAACAAATCCAGATTGTCATGTAATGACTTACACTGTTGTCCACTCTTAACAGACTTGTGCATTCGCTTTACGTTCCCTCCCAGTGTTTGCATATTCCTATTGTTATCCTCACAGAGTTGAACTACAGGCTTATTTATTGAGACCTGGGTCTCTGGGATTTGATTAGCCGGTTTGTGTATAGGGAGACTGATTTTGTGCGTCTCCTTTATACTCATTGGACTCGTCCTATTTTAGGACAGTGAAATCTAGGTGTACAACACACATGATATGTGTACTCTTTCATTTACTATAGTATTTCTTTCAGTGTCACACAATGCTTGGTGCATTGTGTGAACTTGTAATTAGTACATCATTCAGCATAACTGGATTTAACAAACACTCTTATTTCTCCATTGTCCCAGAATTTTGATTGTGGTAACCTGGTTTTGGGTACCCCCTTATGTGGTTGTATTCGAATTATATGGGGACATAGCTTTTTGTGTCAGTGCTAATCTGCACATTTTAAGTGTTTTTATGAATTGTTAGTCTCTTTGTGTCCACTTTTGTACAATAAAGATTATTTGTATCTCTTACAGAATTAATTTTTTTTCCCTGATCCCGGTCAATCTTGCATGCTTTCTGGCTTCTTTTCCTGATCTCATGAATCTTTTTAAAGCATGTGACTGGTGGATCATGTAAAAGTGCTACTCATAAATTCTCTCAGTTCAAAAGGCTCATAAAGTACATAGGAGGCAATGTGGGGCTCATAATGTATATACTAAGCTCTGTTGATACTCCTATAGCATATAGGAGGCTATATGGGGCTCATGTATATAGGAGACTACATGGGGGCACAAAAATATACAGGATGTTATGCTCATAATGTATATAGGAGGCTATATGGGGCTCAGAATGTATATAGGAGGCTATTTGGTGCTCATGATGTATATAGAAGGCTATATGGGGCTTATGAAGAATGTAGAAGGCTGCGTGAGGGCTCATAATGTATATAGCAGGCTATATGGGGTTTATAAAGTATATAATAGGTGATGTGGAGGCTCATCCCAATGTCCTTCTATCATGTGCAGTCAACTTCCACTGCTTCAGCCATATTTCCACACCCTTGACAAATATCACTAGCACTACCGTACTCCTACAATATGGCAACACTCACAACCATCGCCAGCAAGCCGTTCCCGCATTCGATGCACCCTCAGCTGACCCGGACATTCCCTCCGCACACGCTAACCTGACGAGCTGTACTGATGTCACGGTTATGTGACTAATCACGTTACTGTGACATCACCACAGGTCTTGCAACACACAAAGACTACTAGCCAGGTACTCACACCCCACATAGCCTACTCTGCCCTCTCACACCCCACACAGCCTGCTTTGCCCGCTCACACCCCACACAGCCCGTGCTATAATAATAATAATAACTTTAAATAATAGTTATAGTTGCTATACACTGTGTGCAGAATTATTAGGCACGTTGCATTTTAGAGGATTATTTTTATTATTGATCAACAACTATGTTCTCAATCTACCTAAAAAACTCGTAAATATCAAAGCTTAATATTTTTGGAAGTTGGAGTGTTTTTTTTTTTTAGATTTGGCTATCTTAGGAGGATATCTGTTAGTGCAGGCAACTATTACTGTGCAGAATTATTAGGCAACTTAATAAAAACCAAATATATTCCCATCTCACTTGTTTATTTTCACCAGGTAAACTAATATAACTGCACAAAGTTTAGAAATAAACATTTCTGACATGCAAAAACAAAACACAAAAAACATTAGTGACCAATATAGCCACCTTTCTTTATGATGACTCAACAGCCTTCCATCCATAGAATCTGTTAGTTCCTTGATCTGTTTCTGATCAACATTGCATAAAACAGCCACCACAGCCTCCCACACACTGTTCCGAGAGGTGTACTGTTTTCCCTCCCTGTAAATCTCACATTTTAGGAGGGACCACAGGTTCTCTATGGGGTTCATATTAGGTGAACAAGGGGGCCATGTCATTATTTTTTCTTCTTTTAGACCTTTACTGGCAAGCCACGCTGTGGAGTAGTAGGATGCATGTGATGGAGCATTGTCCTGCATGAAAATAATGTTTTTCTTGAACGATACAGACTTCTTCCTGTACCACTGCTTGAAGAAGTTGTCTACCAGAAACTGGCAGTAGGTCCGGGAGTTAGGCTTTACACCATCCTCAACCCCACAAGGTCCCACAAGTTCATCTTTGATGATACCAGCCCATACCAGTACCCCACCTCCACCTTGCTGGCGTCTGAGTCAGAGAGGAGCTCTCTTCCCTTCACTGATCCAGCCTCTGGCCCATCCATCTGGCCCATGAAGAGTCATTCTCATTTCATCAGTCCATAAAACCTTTGAAAAATCAGATTAAGATATTTCTTGGCCCAGTCTTGACATTTTATCTTATGTTTCTTGCTCAAAGGTGGTAGTTTTTCAGCCTTCCTTACTTTGGCCATGCCCCTGACTATGGCACACCTTGTGCTTTTTGATACTCCAGTAATATTGCATCTCTGAACTATGGCAAAACTGGTGGCAAATGGCATCTTGGTAGCTTCACGCTTGATTTTCCTCAATTCATGGGCAGTTATTTTGCAACTTTTTTGCTCATCACGTTTCTTGTGACCCTGTTGGCTATTTGCCATGAAACGCTTGATTGTTCAGTGATCACGCTTCAAAAGTGTCGCAATTTCAAGACTGCTGCATCCCTCTGCAAGACATCTCACAATTTTAGACTTTTCAGAGCCCGGCAAATCTCTTCTGACCCATTTTGCCTAAGGAAAGGCATTTGCCTAATAATTAAACACACCTTATATAGGGTGTTGATGTCATTAGACCACACCCCTCCTCATTACAGAGATGCACATCACCTGATTTACTAAATTGGTAGTTGGCGCTCAAGCCTATACAGCTTGGAGTAGGACAACATGTATAAAAAGTATCATGTGACCAAAATACTCATTTGCCTAATAATTCTGCACACAGTGGATTAATTCTGAGCAGAATGAATTTTAGCCCATTTGGTTCGACTCACACAGTCATGGTCTCTTATGTCGCCCCTTGGGAAAATTAATTGCTCACCCCTGGCTTAGAAGGATTTAGCTGGTCAGTTTTTACATGATGTCATAGACCTAAAGGAAAACCGTAGAGTTAAAATAAACCTGTCACCAGGTTTTTTGCAAACACGTTGCAGCCACCATCAGTAAGCCCTTATATATATATATAAGTCCCCAGTCCAATCTGTAAAGCAGAGAAAATACATTTTATCAAACTCGCCTATGGGGCGGTCCACGGTGACAAGTCAAAGAACACCCACGCATGAGCACATTTAATTGGGGATGTAGTTAACTTCATAATCAGTCAATCACACATGTGTGGTATCCAATTTTTAGATGGATACCACATAAGTACAGTGGTGTTCAAAAGTCCTGCATAGGCGTGAAGAAAACTATATATTTCATACTTCTGCATCTCTACAGTGAAACTGGTGGAACATATATGTTTTTGTAATCCCTCATTGTATGCCATACTCATTTTTGAATGTCCCAAGTGTATAAATTGTTATGGTATGCACATTTTTGATAATTTTTTTTACAGCATAACCATACCTACACCAGTACAGTGTGTAGAATGGTGAGCAGGTTTCTAAGTTCATTAACTTCCAATGCAAGTTCACGCAGACTTAAATTTTGCTTTTTAAGATTTATTATTTTTTATTTAATTCAGAGTCCTGAAAAGGGCCTTTTGAGTGCATGTTTAGCTTCTAATACTTCATTGGCCAGCCTTTGCTATTGAGCACCAACTTGCATCTCTGTGGCATTGAGTGAACAAGCTTCGGCAGATGTTCACGAGTGATGATGTGGTTCCAGGCCTGTATCAGAGCCTCAATCAACTCTCTCTTGGTCCTTGGCTGTTTTTTAGATATCTCCATTGATACCTTGTGCCACAAATTTTCAATTGGATTGAGGTCCGGGGACTGGGCTGGCCAGTCAATAGTAGACACCTTGTTCTTTTTTTTCCATTCCGTTACTGTCTTAGCTCTGTGACAAGGAGCGTTATCATCCTGGAAGATATAATCCCCTGAAAACAGGTGTTGAGCAGAAGGCGGCATTTTCTTATTAAGGATGTCTATGTATTTTATTGCATTAACCATACCCTCCACAATATGAAGCCTTCCAACACCATTGGCTGCCATACAGCCCCAGACCATTACTTTCATCAGATGTTTCACAGAGAAGCTCAAACACTCTGGCTTGTACTCTTCATGTGGAAACCTTCTCACATAAAACTTGCCATCATTTCCTAAAATGCAAAAAGTGCTTTCATCACTAAATAGCACTTTTTCCCACACCTCCTTCCATTTTGAATATTTCAATGCCCACAGTTTTCGCCTTTGTCTTTGTATGGCTGTCATCAATGGCTTCTTTCGGGCCTTGCAACCTCTCAATCCTGCTTCCAAACATCTCTTCCTAACAGTTGATGTTGCTACCTCAATATTGCACTTTTCTTGCCATTCTTGCAGAAGCTGAGGAGAGATGAGCTTTCCATTGGTAAGGGATGTTCTTATCAGTACTCTATCCTCCCTTTTAGTTGACTTTCTGGGCCAACCAGATCTGGGCCTGTCCTGGGTAATTCCAAGCTGTTTGTTTCTGTAAAATTCTTACGACTGTCCTCTGATTACAGCCGACCTTCCTTGCGATCTGGGGGCCAGTATAACCCTCTTCATGTAGCACCACAACTCACACACGATCCTCCGCTGACAAAAATCTGAAGGCTCCCATCATAAAGCTCTATAGTATGATTCACTAGATAGACCAACAGATAAAACAAACAAACAAAGCAGCAGATGTGATGCAATGTAATGGAAAGTTATTGACTGCTATATCCAGGCTATGATTGGTCACAAGAACTTCATCTGTGGTTGGCTAATTTTGGATCTGAAGCTGTACAATATTTAGTTGTGCTTTCAATTCCCATATTGTTGCAATAATTTCAGGCAAAACTGCTTCAAAAGCTAAAAATATTACAGGAAGAGAATGCAAAATTGTATTCTGAACAAAACCATATATAATATGTCATATTAGCATCGAAGATATTCGACAGAAAACGTTTAAAACTTGAAAAATCAATTTATCCTATGCCTATGCAGGACTTTTGAACACCACTGTACATTATAACTTATGGTGCTATTCACTTGTGCACTTTTTACAGGAGCACACACAACAAGGACCAATACAAGTCTATGAATCCAAGAAAAACATGTACAGCATACAGATGGCATCTGTATGCTGTACATGTGTCATTTATTTATTTTATTTTATTTATTCCTTTTTTCAGAACTTTATTTAAAATTACTTTATTGATCTGTGGTATGTACTGTACTTCCTTTATTGATAGTTCAAGATTTCTTCATGCACCACAAGTGTCTTTGACCTGCAATTTGTACACGCTATTATGGCACCTTGTGTTGACACAAAGTCAGATCTTGCTTGTAGTGCAGCATCCTGAGCCCTGGAGTTGAAGGATACCTGTGGCACCCCAGGGTCTGGTTGGCACAATACTAAGCTTGGAAGCAAGGGAGGCACCCACTTCAGGTAAAACACAGACACCCACAACACCTTCCCAACTCCAGGCCAGGAGGGGGAGCTCTAAAGCCCGGGTTCAGGGCAGGTCCGCTATAAATTCTGGTCCGGGGGCAGGGTCAGGCAGTTCAATTCCTAGGAGGACTGTAGAAGACATCCTACGGTCGGGAGCCATGCTAGGCCCATCCGAGGAAACTGACTAGCCAGTGTGAGGGACCTGTAGGTGAGGGTCTGAGGGAAGTAGAGAGAAGGTGTGAGGAATGGAGCAGTGTCAGCTTGCCTCAGCACCTAGCGTAGTACGGACACTGGGGTCCAAGGTCGCCAGGGACTTTATGCCCAGCCACCAACACCGGAGGTGGGTGATTCCAAGTTGCTCACCCTCTAGAGACACATCCACATCAGAGTGCTCAGGAGACGCAGTAAAGGAAAAGTAACACATAAAGGCTTTGATCCGTCTGTCACACGGCCAAGACAGACCAGTGAGGAGAAGGTCTTAGCACAGCTTCAAGCAGCCTGGGCTCACAAAGAAAAGGGCAGCAGGAAAGCCTCAGAATTTTCCAGGTGTGGAAAGCCCCAACTTGCTTCCAGGCTCCGGATCCCTAACACCACTTGTGAATTGTGCCCTGAAATGAACCAACTACTTGCAATAGTAAAGGTAAAGGAGGCTGTTACCTTTGTGTCTGTCAGTCCTTTGGTACACTGAACCCTGCACCTGCAACAAGCCCTGCATATCCATAGACTTTACGGTTGCCCTGGGGACCTGCTCTTCCTGTGGAAAGCTGAACCATCTACACTGCAACTCCCATCATCCCCAGAGGTCCCGACTGCAGCAGCGGTTATACCGGCCGCATTCCACCGGTGGTGTCACGACGCTCTTTCATTTTTGTTTTTATTTTATCTTTATCCATTTTTTTAACAATTCCCCATTTTGACCTCGAAACGCAGCGTCTGTAGTTTGGGGTTCTGATCTGGCACAAATCCCTTAGTCATATTTAAAAGCTTGCTGGAAAGTGATTATGACTTTGGGGAGCTGCTTAAAAGTGGCACTGGAGTTATTCCACTTCCTTACTGAAGTGCAAATTTGCATATTTCCTAGAGGAGGGATGTGGCTACAATCTCCTCACCTACTTAGCTGTCTCCATAAGGTAGATAGCAAGTTCCCAGACCTTGTCTTAGCCCACTCACACAGCCAGATCAGAACATCCCACACACTACACTGATGAGGGCAGTTACCCCGAAATGCAGCGTCTGTAGTTTGGGGTTCTGATCTGGCACAAATCCCTTAGTCATATTTAAAAGCTTGTTGGAAAGCGATTTTGACTTTGAGGAGCTGCTTAAAGGTGGCGCTGGAGTTATTCCACTTCCTTACTGAAGTGCAAATTTGCATATTTCCTAGAGGAGGGATGTGGCTATAATCTCCTCACCTACTTAGCTGTCTCCATAAGGTAGATAGCGAGTTCCCAGACCTTTTTGACTGCTTGCCCAACAAAGGGATGATGGACCGGGTCACGCCACTGTGACATCCCGCCGCCCCAGACGACGATGAGAGGGCCCGGTTCAGAGTACCCCACGATCCCCACCTGGCGAGACATACCATGACTGGATTGCAGCATTTGGTCTACCTATGTGTGCTCCTGTTTGTTCCTTTTGTGTAATAAAAATTTTTTTTTTTGCTTTTTTTCAAGTACATTTTGATGTTTGCTATGTTGTGCTTCTGCTAAGTGTTTGGGTAGCACGGGAGGGGGTTGGGGGAGTTAGGAGGGTTAAAAAGTTATCAGCAATTTTTCCAACAAAATTTTCAAAAGCTTTTTTCAGAGGCTACATCACATTTGAGGCGAATTTAAGAGGCCTATATGACAGAAAACAGCTGGACGTTGCACCATGCTAAAAACTTCACCCCTCAGACTGCTTAAAACCGCATTTAAGAATTTAATAATCCTTCAGGTGCTTCACAGGAATTAAAGCAATGAGAAAGAAAAACAATTAAATATTACTTTTTCCCACAAACATTTTACTTTAGCTTTAAGTTTTTTATTTTCACAAGGGTAACAGTGGCAAATGCACAATATTGTTTATTGTGCAATTTCTCCAGCATAGGCAGATACCCCATATGTGCTGGAAAACTACTGTTTGGGTGCATGGCATGGCTTGTAATGGATGGAGCACCATTTGACTATTGGAATGCAAAATTGGCTGAAATAGTGGATGAGCTGCCGTGTTTGGAGAGCACCGAGTGACCCCATTTTGGAAACTACACCTCTCAAAGAAATTATTTAGAAGGGGTGAGAACTTTGAACCCCCAGGTATTTCACAGAATTAAGCAACGTTGAACCATAAAAATGAAAAAAAAAATGATTTTTCCCACAAAAAGTTGCATAAGCCCCAAATTATTTCTTTTTCACAAGGGGAGCAAGAGAAAATGGACCATAAAGTTTGTCCAATATCCCATACGTGGATGGAAGTTCCATCTATATATGTGTGGTGAGCACCTTGATCTCCGAGGTGCTTCACAGAAAATTACAAAGTTAAACTATGAAAATGAAAAAAATTTATGTTGTTTGAGCTACAAATAGACATTTCATCATATAAAAACTGATTATTTGTGGCTGGACCACAGATTTAGTAGACTGATTGCTAAATCTGTGGTCCAGCCACAAAAAGACATTTCAGCATACAAAAACAATTGCTAAATTTGTGATCCTGGCACAAATAGACATGTAAGCCTATACAAACTGATTCCTAAATCTGTGGTCCAGCCACATATAGACACTTCAGCATATAAAAACTGATTGCTAAATCTGAGGTCCAGCCACATATATGTGGCGCCCTTGCGACCAGGTGGCCACAGGGTGAACTGCAGCAGGACAGGTAAGACGGTCAATTCAAAACAACTCCCACACGTACACACTCCGAACCTGAGCCAAGTTACTCTATGTCAGGCAAGGGGTGGTGGGAGTAGCACAAGTGGGTGGGAAGAGACTAAGGGGTAGAGGAACAGTAGTAAAACACTGGAACACTAAGTTGAGCGAGACAATCAAGTGAATCCCTGGAGGGTGGAGGAGTAGGGAAGCCTCCCCAAGCTGAGACACCCTTCAGCAGAGTACTGACTACTCAGACTGTAAGAACAATGGGGCCCGGTGGCCTTCACCACTAATGGCCAGTCAGGAACCCAAGCTGGAACTGGTGAGAGACTCAGGGAGCCAAGTGATCCCGACTAACATGGGTCACTGGTGACTGGGCCAGAGAACCAGAGTGCCAGCTCTGTAGATGTGGCCGGGACTGCTTCAAGCCCCTAACCACAAGACATCCCGGCGGGGTGTGAGATCTCCAAGTCCCCGAGACCGAACTACCACTACGGAGTAGGACAAAGCCATTGTACTAGGGCTGGTGACCCTAGCTAGGGAATGACACACCATAGAGCCCATGACGGCCGTGACCGAACGCGTATGCGAGGGAGAGAGACTAGAAAGGCACGAAAGGTACACAGAGGAGAATGATGCAGAGGAACTGTTACCGCTGCAGTAAACACCTGAACCCGTAACTGTTGAAAGAACCCGGTACACCGTAAGAGTGTAAAGAGCTGAGCCAGTGAGTGGCTGTGAACTGTGTGTTGTTGGAGTTAACACGGTGAAGTAAAATCTCAGATCAACTCAAAGAACTGTGTGTGTGCTTTACTGGGGCGATCAATACAGCGGCTCACCTGCGGAGCCATACTCCTGCTGCCTATGTGTGCTGGTTGGAGAAGCTGCATGAAGAGGAGAAGTGCAGCATCCCGGGAACGCAGGACATCTCCCTCTGCCTGGGGACTCAGCCCTACCTGTGGAGGGCTCACCATCCTGGCTGTTGCTACAATCACTGTCCCCGGCAGATCCCACGGCAGCAGTGGCCACATTGGCCGTGACCATCACAAACTCTACCCCTTCAATTTCCCTTCTATTTGCTGTAGCTGGGGCCATGGCCATGGAGCTGGGCCACACCAACGTGGCAACCCCAGAGACAGCAAAGTCCGGCCTCGAGTACCCCGATCCCTAGCAGGTGCGACATATAGACAGTCCAGCATATAAAAACTGATTGCTAAATCTAAGGTCCAACCACATATAGACAGTTCAGCATATAAAAACTGATGGCTAAATCTGAGATGCAGCCACATATGGACAGTTCAGCTTATAAAAACTGATTAATAATTTTGTGGTCCAGCCACAAGTACAAATAAACATTGGTACGATCGCAATGCAAGATTGTCTTGCATTGCACTTGTCTGATTCATATGCTCATGTGAGCGAGGCCTTAAACGGAAGAACTGAAGCATATCTATAATGAGGGTAAAGCTATGTAGATATTACACAAGTGTCAGTTTGCCATTGAAGTCTGGTTTTAAAAAGCTGACATGGGCTGTGATGGCTGATTATATGGCTGCTTTCTAATTTCCTCTAGTTTATGAGAACCATCTGATACACTGTCATCATATGGTACTGATCTTCCATCATTGAACCTTACTTACATGAATTCCATATGTCCCTCTAACACTGGGATTTTCATATTCATTCAATGCAAAGTAGTGTCTAAGTAATAAAGGGTTTTCTTGATGTGAATGAAATTTTTTCAAAGGCAATGTATTGAGTGAATGTGTACAGAAAAGCAGCTTCATGCGTCACTTTAACTGCTAAATGAACTTCTTTGTGTATAAGAAAGGGGTAATTGTGTTCACCCTAACGGGTGTGGGTGGGGAGGAGGGGTTTCTATCCCACACACCCCTTTAACCGACTCATCTCTGGCCACACATTTCTGCTTCTAGATATAAGAACTTTCTGTCCATCCTGATATTTTAAGTAAATTTGTACAAAGCCTATTACAGATTGTACTGGGATCGTTCAGCTATTAGATAGGATGTTACACCCACATATAAATTTCAAAGATCACGTTAAGGGCCACGTCACACACACAGATAATTGTGCAGATATTGTTCACAGATCTCTGGTTGCAGTGAAATCATGGACACAATGTTCCATTTTGTGGCTGTGTACAAATGGAGCAATCTGTCCATGATTTCACTGCAACCAGAGATCTGTGAACAATATCTGCACAATTATCTGTGTGTGTGACGTGGCCCTACCTCATATTTTTGGCACCATAAGGGAGATACAAAATCTAAAGGCAAATATGCTGTATTGTCTTACTCTTGATACATGGCCGTATTGATGGGCAGAGAAATTGAACTTTGTTGTAAAAAGTATGAAAATATTACACATTCCTGGCTGATAATGTTCTGCTGTGTGTTAGGCATATTTAGGGCTAATTTCACATATGTATTCCTGTACACAAATGCATTGGACGTATACATCAAAAACGTTAGGAAGAGTGTGTGACTTGTCGAACAGCATCTGTTTGAATCTCATTGTGTACATCTAATTCCAACAGCTACTACACTCTTCAGCAATGAATTTGCAACACCAAGAAGGAAAAGTTGTTGAGCTATGGAAATCACAGAAATGATAGGCATGTTAATAAAATGCAAATGATAAAAAATAGAAACAAATTTTTCAAAAACATCTCGATTTATTCAGCATCGAGTAATAGAGCCACACGCAGAAACACCTGCACTTAAACGGCTTCACATGTAATGAATTACGGTTATCTGATTAATATTCTTCCACGCTGAATGCTTATGGGTACACAAATTGTCAAAATCCAATGTTGGAAACTTACTTTGCGATTGACAACCAATGACATCCAAGAAGTACTCAAGTGGAGACAAGTCCGGACAAGCTGCAGGCTATGATAGCACTTTAAGGCCATGCTGCTCACATTGCACAAGCAACATGTGGCCTGGGGTTGTGTCGAAAAACAGCTCTTACAATTCACTGTTGAGGAATGTGTGTATATTAATATATAATATATATATATATATAATATATAAAGCTGAGTGTATGTGTGTGTATGTATAGTAGCTCTACCCCTTCACATAGCTACACCCACTTCATAGCCTTCCTCTCCATATAGCCACACCCCTCCCGTTATCCCCACCCACTTCATAGCCACTTCTGCAAATAGTACACCCCCTCTAGGGGCAGAACTGTATAATATAATGCAGTCTCTACATATATATGTACATATATATAATATATATATATATACAGTTGTGGCCAAAAGTATTGACACCTCTGCAATTCTGTCAGATAATATTCAGTTTTGAAGAGAAACACCGGTGTCACACAGTCAAGTTCCTTATGAATCTGTTTACATCCTTAAAGGTACTAAACAAATCAGCTCTCGATAATGGCACAAAATTTAGTCCCTTCTGCAATACCTGGAGTTGAAATTCAGATAAAATGGTAGCTGACAAATTTAGGATGATAAAATCATCATTATTACTCACTTGCCGTTCCCCTTTCGCCATCCTCCGTTTCCTCGATCTCCTCCTGTGTCTTCTACCCCGTTTTTTTTGGGGACGTAAGAGATCTCGTTTGATAATGCCTGCCCGATGAGCCTGAATTCAATTCCTCATTAGAATCAGGAGAATCATCGGACGCTTCAGATGTATTTGGCAGAGATGAAAAACTTACCGTACACTCTGATTACCTGTGCCAGATGGATTTCTCAGGATAGGTCGAGGTTGTAGTGGAGGTTGATTCTTTGGTTGCCTAGGGCCATGGGGGTATGCGGTTTGCGTGGTGTATAAGGTGTTCGAGGTGATTTAGGAAAGGTTTTCTTCCATGAGTATATCAATCTTTGTGATCTCTGTCCATCTTAGATTTTTTAGTTTCCAGAATGGTTTTCTCAAGATTTTCAATCCTTTTCTGCATCCTTTCATTCAAGGAATCATATTTATCATCTCCCCTGAACCACTTGTCCTCCAATTGTGGCACCGGTGTTTCGCGTCAAAACTAATTTTTAAGATGGAGCCAACCATCACATCGGTCTGCCTGGGAGCTCAGTGAGTCAATGGTGGAGATACATTCCTCCTCCCCTCCCTTGAACTAATCAGATAATATTCAGTTTCTTCCTGAAAATGATTGCAATCTCAAATTCTTTGGTATTATTATCTTCATTTAATTTGTCTTTAATGAAAAAATACAAAAGAGAATGAAGCAAAAAGCAAAATATTGATCATTTCACGCAAAACTCCAAAACTGGGCCAGATAAAAGTATTGCCACCCTCAGCCTAATACTTGGTTGCACAACCTTTAGCCAAAATAAATGCGATCAACCGCTTCCGGTAACCATCAATGAGTTTCTTACAATGTTCTGCTGGAATTTTACACCATTCTTCTTTGGCAAACTGCTCCAGGTCCCTGATATTTGAAGGGTGCCTTCTCCAAACTGCCATTTTTAGATCTCTCCACAGGTGTTCTATGGGATTCAGGTCTGGACTCATTGCTGGCCACCTTAGAAGTCTCCAGTGCATTCTCTCAAACCATTTTCTAGTGCTTTTAGAAGTGTGTTTTGGGTCATTGTCCTGCTGGAAGACCCATGACCTCTGAGGGAGACCCAGCTTTCTCACACTGGGCCCTACATTATGCTGCAAAATTTGTTGGTAGTCTTCAGACTTCATAATGCCATGCACACGGTCAAGCAGTCCAGTTCCAGAGGCAGCAAAGCAACCCCAAAACATCAGGGAACCTCCGCCATGTTTAACTGTAGGGACCGTGTTCTTTTCTTTGAATGCCTCTTTTTTTCTCCTGTAAACTCTATGTTGATGCCTTTGCCCAAAAAGCTCTACTTTTGTCTCATCTGACCAGAGAGCATTGTTCCAAAACGTTTTAGACTTTCTCAGGTAAGTTTTGGCAAACTCCAGCCTGGCTTTTTTATGTCTCGGGTAAGAAGTAGGGTCTTCCTTGGTATCCTACCATACAGTCCCCTTGCATTCAGACACCGACAGATAGTATGGGTTGACACTGTTGAACCCTCGGGCTGCAGATAAGCTTGAACTTGTTTGGATGTTAGTCGAGGTTCTTTATCCACCATCCGCACAGTCTTGCGTTGAAATCTCTCGTCAATTTTTCTTTTCCGTCCACATCTAGGGAGGTTAGCCACAGTGCCATGGGCTTTAAATTTCTTGATGACACTGCGCACGGTAGACAGGTCTTTGGAGATGGACTTGTAGCCTTGAGATTGCTCATGCTTCCTCACAATTTGGTTTCTCAAGTCCTCAGACAGTTCTTTGGTCTTCTTTCTTTTCTCCATGCTCTATGTGGTACACACAAAGACACAGGTTGAGTCAACTTTAATCCATGTCAACTGGCTGCAAGTGTGATTTAGTTATTGCCAACACCTGTTAGGTGCCACAGGTATGTTACAGGTGCTGTTAATTTCACAAATTAGAGAAGCATCACATGATTTTTCTAACAGTGCCAATACTTTTGTCCACCCCCTTTTTTATGTTTGGTGTGGAATTAGATCCAATTTGGCTTTAGGACAATTCTTTTGTGTTTTTTTCATTGAAGACAAATTAAATGAAGATAATCATACCAAAGAATTCGTAATAGCAATCATCTTCAGGAAGAAACTGAGTATTACCTGACAGAATTGCAGGGGTGCCAATACTTTAGGCCACAACTGTGTATATATATATATATATATATACATATATATATATATAATATATATATATATATATATATATATACACGTGTATATATATATATACATATATATATATATATATATATATATATATATATAAAACGTGTCTGTATGTATGTCTAGGGAGGGGGAGGAGATAGAGGCAGGACTAGGCAACATTATATGGAGGGGAGGAGCTAGAGGTTTTGATTTATAACATTAAATCTTCTGTCTATTTACTTTGTGACATATATGTGCAAAATAAGCATTATATTTAGTTAAAACTAAGAACAGTTAGTTGCTATGCCCGGGCCACACTGGGTTCTACAGCTAGTGTATATATTTTTATTTTTGGTTGTTTTGTAGAGCGTTAGTGATGAGCGAGTACCAAAATACTCGGGTGCTCGATGCTCGGGCCGAGCATCCCAAGATACTCATTTACTCGGGCCGAGCACCGAACCCAATTGTTATCCTATGGGAGACCCGAGTATTTTTATGAAATGACCCCCGGCAGCATGTAGAAACCCTAAAAATGTCACAAAAGTCTCAGAAGAGTGCTCAAATGACATGGCAACACCATGGGGAAGACCCCTGGAAGCATTTCTCACTCAAAAGTCACAGCTGTGAACAATGTTGTCCGAGTTTTACGTCATTTTTACGGATTCACCAGAAAACCTTCCAAAATGACACCAAAAAGAATTTTCATGGCGGAAATGTTAAGGGCACATACCCAATAGTGAGATAGAGCTGGTGTATGTTACTTTTTGTGATTACATGAAAGATTTTACGTGAAAACATTGTGTGGCACTCCGATGTCCCTGAGAAGAGACGTACATGAAGATCTCTTGACATAATGTGCCCATTTTGAGGAAGTAGGTCTATTGTAGTATAGCCCTTTGCCAGGGCAGCCAAAAATTGGGAGGTTCAACAATGTCCCTGGATACAGACGTGCATGAGGGCCTGTAAACCTGAAGTGCCCATTGTAAGGAAGTGGGTCTATTGTAGTATAGCCCTTTGCCAGGGCAACCAAAAATTGGGAGGCTCCACATTGTCCCTGGATAGAGACGTTCATGAGGGCCTCAAAACATTGTTCCCATTGCAAAGGAGCGGGTCTTCTGTCCTTGTAATGCCCATTCTGAAAGAATGGGCGAAAAAATTTACCACTGGGGGTATACATGAAACAACGGCCTAACTTTTGTAACGGTCATCATGGTGGTGCATGAGGAGAAGGAGGAGCAGTCCAACGATTAGCCAAAGTCCAGAAGTGTGTACCCATGAGTGAGTGGAGGTACATGGCAAATTCCCGTTACAAAATTTAAATTCCGCTCTCATTTGCTGGTGGTGTGGTGAAGTCTGGCCCAATCCAACCCTTGTTCATCTTGATCAGAGTCAGTCTGTCAGCATTTTCAGTTGACAGGCGGGTGCGTTTATCAGTAATGATTCCACCTGTGGCACTAAAAACACGCTCTGACAAAACGCTAGCGGCAGGGCAGGCCAGGACTTCCAAGGCGTAGAGAGCCAATTCATGCCACGTGTCCAGCTTGGATACCCAATAATTGTAAGGCACAGAGGAATGTCAGAGTACAGTTGTTCGATCTGCAAGGTACTCCTTCAGCATCTGGGCAAACTTACCATTTCTTGTGGGCTCAGGGGCTGTGGTACGTGAGGGGCTGAGAAAACTGTCCCACATCTTAAAGACTGTTCCCCTACCTCTGGCGGATTGGACTTGTGCCCCTCTCGGCCGTACGCCTTGGTTGTCCGCTGATTCCTGACCTATGCCGCTAGCGTTTTGTGAGGGGAATGCTTTGCCTACTTCTGTGACTATGGCCTTCTGGAACTGCTGCATTTTGGCTGACCTCTCCGCCTCAGGAATAAGAGACATAAAGTTCTCCTTGTAGCGTGGGTCTAACAGTGTTACCAACCAGTAATGATTGTCGGCCAAGATGTTCTTAACGCGAGGGTCACGAGCCAGGCAGCTTACCATAAAGTCAGCCATGTGCGCCAGACTCTTAACAGCCATCACTTCAGTCTCCTGACCAACACGATGATTGAACATGAGACCGTTTTATAAGGCAGAGAAGCGGTATGGTGACGCTAATAATGGCATCATCGCCGCTCACCATCTTGGTGGAGTCCTCAAAGTTTTGGAGGAGGGTACATAGGTCGGACATCCATCTCCACTCCTCAGGTGTTATGTGTGGAGTTTGACCCATTTCCCGACGGCTTAGGTGATGCAGGTACTCAACAACTGCCCTCTTCTGCTCACAAATCCAGACCAACATGTGCAGAGTTGAATTCCAACGCGTGGGGACATCACACACCAGTCTGTGAGCCAGAAGCTGCAAACGCCACTGAAAGCCGACAAGGCCGGCTGAAGCAGTAGGTGACTTTCGAAAATGTGCAGACAGGCGGTGAACTTTTACGAGCAAATCAGACAGCTCTGGGTATGATTTTAGAAACCGCTGAAAGACGAGGTTGAGCACATGGGCCACGCATGGAACATGTGTCAGCTGGCCTCGCCTCAAAGCCGCCACCAGGTTCCGGCCATTGTCGCACACGACCTTTCCTGGCTTTAGGTTCAGAGGTGTGAGCCAGTGATCTGCCTGCTGTTTCAGAGCTGTCCACACCTCTTCTGCATTGTGGGGTTTGTCACCTATGCATATTAGCGTCAGCACAGCCTGTTGCCGCTTCGCCGAGGCAGTGCTGCAGTGCTTCCAGCTTGGGACTGGTGTGGAGGGTAAAGTGGATGAGAATGCGCAGGAGGAGGAGGCTGAGGAGCATGACATTCCGGAGCTGTAGAGTGTCGGTGAAACCCTGACTGAGGTAGGGCCTGCAATCCTTGGTGTGGGAAGGAAGTGTTCCGTCCCTCACTGAGACTGGGTCCAGCTTCCACAATATTAACCCAGTGTGCCGTCACTGAGATGTACCGGCCTTGCCCACAAGCACTTGTCCACATGTCTGTGGTTAGGTGGACTTTGGCTGAAACAGCGTTGTTCAGGGCACGTGTGATGTTTTGTGACACGTGGTTATGTAATAGCGGGACGGCACACCGGGAGAAATATTGGTGACTGGGGACTGAGTAACGTGGGACAGCTGCCGCCATCAGGTCGCGGAATGCTTCCGTCTCCACCAGCCTAAAAGGCAACATTTCCAGCGCAAGCAGTCTGTAAATGTTAGTGACTCACCGTGGCCGGGACTCCGGTTTAGACAGGCTGAAGCTCCTTCCTCCTTGTCACGGGTGGGCCGCGCCTGCCGGTAGTGGGGCCCGGTGGAGTGCAGATCAAAAGTTGAAGACGTCTTGTAGGAACAGATTAAAGGGGTTTAATTTATTCGTGACGCCACCTATGAGTAGTTTCGGTAATCGTTACCGACGCTGCGGAACCTCCGGGGGATGGACAGCAGCAAGATGGAATGCTCCCCACAGGCTGAGCGGTGATTCCCGGAGGCTGGAGCTGCTTAAGATGTTGTGCGGCAGCTGCGGTTACCTTGTAGTGCAGACGGACAGTTCATAAGGAAGCACGGACACAGAAAGTCTCTGCAACGGGTCTTTACTGTAACCAGCAGGCAGTACATGGTATACAGTTACGGGTAGTAGATCGGGTGGACTCAGCAGTGATAGTGTCCCTCAGAGATCCGCAAGTGTTCCTCCATTCTAGCTAAGTGTTTCGCCATTGTCGCCCAGGAATACCAGATCGGGTACGGGAGGCTGCTTCAATGCCCTATCCAAGTTGTACGTTGTGGATGTTTTGGGGAGCCTTGGATCCCTCGGTCGGTACACCGCTGGTTAGACGACTGGAAGTTAACTGGTGGTGGGGTGCTCCTGTGAAGCTGCTCCTCCACGCTTCTGGTTCGCGTAGCAGAGGTGAACTGCTGCCAGCTTCGGTACCAGTGAACCGGCTGTGAAGTTTTGGGCACGGGAGTCTTTTGGAACCCGTGGTAATGATGCCCGATCCCGGTTGTTGAGGTCTCAGGTGCTGACACCCGACCGATGACGGCCCGGGGGCTGCACGTGGTGCGGAGCCCCCGCTCCTACTCCAAGTTCAAGTTCTCTCTTCTCGTTCTAGACTCTGTTCTAGACTATTGTGTCTGTTCTCCCTACACACTTCCCTAGCACTCCGCCCACCAGGACCCTGGATTGGCCCTCTGTTCTAGGTGATGCATGCAGGGTTGGATCTCAAAGTTAACTAGGTCACTGCTGTGTCAGAGAATATTGTGGCTGCTTTTGTGGCTGCAATACCCTCTTGTGACGCACTCGTTGCGGGGCGCCACACTAGCATTTAGAACTGTGGTATCTGGGGCGTTGGCAGCGTATTTGTGCCTGCATTCAAACGTTTTGTGCATGGATAACTGAACGCTGTGCTGGGACAATGACGTGCTTGATGATGGTGTTATTTCTGCGTGGGCAACTACAGGTGCAGGGCAGGAGGCTTGTTCGCATGCAGCATGGACAGGAGATTGGCTCGCACGCACAACATGCGAAGACGTACCAGTGACATCAGCAAGCACTGCTCCTCGACTCTGTTGTACATCCCACAAAGTCGGGTGCTTGGCTGACATGTGCCTGATCATGCTGGTGGTGGTCAGGCTGCTAGTTTTGGTACCCCTGCTGATGCTGGCATGGCAGGTGTTGCAAATGGCCTTTTTAGAATTATCTGGAGCCAACTTAAAAAACTGTCAGACTCGGGAAGACCTAACATTTATACAGCACCTTGTGTCGTGTTGTTCCGGGGAACAGTTGCCTGACTTCTGCCTGGGGCCACCACCCTGCTTCTTACTGCCTGTTGTGATGCTACGCCTCCCTCCCCCTGTGCACTGCTGTCCTCGCTCTGCATCTCCTCCTGCCAGGTTGGGTCAGTTACTGGATCATCCATCACGTCGTCTTCCTCTTCCGCACCCTGCTCCTCCTCCTGACTTCCTGGCAATCGTGTCTCATCATCATCCACTCCTTGTTGAGACACATTCCCACCATTGCCTTCATGAGACCGTGGCTGCTCAAATATTTGGGCATCGGTACATACGATCTCCTCATGACCCACTTCAGCAGGAGCTGGCGAGAGGCCAGAATGTGCGAATGGTTACGTGAACAGCTCTTCAGAGTGTCCAAGTGTGGGGTCAGTAATGTCCGTGGACGTGTACTCGGCCTGGTGGTAGGAAGGAGGATCAGGTTGTGGAATGTGCGGTGCAGTATCACGGCTACGGACACTTGACCGTGTGGAAGACAGGGTGTTTGTGGTGGTGCCAATCTGACTGGAAGCATTATCCGCTATCCAACAACCTGTTGACATTGGTCAGGGTTGAAGAGCAGTGTACTGCTGCAGTCCCCAAGAATTTGCGACAGGACATGCGAGCGAGTAGATGTGGCCCTTTGTTGTGGCGAAATTAGAGCTTGCACACGACCTCAGCCTCTGCCTGCACCACCATCACGTCCACTTCCTTGTCCCTTGCCAATGCCCTTGCGCATTTTCAATGCTGTGCTGACGGTACACAGCTAAATGAAGGCGTCCCAACAGACGGGTTTTACCTGGACAATCAGATTATAGCTATTGCTACCAGCTTTTTAAGAGCGACAATTACAGATTGAGTCAGACACAGACGGAGACGTGTATTCACTGTACTTGTGCGTTATATCCTAGTTTGTGCAAAACACACAAAAGTGCACCCGTACGCTGCCACCCGACGGGCACACACTTGCGGTTTGTAAATGCACCCACTAAGAAGCAAACAGATTTTTAGAAGCAACAATTACTGAGAAGTCTGACACTATCAGGTGTTGTGCAGACGTGTATTATTCACTGTTTTGCGTTATATCCTAGTTTGTGCAAAACACACAAAAGTGCACCCGTATTCTGCTACCGACGGGCACACACTTGCGGTTTGTAAATGCACGCACTAAGAAGCAAACAGATTTTTAGAAGCGACAATTACTGAGAAGTCTGACACTATCAGGTGCTGTGCAGACGTGTATTATTCACTGTACTTGTGCGTTATATCCTAGTTTGTGCAAAACACACAAAAGTGCACCCGTACGCTGCCACCGACGGGCACACACTTGCGGTTTTTAAATGCACGCACTAAGAAGCAAACAGCTTTTTAGGAGCGACAATTACTGAGAAGTCTGACACTATCAAGTCTGTTTTAGACTGTGTACACCAGCCCCAGATATGATGAAGGCTGGTATACTGTCACTAGGAATTGCTATATACCCTGCCTGCCTGTATACAGCTACAATAGTCCTGAGAAGGACTGTTGTGGTCACTAGAAAGCCTGTACTCCGACCTGGTTATACCCTCCCTGCCTGCCTGCCTGCCTATATCCACCTAGATTAGTCCTGATAAGGACTGTTGTGGTCACCAGTTTGCAGCCCTGCAAAACTCTCCCTGATTCAGCAGACACTCTCCCTGCACTGACTGTCTGGATCGCTGTGCGCAGAGCACAGCGCGGCCGGGTCTTATAAAGACTCGGTCACGCTGTGTGGCCGCCCAATCAATGCAATTACACAACTAACAGGGCTATGGCATTGCAGTGGTCTGCCAGCCAATCTCTGCATGTGGGCTGGCTCTCTAAAGAGCGCCAACATGCAGGGATGAGGACCACGAGCACAGCTGAGTATCGCGAGATTACTCGGTACTCGCTGAGTAGCCCGAGTACAGTGATACTCGTGCGAGTACCGAGTAGTGATAAGCGTACTCGCTCATCACTATAGAGCATATCTTGTTTATTTAGCTAGCAATTAATGGTCCAGCAATCAAAGCAAATTGGAATCTGCACAACATATATGGTCTAATCTTGATCTCATCACTGGTTCAATTAGCACATAGGTGTTCCAATACTTTAAGTTGTTACTTGAGGACAGGGCTGGCATCAGCACCCGGCGTACCCGGGCAAGTGCCGGGGCCCTGAGCAGCTGGGGGGGGCCCACTGGCCATCAAGGACATGCAGCCCTGATGGCCATCAGGAAAAGGTAGCCCCGACAAAAGGAGCCCATCAGGAGCTCTCAGCCGGACTCTCAGACACCGACAGCTGCTGAGTGCTCCCGCAGCTCTGCCAGGGCACATGGCTAATTTGCATGAAACAAAAATTAGCCATGTGCTGGCTCCTGGGAGCAGGGGACCTTCCTCTTCCTCCTCTGCCGCCTACAGCAGCATGATGAGTCATCTACCTGTGACCTCATCACGCTGATGCAGCCATACAGGAAGTAAGCACAGACCGGAGGAAGAATCTGAGGAGGACACAGCCCCGGGAAAGCGGAAGGAAGGTTAGTATGATTAGTTATTTTTTTACTGTGTGCAGCACAATGGGGATTATATATACCAAGATATGGCCAGGGGACAGATGTAGCAGGAGAACCACCATATTATACATTATCTGGAGATTGTTCTTGACTGTGGAGGCTAATGTCAACTATAGAGGCTGTTCAGGAGTATGGAGGCTGCTTCTGGACTATAGAGGCTGCTTCTGGGCTATAGAGGCTGCTTCTGGACAATAGAGGCTGCGTCTGGACTATATGGAAGTTGCTGTGGAGGCTGTGCTGAGCTATATGGAGGCTGCTGCAGGGTATAGAGGCAGTTCTGGGCTATAGAGGCTGCTTCTGGGCTGTGGAGGCTGTTTATGGACTAAATGAAGGCTGCTGCGGGCTATGGAGGCTGTGCTGAGCTACCTGGAGGCTGCTGCAGGCTATAGAGGCTGTTCTGGGGTATAGAGGCTGTTCTGGGTTATAGAGGCAGCTTCTGAGCTGTGGAGGCTGCTGCTGGACTATATGGAGGCTGCTGCGGGCTATGGACGCTGTGCTGAGCCATTTGGAGGCTGCTCTGGGCTATGGAGGCTGTGCTGAGCTATATGGAGGCTGCTGCAGGCTATAGAGGCTGTTCTGGGCTATAGAGGTTGCTTCTGGGCTGGGAGGCTGTTGCTGGACTATATGGAGGCTGTTCTGGGCTATAGAGGCTGCTTCTGGGCTGTGGAGGCTGTTGCTGGACTATATGGAGGCTGATGCGGGCTATGGAGGCTCTGCTGAGCCATTTGGAGGCTGTTCTGAGCTATAGAGGCTGCTTTTGAGCTTTGGAGGCTGCTGCTGGGCCATATGGAGGCTGCTGCGGGCTAAGGAGGCTGTTATAGGCTATAGAGGCTGCTGTGGGCTATGGAGGCTGCTTCTGGGCTGTGGAGGCTGCTGCTGGACTATATGGAGGCTGCTGCAGGCTATGGAGGCTGTTCTGAGCTATAGATGCTGCTGCTGGGCTATATGGAGGCTGTGCTGGGTTATATGGAGGCTGTGCTAGGCTATATGGATGCAGTGCTGGACTATATAGAGGTTGCTGCTGGGTTTTGGAGGCTGCTGCTGGGCTATATGGAGGCTACTCAGGCTATGGAGGCTGTGCTGAGCTGTATGGAGGCTGTGCTGGGCTATGGAGGCTGTGTTGTATATATAATATGGAGGCTGTGAGGCATATATAAAATGGAGGCTGTGAGTTATATATACACTGGAGGCTATGCTGTATATATTATTTGGAGACTGTGCTGTATATATAAAATGGAGGCTGTGCTGTATATATAAAATGGAGGCTATGCTGTATATATAAAATGGAGGCTGTGATGCATATATAAAATGGAGGCTGTGATTTATTTATAAAATGGAGGCTGTGCTGTATATCTTATTTTGAGGCTGTGCTGGGCTATATATAGATATTATCTGAAGACTGTTGTTGTGCTGCATATAGTATTTGGATGTTGTGCTTTATATATAATATGGAGGCTGTGCTTTGCTGTATATATAATATGAAGGTTGTGCTTGGCTATATTTATTATTTGGAGGCTGTGCTGGACTGTATATATTATTTAGAGGCTGTTGCTGGGCTGCCGCTGCCTCCAGATAGTATATACTGCCCGCAGCCTCTATATTATATATACAGTCTAGAAGTTTCCATATTCTATACACAGCCCAGCAGCCTACATATTTTATATATGCAGCCCTGCACAGGCTCAATATTATATATACAGCCCCATCCATGAACCTCTATATTATATATCCACAGCCCACAGCTTTTATATTAAATTCATGAATCATGGTATGAAGGGGCCCACGGAGACTGTTTTGCCCGGGCCCATAAAAACCTGGAGCCGGCCCTGCTTGAGAAGATAAAAAAAAATTCTTCCACTGTTACTGCCCTCAGTAAATATACAGATGACATTCCCAGCACAGGTTTATTATCCTTACAGCACCTGTAATTCAGTGTGACACAGAAGCTGCTCTCAATGCCCCCACTCCTTTTTGGGATGTTACATCACACATCAGGGTGCATTCTCCCTGCTCTTTAATAACAGCCTTAAGCGGCCGTCACACGCACAGATATCGCGCAAGATATCGCTTGAACGCGGCAGATTAAACATCGCGTAAGCGATGTCTGTGCGTGTGACGGCAAGATACGACGAGCGAGATCTGATCAAATCGCAAAATCGAGATCTGAGGTCCGGACCTCAGATCTAGCGATTTACGATTTAGCGATCTGCTTCATCGTGGTGTATGACACCACGATGAACGATCTCCCAGCGGCAGAGCCTATGCTGGGAGATGGTAACTATGGTACACGTCGGGTAACTAAGCGACGCGCGGCGCCTAGTAACCCGATGTGTACCATAGTTACCAGCGAGATCGCGGATCCACATCACTGGTGAGTCTGTCTGTGTGACATCTCACCAGCGATGTGAGAGATATTGTAAGCGATTGCGCGTGCACGTGATCGCTTACAATATCGCAAGAGATATCTTAGCGTGTGACGGCCGCTTACCTCCTGATAATATCTGCTTCTGTACAAGAACAGTCTCCAGCTATTATTTGAAGTCCGGCTGTTATATCTCAGCAGTACTAGCTAGAGGGGAGGAGTAGCAATGAGAGCAGTTGCTGTGTCACACTGAATTACAGGTTGTTGTAAGGATAATAGAACTGCACTCTGAATCTCATCCTAAGGGTCCCTTTACACGTCGCAACATTGCATGCAATTTCACTTGCAACTTACTGGTTGCAATAAAATCATGGACACATTGTTACATTTGTACACGGCAACAAAATGGAACAATGTATCCATGATTTCATTGCAACCAGTTAGTTCCAAGTGAAATTGCATGCAATGTTGCGACGTGTCACGGTACCCTAATAGTTTGAGGGCATAGATAGTGGCAGAATTTATCTCCCTGAAGCTTCCTTTTAAATAGCACAGTCCAACACATAATATCTACAGAACTAGAAATTGATTTTGCACTCACATTTAGGATGGCTTCACACTGCAGTTTTTTCACTGATCAGTGTCCATCAGTGTTTGTGTGCCAAAACCAGGAGTGTCTCCAAAACTCAGAACAGGTGTCAATCTTTTTCAATTATAGTTTTTCTATGCAAGTTCCTCTCCTGGTTCTTCTCCTGGTTTTGGCACACAAACTGGATGGACACTAATCAGTGAAAAACTGCAGTGTGAAGCCAGCCTAAGAATTAAAGAGAACCTGTCAGGTCATTTATGCCCCTCTCAACTATCACTGTCTACACCTGCAGCTTCATATCCTGTTTTCCCTGAAATAACATGGGGGGGAATATTGCATGGGAATATTGGAGGCTGCAAGGAGATGATGGGGATATTGGGGGCTGTACAGGAATATTGAGGCTTGCATGGGGATGATGGAAAAATAAGACCTCCCCTGAAAATAAGACATACTGCATTTTTTGGAGCAAAACGTAAGATAAGAGATTGCCTTATTTAAGTACATTTTTTGGAGCAGTAATATATGAGAGTGTCTTATTTTTGGAGAAACAGGGTAGCACTATTCTAATCATGCCTGTCTGAGCTAATACTGTAATGTTAAAATTGAAAAAAAAGCCTTTATACACGTACATTTGCTTATGTAAATGAGCCAGTGTGTAGACACCTTGAAAGAGGGGTAGGGAATTTCAGGGCTCGAGAGCCTCAAACAGTACATGTTTTCATCTTTATGTCATGTGTATGACATGCATATTTGACATGGTCTTTCCCATGATGTAAAAAGAAAGAATAGATTGTAATAGGATAGACAGATGATAAGACCATGGTTAGCGGTTTCCATGATACCTCAGCTGGGTCCTCGGGTGATCTCATTGACTCATTGCTGACACATCAGGAAGAGCCGAGTAAAACAAAGTATTCACTGATCTCAGGGAGACCAGTTCAAGAAAACACTGCGGGCAGCCGGCTAAAGCGCTCAACACAGTGAATCCCTAGGCCCATTGCCCTCTGGGAATTTTGAATATGCAAATAAAGTCTGTGGAGCCTCGTTTAGGAGTCTCAACACAGGACTAGGCAGATCTTCCTCCAGGGAATGACCTAGCCATGATAACCACCATATTAAGTGGCCCTTTGAGTCAATATCCAGCTCTTTACAAGCTTAAAGATATGACAAGGGTATACCAAGGTCAGGTATCCATCCACAGACAGCTGTTTCGGGGTGTTGCCCTTCATCAGTGTGGAGTAGGATTCTGGCTAGGTGGGAGCAATGCCTAGTGGACCAACAAAACAAAGTATTCACTGATCTCAGGGAGACCAGTTCAATACTCCTGTGTTGAGACTCCTAAACGAGGCTCCACATACTCTATTTGCATATTCAAAATTCCCAGGGGGCAATGGGCCTAGGAATTCACTGTGTTGAGCGCTTTAGCCGGCTGCCCGCAGTGTTTTCTTGAACTGGTCTCCCTGAGATCAGTGAATACTTTGTTTTGTTGGTTTTTAACTTGGCTGGCAATCAAAAATAGCGTGAATACCAAGCATTTTTTTAAAATTATTTATTTATATAATTTAAAAAAAAAAGGGCTTCCCTGTATTTTTACACTATTTTGACGTCAGATTCTTTGCCTATGGCAACCAACCACAGACACTGGTACCATGGGTGAGGGGCGCAACAGCCAATCACAGACATTGTCACAGATAGTGGGCGTCTGTGATTGGCTGTTGGAGCCAGTGCAGTAACCGGGAAACAGCCCATACATTCTAGCATCTACCGTGCAATGAGTAGCCAGGAAGTTAATGACCGGGCCCGGAAGTACAAGTGAGCAGACCCTGGTAAGTAATCACCCTGAACCTGAACAGTAACACAGACTTCTCAGTTGTTCGGTACAGACTCTGGGCAAGGGAATCTGTCATCAGATTTTGTGTTGCAAGTCAGTTTGTAAGTATTTTTCTCTTTACAGATTTGGTGTAGAGTTAAATCTAGAGCTCGTCACTTCTTGGAGCGTTTTTGCTGCAGATTTTTATCATTATTATTATTATTATTATTATTATTTATATAGCGCCATTAGGTTTCATGGCGCTTTACATGAAGATAGGGGAGACAAGCACAATTACAATAACTCTAGACAATCAGGAAATATAGGTACAGGAGGGGAGGGGACCCTGTCCACAAGGGCTCACAGTCTACAAGGGGCGGGTGGGGATACAGTAGGCTGGGGGAGTGTCAGTTATGGGGCGGTCGCCTGGGTCTCATGGCAGGTTGTAGGCTTGACGGAATAGGTGAGTCTTCAGGTGACACTTGAAGCTTCTCAGGGTCGGAGAGTGTCTGACGTGTTGGGGCAGGGAGTTCCAGAGTATGGCAGATGCCCGGGCGAAGTCCTGAACGCGGTTGTGCGAAGAGGAGATGAGGGGGGAGCAGAGGAGGAGTTCTTGGGAGGAATGGAGGTTGCGTGAGTGTAGGTATCGGGAGACCAGGGCAGAGATGTATGGTGGGGACAGGTTGTGTATCGCTTTGTATGCCATGGTTAGTGTTTTGAACTGGGATCTCTTGGAGGCGGGAGCCAGTGAAGGGCTTGGCAGAGGGGGGAGACAGGGGAGTAGAAGGAGGACAGATGGATTAGTCGGGCAGCGGAATTGAGGATAGATTGGAGAGGTGTGAGGGAGTTGGATGAGAGGCCAGTGAGAAGGAGGTTGCAGTAGTCAAGGCGGGAGATGATAAGGGCATGAATAAGTGTTTTAGCGGTGTCGTGGGTAAGGAAGGAGCGGATCCGTGAGATGTTTCTAAGCTGGAGCCGGAGGGATGTGGAGATGGCTTTGATGTGGGCCTTGAAGGATAGGGAGGAGTCAAGGATTACCCCGAGGCACTTGGCTTGGGAGACTGGGGAGAGGGCGCAGTCATTGACGCAGATGGATAGGTTGGGAAGTGGGGGGGAATTTTTTGGGGGGAAGACTATGAATTCAGTTTTGTCCATGTTGAGTTTAAGGAAGCGAGCAGAGAAAAAGGATGAGATGGCGGAAAGGCATTGTGTGATTTTGGAGAGTAGGGAGGTGATGTCGGGGCAGGACAAGTAGATTTGGGTGTCGTCGGCGTAGAGGTGGTAATGGAGGCCGCGGGATTCAATGAGTTGCCCTAGGCCGAGAGTGTATAGGGAGAAAAGTAGTGGTCCCAGGACCGAACCTTGGGGGACTATGACAGAAAGGGGGTAGGGCGAGGAGGAGGTGTGGGAGTGGGAGACACTGAAGGTCCAGTCTGCTAGGTATGAGGAGATCCAAGAGAGGGCAAGGTGGGTGATGCCGAGGGATTCCAGGATCCGGAGAAGAAGGAAGTGGTCAACCGTGTCGAAGGCGGCGGATAGGTCGACGAGGAGGAGCATGGAGTAGTGGCGTTTGTTCTTGGCGGCAAGTAGGTCGTTGGTGACTTTGGTCAGGTCTGTTTCGGTGATGTGGAGGAGTCGGAAGCTGGGGTTGCCTGTTAGTGCGTGGAGCGTGGAATGTGCGGGGGGCGGCTGGGTTGAGGGAGTTCGTTATTGTGGTGTTGTATAGGGTGGTGGCAGTGTCTATATCACCAGCGGAGGGTATGTCGGTGAGAGGGAGGAGGGATTCGGAGAATAAAGGAAGATCAAGATCTCTTAGGTTTTGGCGAGGGTGATCAAGTTTGCGGGGAGGGGGTAGAGTGGCAGGGGAGGAGAGGGCGGAGAAGGTCAAGAGATGGTGGTCAGATAGGGGGAGTTCCGAGGTTGTGAGGTTGGAGAGGGAGCAGAGGTGGGTAAAGGTGAGGTCAAGCGTGTGGCCTTGTTCGTGGGTAGGAGAGGAGGACAATTGGGAGAGCCCTAGGGAAGTGGTCAGGGAAAGAAGGTTGGAGACGGCTGGGTGGGGAGTGTCAATGGGGATATTGAAGTCGCCCATGACGATGGTGGGGATGTCAGCGGAGAGAAAGTGAAGTAGCCAGGTGGTGAAGTGGTCAAGAAAGGAGGCGATGGGTCCAGGGGGGCGGTAGATGATGGCTAGCTGGAGGTTGCAGGGGGAAAAGATTTGGACCGAGTGGGCTTCGAAGGAGGGGGCAGTGATGGAGGGGGGCGGGAGAAAAGGGCTGAAGGTGCAGGAGTTGGACAAGAGTATCTCGACACCACCGCTGTGTTTGCCAGAGGGACGGGGGATGTGGGACAGGCTGAGGCCGCCGTACGATAGTGCAGCGGGGGAGGTCGTGTCGGAGGGGGTGAGCCAGGTCTCGGTGATGCCAAGGAATGATAGTTTCTTGGAGATAAAGAGTTTGTGGATGTCTGGGAGTTTATTGCACACTGAGCGGGCATTCCAGAGTGCGCTGGGTACAACAGTGGGGGGGGGGGTTGTGGAAATGGTCTAATAAGGTTGGTTGGGTTGGTGGGGTTGAGGGTAGTGTGAGGTTGCAAGGGTTGGCGATGGGTCGTGGGTATGGGATGAAGGTGGTTGTGGGGATGTGGTGGGGGGCCAGGATTGGGGGAGATATCACCGGCAAAGAGGAGGAGTAGGCCGAGGGTTAGCAGGTGGGAGCAGGAGAGCTTATGTGGCGGGCGTGCTTGTTGCAGATTTGACCCATTCTAATAAATAGGAAAAATCTGCGCCAAAAAAGCACCACACAAACGTACTGAAAACTCAGCAAAGACACGTGTTTTTGCTGCTGTGTTTTTCCTATCCAGAAATGCCGAATTGCTGCACTAAATCCTAAATGTTTGCACAAACCCTAAGGCCCTGTGCCCACAGTATGTTGTTTGATGCTTGTTTTGATGCAGATTTTGAGAATTTACATTAAAATCTTCATGTCTATCCTGAGGTCAAAGTCTATGAAAGTTCAGAAGTGCTGTGCAACATTTTTTTTTTTTCCTTGCAGATTTGGTGCAGATTTTAGTGCAGAAAATAGAAATATGAACCACATGTGCAATAAAAGAAAGCAACATGGGCACAACACTTCTGATCTGTCATAGACGCTGGCCTTAGGATAGACATGCAGATTTTATTATTATTATAATTATTATTATTATTATTTATTTATAGAACACCATTGATTCCATGGTGCTGTACATGAAAAAGGGTTACATACAAACAAGTTAAAAATACAATAAACAAACTAACAGTGACAGGCTGATACAAAGGGGAAAGCGGGCCCTTATATTGCGGGCTTACATTCTACAGGGCAATGAGGAGGGAAACAGTAGGTTGGGTCTACTCTGGCGGTGGTGGAGCGCCGGTTCCGATGGTGGTGGAGCACCGGGTCCAGTGATAGTGCAGCGCCGAATCCAGTGGTGGTGGGGCGCCAGGTCCAGTGGTGGTGGTGCACCGGGTCCAGTGGTGGTGAGGTGGCACCGTGGTTATTGCAGGTTATGTGTTGATTTTGATGCAGATTCTCAAAATTTGCATCAAAAAAAGCATCAAACAATGCACCGTGGGCACAGGGTCTAACTGTATGCCGGAAGGTGAATGCCATGAATTTTCATAGCCAAGTAGCTGCTTTACATCATCAAATGCAATTCCAAGCATCAGATGCAGTGATGTAAAGCATGCTACCAAACAGACTCTGGAGTGATGGAAACGGGTTCTGTGGAGTGACGAATCACACTTCTCTGTCTGGTAGGCTGATTAATGAGTCTGCTTTTAGCAAATGGCAGGAAAAAGTTACCTGCCTGACTGCATTATGTGCGCTCCACAGTTTGGAGGAAAAGGGATAATTCTATGGGATTGAATTTCATGTGTTGGCCTACGCCCCTCAGTTCCAGAAATGTTAATGTTCAGCATACCAAGACATTTCAGACAACAGTATGCTTCCATTATTGTGAGAACAGTTTGAGAAAGATCATTTCTGTTCCAGCCTGTCCTCCCAGTACCATAAAGGCATATTTTGGTGACTTACGTGTGGAAGAACTCGACTGGCAACCTCAAAGCCTTGACCTCAACCACACCGAACTCCTCTGCGATTAATTAGAAAAGAGAAGGCCTTGTCCTCCATCAGTGTCTGATATCACAAATTCCCTTATGGATGAATAGGTAACATTTCCCAAAGTCTCCAAAATCTTATAGAAAGCCTTCCCATAAAAAGTGGAAGTTGTTACAGGTGCAAAGTGGTACCAACTCAGTATTGGGTATGCTCACATCTTCAAGTCTTTTCTCTTCGAGATTCACTCCCACAATCTGTACCGGTGTCTGTTGTTAGTTGCCATACACATTAGTGTACATCAACTAACCTGTCGTCAGTATGTAAAATAAATAAATACATTTATCATAATGATGGCTGAACCAGACCGTACAAGCACGTCCTACCGATGTCCTTATGGATTGTAAGGTTTCGAGCAGGGCCCTCAGCCCTCATGTAACTGATGACTATGTATTACTTTGTATTGTTGTTGTCTGTACATTGACCCCACTTAATTGTAAAGTGCTGCGGAACATGTTGGCACTATATAAATGAAATATATTATTATTAAATAATGGCAAAAAATATGCATAGGACTTCACTGTATTTTTCATTCTCACCACAGATAAAGCAGACAGCTGTGGGCGGCCACCCTCAGCTGTCTAGTTTTACGTTTGCTGGTGATGTAAAATACAGGGGAGACCATTTCTTTTTAATTATTTAAATAATTTTAAATAAAATTGTGTAGGTTTTGCCCTATTTTTAATTGCCAGTCTACTTAAATCAAGGCAGCTAGGGGCTTGTATTTACTGCCCCCATCCCCCCCCGCTATAGAATAGCAGCCTGCAGCCACCCCAGAAATTGGCGCATTCATTACAGGCTCTGGATTGATAATGTCTGGCGTCTTCTGATACTCACCCATTACCAATCCATTAAGTGAAGAGTTAATAAACACACACACATAGAAAAAACCTTTATTCGAAATAAAGGTTTTTTCTTGGTGTTTTATTAGAAACAAAACACACTGATAACCCTCATATACCCATTTATTAAGAGTCCCAACAACCCATACCCTTGAACGATAACCTAGGTCGCACGTAGCATCTTAACTCTTCTGCATTAGAGGCCGCAGTGATGAAGAGGCATCCTTTCATCGCGGCCTACGAGCACAGAATGACGGCACAGAGAGCTGCAGCTATGTGAGCGGTGAGTCAGTCAGGTCACCTCAGAACACATCTCAGGTACCATGGTAACCACTAACGCTAACAAGGTTATCATAGTACTTGAACTGTGTCCTCGAATGACCTCACTAGTAAGATTGATCTATCTATCCTATCATCTATCCCAGGGGTGGGCAACTCCAGGCCTCAAGGGCCGCACACAGTCCAGGTTTTAAAGATTTCCTAAAGGTACCATCACACGCCGAAATCTCGCCTGGAAATCTGAAAGGCGATATGTCGCCCAGATGCAATCGCTGTGAAATTGCCTCACGGTTGCGGCGTGTGATTGGGCGATTTCGCGGCAATAAATCGCCCATCGGCCGTCGCCTGATTCCTGAACAGTGCTCAGTAATCAGGGGCAATTGTTAAGGCGATATTTCCGTGTTATGGCGTGTGACAGGGCGATAGTGATGGAAAGAGCGTTGTCTATGATTTCCCGTAGGCGTGCCTCAGCGTGCTGTAGTCCGTGCCCAGTCTGAGATGATTGGTCTGGGCTACTGTGTTCCCATTGGCTGTCAGTTGACACTGCACCATATTTGAAGAGCTGTCCGTTCAGCACCACACACATCTTCTGCTACACAACCGTCCGCAAACTCAGTGCAAACTCCGATAGACAATGGCATCATGTATTAGCCAGCCTTCCAGAGCAGGCTGACCAGTCGTAACGCTGTTGCGTTGTCCAATGAGCGTGTATGGGGCGCAGTGTAAACCACTGTGGCACGCCTATCTCCTCGCCGCGCTGAACATGTACGCTCACATTGCCTTTGAGTTTGCGGTGTGTGAAGTGGGGATGGAATGAGGCAAGATTGTTTCCGCTGTAGGTGAGGCAATTTCTGGAGCGACACATCGCCTTAGCTTCAGGGCGAAATTGCGGCGTGTGATGCCGCCATCGGCGATCTGAGGCAACTACGAAAAATGTGAGCGCGCATGTTCGATTGCCAGCCGTGATTGCGGCGTGTGATGGTACCTTTAGAATTTGACAGTTGGGAATTTAAATAATAGTAAATTACCAACTGTCAAATTCTAAGGAAATCTTGAAAACCTGTACTGTGTGCGGCCCTCGAGGCCTGGAGTTGCCCACCCCTGATCTATCCTATCATCTATCCTATCATCTATCCTATCATCTATCCTATCTATCCCATTATCTATCTCATTATCTATCTACCTATCATTTCTAACTTTTTACATGTGACCATGCTAAAAACACTGTGTGACTTTTTTTTGTATCGCAACCATTTACTTGCATTCGGGGAAATCTCAGTGAGATACGCTGCCATATGCAGTATGCTGCAAATTTTTTCTCAGCACGTTTCTCACTGAGGAAAATCTTGCAGATGGGCATTGCACTACACTATAATCTAACTTTGTTGCGAGCACAACCCAATGTTTTATCACTGTATATGTTTTATTGCACTTGCTGAGTTTAAACGCAAATGTGAGCATACACTTAAAGGGGTTTTCCCTTGAACAAATGTAATTTTAACCTCTTCACGACCAAGGATGTATACACATGTCCTTGATCGCCTCGTTCCCTTTAGTGCGAGCTGACATCATTCCCTGCACATGCCAGCTGATCTGATCACCCGACGTGCAACTAACAGATGCGTATGGATCAGCGATTCGCCCACTGTTGTTAGCCCTTTAAACCACACAGACAGTGCGATCTAAAATGATGCAGTGGGGATCGCGCTGTTCCCTGCCGCTATCGATGACACCGTAAAGCGATCACGGGGTGTCGATGTATTGCCATGACAGTGAGGGGCCAGATGAGTTCCCCTGTTGCTGTAATGACTCACTACCTGTGGATGCCCGCTGAGTGACGGCATTCACAGGAAGTGATCACCTCTGCAGTAGAGAGATGTGCGTCAGCACAGCTTTGCTCTGCAGGAATGATCGGACACTGCAGTGTTGGAACACCTTAAAGGTACCGTCACATGCAGCAATATTGCTTGCAATTTCACTGGCAATTTGCTGGTTGCAGTGAAATCATGGACACATTGTTCTATTTTGTTGCCGTGTACAAATGGAACAATGTGTCCATGATTTCACTGCAACCAGCAAATTGCTAGTAAAATTGCAAGCAATATTGCCGGGTGTGACGGTACCTTAAGGAGCCAAGTAAAATGAAGTAACATTTTTTTAAAAAGTTTTTAAAAATTAAAAAAAATAAATAAATAACAGTCCAAATCGCCCTTGTGCCTTATTGAAAATAAAACAATTAACAAAATAGAAAATACACATATTTTGTATTGCCGCATTCAGTAATGCCCGATGTATCAAAATAAAATAAAATCCAGGGTTTGACTTCCTCAATTTGGATTTGATCTTTCTGTTTTTTTCACTTCAATTTTCTACACTCCTTCTGTTTCTCCGAGAGGCATTTGCTAGATTCCTGATTACCGCGCCACCAGATGTCAGTTGTCCAGCGACAGCATCCCAAGAAGGACTCTGTCAAAGTCCCCCTCTCATTTACTGGGATCTGGGTGAAGAATATCCCAGCCCTATAAGGGGAAGGTGCCACGATTGTATATTTTGTATTAATAATTACTGATCATGTAATCAGTTATTTTAATACAAAATTAAATTAATTGTATTTATAGTTTTTATTAATTATTGTTATTTTGTGACACTGGGGGCTGCAATCTTGCTTTTGCAGGTATGTAACGACAGTTACACCCTCCAATTATGGCAATCCCTATACATAGTGTGGCGCCCCTGCGGACTGGTCACCACAGTGATGCTGCATCTACTCCGTAGGTGTGGTGTCATCGTTCCCAGGTGAGGGGGTTGTGATCCCAATACACAGAGTTTGCATACAACACCATCCCAAATCCAGGCTGGGGGGATTCGGGCGAACCCTTTTGAGGCAGGGCCCGATCTCCTGGCTGGAGGAGGAGTAGCAAGAGTGAGAAGGAAGCAGTTAGGATGTCAAGCAGGAAGGAAGCCTGCTGCGGAGCGAGGGATTCCTAGGCGGCACGGGAGTGCGGGAACCACCTGGGCGCCCCGAATCCACTGCCAGTCGCTGGTGAGTGCAGGGACTGGGTTTCAGAAGGGGACTGGCCCCAAACTGGTGGAAGTCCTGCTCGACTCAGCTAGGAAAACTGGAGGCCACTGTCTGCAGAAACAGTGGACACACACTGTGGATACTCGCCAAGAAGGTAGCCAGACCTAAAGCCAGGGGACTCTGAGCATCGCCCGACAAGGCCCGCGGACACTGGATTGGGATACTGCCCACTGCCCCAGGCGGGAGAGGAGGATAGCCACCGTGGTGAGATGGTCCAGATATTCTTTAGAGTGGTGTCTTGGAGGAGCAACCCTAATCACCTGCAGACTAACCTGGATGCGCATTGGAGGAGCACAGTACCCGGCTGGGTAGACTTGAGTGATTGCCAAGTGAAAGTAAAAAGAACTGCAAACCCTGGTCTCCTCCAGTTATTATCCACGCCCTCCTGCTTCACTACACAGACCCCATCACCATTTCAATAGACTTTACTACAATCCTTGGGGCCATGCTCTACCTGTGGGGAGCAATACCATCCGAGCTGATACTCCAACGGCCCCAGTAGTCCTACAGCAGCGCTGGTCACCCTGACCAGAATAACCACAGGTGGCGTCAAGAATTTATCCCCTGCAAACAATCCCCTTTTCTGCACGCCCAGGGCCACGAAGCCAGGTCACCGCCACCGTGACCTTTCAAGCAACCACTGGCTTAGTTACCGAGTAACCCATGGCCCTGCCGGACGTCGCAATAGATGTCAACAGATGGCCGCTGACACTATCTTCAGCACTGTAGATGTGATCTGGACATGGGTCCTGGGCTCTCCAAATCACAGCTAGGAGGAGACTGGCATCATCTTTGTGCATCCTGATATTATACAGATTGCAAACACTGCTCCTTGCCACTGGTGCTTCCTGGACCTTCCCCCCCCCCCCCCGGCAGTCAGCTCCAGGCCCTGGCTCCCCTCCCCAGGGAACCTCCCCTTCCTGCAGCTCAGGCCCCCAGACCTCTGACCACCACTCTCAGCCCCCAGACCTCCGCTCCTCGCTCAGCGTGAGGAGTGACAGAGAGACTACATGGGGGGGAAGGGGAAGACCACAGGGGAAATGGTGAGAGAGACTTCAACGGGGGACAGAGACCACAGGGGAGATGGTGAGAGAGACTGCAGGGGAGATGGTGATAGAGACCGCAGGGGAAATGGTGAGAGAGACTGCATGGGAGCGATGGTGAAGCATCTCTCTGCACTGCAAAAATGATTAGTCTGCAGTGCTTAGGTGTTCTAAGTGGCTGTATAAAATTTTAAAAAATTTAAAAAAAAAAACCTTCATAAAAGTTCAAAATAAGCCATCACACAGCCCCAAAAAATGAGAATGCTACGCAGTGGCGTAACTAGAGTCTGGTGGGCCCTGGTGCGAGATTCGGACCTGGGCCTCCTCCCGCGCGCGCACATGTTGGTTGGATGTGTGGGCCCCGTATAACATTCCAAGTTCTATAAAGACTCACAAATTGACCCTTCTCCCCCTTCATTATGTATTAATGTCCCTCATCCTGCTGTATATGGTCATCCTACTGGAATATGGCCCTTACCGTGGAATATATGTCCACCATCATGGTTTATATGGTCTTTCTCCGCCCGCCACAATAGTCCTCCAATTATTATAATGCATCCCCATATGCCTCCATATATTACAATATACCCCCATAGTCCTCCACGTATTATAATGCATCCTATAGTCCCCCATTCATAAGGTAGCCCCATAGTCATCCAATTATTATTATGCACCCCCATTATCCTACATATAGTAGCCTCATAGTCCTCCATATAGTATAATACAGCCTCATAGCCCCTCAATATAGTATAATACAGCCTCACAGCCCTCGATATAGTATAATGCAGCCTCACAGCCCTCTATACAGTATAATGCTGTTCTCCATGTAGTGCAACCTCTATAGTGCAGCCTTATATATGCAGCCTCATAGCTCTCCATATAGTACAGCCTCATATAGTGCAGACTTATATCTCTCTATATAGTGCAGCCTTATATATGCAGCCTCATAGCTCTCCATATACTGCAGCCTTATATCCAGGGCCGGCTCCAGATTTTTGTGGGCCCTTGGCGAAAGATTCTTAATGGGCCCCTGTTACACTCTGCCCCAGCCCCTCCTTGCTGCTGCACGTCGGCACCTTAAGCCATACCCCAGGTATAGACTGCAGAAAATAAGATTATTACTATTACTCTTATTATTAATTGAAGCTTCCCTGGCAGTGTAAAAGGAGGGGTCATTAGCAATAATTTTAATGTACCAGGGTGGAATATGGAGGAAATAGATCTATAGTTAGTGTCTTATTATTATTATCTTTCTGCAAATTATATATGTCGCACACAGCTCTGCTACACGCCCATAGACATAGATAGCTTTGCTACATGCACATGTAGACACACAGTTCTGCTACATGAATATCCAGATACACAGCTTTACTACATGAACATACATATACACACACACAGCTCTGCTACATGCACATTATATGCACATACAGATACACACACAGATCTGCTACATGGACACTACATACCAAGCTCTGCTACATGTACAATATATGCACATACAAACACACACATAACTCTGTTACATGCACTATATAAATACACACAGCTCTGCTCACGTGTACAATATATGTACATACAGATACACACACACAGCTCTGCTACATGCACATACAAACAGCCCTGTTGCATGCACAATACATGCACATAGACGCACACACAGTTCTGCTACATGGACACTCATGCACACTATACACCAAACTTTGCTACATGTGCAATTTATGTACATACAGATACACACACAGCTCTTCTACATGCACATACAAACACACAGAGGTCTGCTACATACACATACAGATACACACACAGATCACAGATCTGTTACATGGTCAATACATGCACGTACAGATACACACATGCAGATATACATACATACAGATACATATACATACAGATACACACACATACAGATATAGATACACACATACAGACACACGCATACAGATACATACACATACAGACATACTGTACACATACACATACAGATACACACATACAGGTACACACATACAGATACACACATACGCATCAGATATACACACACATACAGAAACACACACATACAGATACACACACACACACACACACACACATGCAGATGCAGATACACACATAGATATTACCATATCCACCTAATCTTGATTGGTGCAGAGCAGGAAGAGGAGCCGCCGGGAGCTGCAGGAGGCTGCAGAAGCAGTTTATTTCAGAACCTTGATTTCAGTCATGCGATCAGTCACATGACTGAAACTGCAAGCTCCTTCAGCCTCCATTCTTCAGGGCACCTGACGCAGGGCCTGCTTATATCTCTCTATATAGTGTGTTATATATGCTGCCTCATAGCCTCTCTATATGGAACAGCCTCATATATGCAGTGTCATAGCTCTACATATAATGCAGTTTTATATATGCAGCCTCATAGCCTCTCTATATGGTGCAGCCTCATAGCTCTCCATATAATGCAGTCTTATATATGCAGTCTCATAGCCTCTCTATATGGTGCAGCCTCATATATGCAGTGTCATAGCTCTACATATAATGCAGTTTTATATATGCAGCCTCATAGCCTCTCTATATGGTGCAGCCTCATAGCTCTCCATATAATGCAGTCTTATATATGCAGTCTCATAGCCTCTCTATATGGAACAGCCTCATATATGCAGTGTCATAGCTCTACATATAATGCAGTTCTATATATGCAGCCTCATAGCCTCTCTATATGGTGCAGCCTCATAGCTCTCCATATAATGCAGTCTTATATTTGCAGCCTCATAGCCTTTCTATATGGAACAGCCTCATATATGCAGTGTCATAGCTCTCCATATAGTGCAGTCTTATATATGCAGCCTCATAGCCTAGCTACCGTATATACTCGCGTATAAGCCGAGTTTTTCAGCCCAAAAATTGGGCTGAAAATTACCCCC
Source organism: Allobates femoralis (assembly GCA_033576535.1). Lineage (NCBI taxonomy): Eukaryota > Metazoa > Chordata > Amphibia > Anura > Aromobatidae > Allobates > Allobates femoralis. The sequence goes on along the minus strand of JARQOC010000003.1, from coordinate 600,599,506 downwards.
CTCGGCTTAAACGCGAGTCAGTGACGGCAGCAGCCCCGGCACTACAGCAGCCCTGGCAGCCCCAGCAGCCCCAGTAATCCAGGGCCCCCCCAGCCTTGCTCCGGTCACCTGTAAAGTAAAATATACTTATCACTGTCCCGCTGCCGTCAGCGCCCGCATCCGCCGACATGCGATCCTCCATCTTCATGCGTCTTCTTCCGGTTTTCTCTGTTCGTCGCAGGCAATGATGTCATTGCCGGCGCCGAACACAGGAAGTCGGAAGAAGATGCATGAAGATGGAGGATCGCATGTCGGCGGATGCGGGCGCTGACGGCAGCGGGACAGTGATAAGTATATTTTACTTTACAGGTGACCTGAGCAAGGCTGGGGGGCCCTGGATTACTGGGGCTGCTGTATACTACTGCTGGGGCTGCCGGGGCTGCTGTATACTACCACTGGGGCTGCTGGGGCTCCTATATACTACCACTGGGGCTGCTGGGGCTCCTATATACTACCACTGGGGCTGCTGTATACTACCACTGGGGCTGCTGGGGCTCCTGTATACTACCACTGGGGCTGCTGTATACTACCACTGGGGCTGCTGGGGATGCTATATACTACCACTGGGGCTGCTGGGGATGCTGTATACTACCACTGGGGCTGCTGGGGCTGCTATATACTACCACTGGGGCTGCTGGGGCTGCTATATACTACCACTGGGGCTGCTGGGGATGCTATATACTACCACTGGGGCTGCTGGGGCTGCTGTATACTACCACTGGGGCTGCTGGGGCTGCTATATACTACCACTGGGGCTGCTGGGGATGCTATATACTACCACTGGGGCTGCTGTATACTACCACTGGGGCTGCTGGGGCTGCATATACTACCACTGGGGCTGCTGGGGATGCTATATACTACCACTGGGGCTGCTGGGGATGCTATATACTACCACTGGGGCTGCTGGGGATGCTATATACTACCACTGGGGCTGCTGGGGATGCTATATACTACCACTGGGGCTGCTGTATACTACCACTGGGGCTGCTGTATACTACCACTAGGGAGGCCTGTATACCACTGGGGGGGGGCCTGTATACCACACTGCTGGGGGCTGTATACCTGTGCTGGGGTCCACCCTCGGCTTATACACGAGTCAATAGGTTTTTCCAGATTTTTGGGGCAAAAGTAGGGGGGTCGGCTTATACACGGGTCGGCTTATACACGAGTATATACGGTATATGGTGCAGCCTCATATATGCATCCTCATAGCTCTCCATATAGTGCAGTCTTATATATGCAACCTCATAGCCTCTCTATATGGAGCAGCCTCATATAGGCAGCCTCATAGCTCTCCATATAGTGCAGCCTTATATATGCAGCCTCATAGGCTCTCTATATGGTGCAGCCTCATAACTCTCCCTATAGTGTAATGTACCCTCTCCTCCTCCCATAATCCTCTGGCCACCGAGCACTCACTTACTAAAAAAAAAAACTGTCCTCACCTCTCCCCATTCCCCCGCTGCTCTGGTCTCCTTGCTGAAGAGAAGAATCAGGAGGCGGCACCAGACTGTTGTATGTGTTCCACAGTAGAACGCATAACGAAAGAGGAAGTGAGGGGCTGGAGCAGCAGGAAGCAGGAGGCTCCCCCCTCCCTTCCCTCCTCTCGTCTCCTTAACACATGGACCCCATAGCAAGGTGTGCTGCCGCGCAGCGACATGGATGTGAGTCCTCGGGGACATACATGCATGTGAAGCGGGTGCCCAATGTTGGGATCGATCTTTTAGGTCTGGGCCCCGTTGCAGACGCGACTGTGAATGCTACGCCCCTAATGCTACGGTTCACGGAAAATAGTGCCAAAAGTGCAATTCTTTTTCTTTAAAAACTTCTGCATTTTTTCTCACCACTTAGATAACAGCAAAAGTAACCTGTCTGGTATCTACGAACTCATACTGACCCGAGGCATCATACTGACACACCAGCTTTACCACTTTTGCATTTTTTTTTTGCAATTTTACCGCACTTGGAATTTTTTCCTAATTTTCCAGTACACAATATGATAAAATAAATGTTGTCATTCAAAAGTACAACTTGTACCACAAAAAGCAAGCAGTCATATGGCTATATTGGCGGACATTATGGCTCTTGGAAGGGGTGGAGGGAAAAATGGGAAATCGCTCGGTGGTGAAGAGGTTAACCTATCTCACAGTCATTGTAGTGTGCAATGCTTGCAAACATGCAGCACATAAAATGCATCAAAAATGCGTTTTTGGTGCGTTTTTTTTTTTTTTTAAACGGATGCAGTTTACCTGCAGAATTTTCTGCACCACAAATGGACCAATTTTACTGTGTGGGCACATAGACTTACAGCACCAGCAAAACCTATGAGACTCTGGAGATCTGCACTCACAGACACATCTGTTTTTTTCTTTCCTGACTGAAATGGAAAACAGCTTGGCTTTTGCTGTGTTTTCAAAAGAAGCAGCAGGTCGATTATTTCAGCATTTTTGCTGCTTTTTTCAAAGAATGAAAGCAATGAAGAGGGAAAAAAACTCACAGCAGCGTTACCGTGGCAAAAACACAGGAAAAAAACTGCTTTTTCACCAGGGCTGTGGAGTTGGAGTCAGGGAAAATGAGGAGTCAGAGTCATTGGTTAGGCTTACCAACTCCCCAGCCCTGCTATTCACTGCCAAGAGACCAGGATTTTCTGCAGTTTTGCGTCAGAAAGAAACGCCCTGTGTGAACATACTCGTAACTCATAACACACAATGCGAGGTCTCGCGAGATTAGTGAAGTCTCGTGAGACATCTGCACTATGTTCTATGGAGCGCGGACACCAGCTCCACTGCGCCGGCGCGAGTGCAGCTGTCACTCAAGTGCTGGCCAGAGGAGGGGGGGAGTTTAAAAAATGCTGGACGGGTCTTGCAGCCCGGAGGGGCGGTAAGGGGTTTAGCCACCATGACCACATAGCAGCCTCCGTGATTCAATAGGAGACCACCGCTGGACACAATAAAAGTTTTTTTCACAGGTATGAGGGGTAAGGCTGGGCACATAGACCATGTCGCCATGTGGAGCAGATGCGTGTCTGTGTGCTCCACATGGCAACATGTCCGTATTTTTGTGGAAGCACGGACCGCTTTTGCTCCAAAACGTCCTGCACATGGATGTTCACAGCGTAACATCCGTGTGCAAGAACCACGGACAAAAGCTAAAAGTGTCAAAATAAAAAATTTCATACTCCCCTCCCTCCAGTGCTGCCTGCTGCTCTCACTTTCAGTGCTGTTCATTAGGCTCATGAATATTCACTTTACTGAGCCTGACAGCGGACCGGAAGTGAGAGGAACAGCGGCGCTGGAGGGAGGTGAGGATGCACTGACAGGCTGCCCATGTGCTATCCATGGATTCATGACACATGTTACAAGCTCCGCCCACAAATAGCCTTGTCTCACATGTACATGGGTTCACAGATGTGTGAGACAGGCCTCAGACAGTGCTAACTTAGTCACACTGACTTGTAGTAAAGACCAGGAAAAACGGAGCTGTTCTCTCCTGAAATCTTGTTATTAAGTTCAATGCAACAGGTGAAAAGCAATTCTTACAGGGAAGTACATGTGTGATCCAGAAAATGACTACAACAAACTGGACACTGGGGAAGAAGGGAGGAGCAAACTAACACATCATCAACTACAGGAGAGGCATAGGGACCAACTTCAGTGAGTAGGAAATCTGGCTAGCAAAGAAAGGAGAGTACGGACATATATCATCAGATGTATCAGGAATATTGGAGAAGGCTCTTGTTACGTTGTGTCCTAAAGTTGCAAGTACTGTGGAAAGACTGTTTACTTGCTGTATGGATTGTATCAACGTGATGGCAGTGTTGGTTGTTAAGTAAAAGACTGTTGAAAGGAGCAAATGTATCCGAGTGTATTGATCCTCAGTGGAAGAACCCTGGTCTGCACGAAGAAGTAATAAAATGTACAGCTTGCGCAAACCAAGTCCATGTGACTTACCGTTGCCAGGTTCTCAGGTCTCAGGCGCTGGTTCGGTGCCTGAGGCTGTAAGAGCCCGGTGGTCAATGCACGGTTAGGTAGAAATAAAGTTTGTTTCGTGACGCCACCTGTGGGTGTCCGGTGATGGCACCGGCGCTGCTTGTACCTCCGGGGGATGGACTACAGCTAGATGGAACTGCTCCCCACAGGACGAGCAAAAGTCCCCGGGGTCAGGAGCTGCACTGATGGAATATGGCAGCTCAGTTGATTTGGTAGGTGAATAAGTTAGTAAGAGTTCTGAAAGAAAGCTCGGACACAATGCTTCTCTGCACGGGTCTTTACTTCGGTTATGCACGGTACATGGGATAACAGTCTCTTTTAGGTAACGGACCAGGTGGTCATGGTGATGAACGGTATCTTTCCAAGGCTCCACAGTGTTCCCTCTTTAACTAGCTGTCCCTTGTTACTCTTCGCTGCTTTCATGCACCAGGTCAGGACACTGAGGAACCTCTGTTGAGGACCCGAGCCTAGGCCTTTCGACTCCCGATGGGTCCTCTGAACCCCAATGGTGGGTACCCCTCCTGGCACAGCTGCGGTGATGGTGATTGTTGTGATGCGCTCCTGAGAAGCCCTCTATCACTCCGGTGTCGTAGTACAGTGGTGGACGTCTGCACTGCCTCAGAGCCGGTACTCCGGGTGGACTGGGCTCGGGTGTCTTTTTTGTTCAAATATTTTTATTGATTATATGGGGGTATTTACAGGGTGAAGACTTTACAGACAGTAATACAAAACAAGGTTGAAGACAAAAACATTGGGATAGTACGATGGTTACATAGAAGTAAGATAACATAAAATTAGGCAATTGCCTATCTCAAACAGATAAACATTTCAAAAAGAGAGAAAAAAAAAAAAAAAATTCCAATAACTTTGGAAGAAATAAATGTCTTTGACAAAAAATTTGACCAACAATGGTCGATTCGATGAAGATACAAACTGCATATATTAAATACATCAAAAACATAGGATGAGATGCGCTCATCAGTCTATATTGCAAAGGAAATGTACATAAATAGAACAACAAAGAGGAAAGAAAGAACACCTGAGGTGACCAACACATGGATATCCTATTATAATCTGTAGTAATAGGTATGTATCCGAGGCATTTAAATGTTAATTATTAGTCATTGAGGTTTAGAGGTTAGGGGGGTTGTTTGTCAACAGCCTTGGTCAGATGATTCAAAGATTGTGTAGAGATCCATAGTTCCCAATTATAGAAGAATTTATTATATGTGTTGTCTCTAACTGCGTAAGTAAATTCAAAAGAGCAATGATTAGAAATTCTGTTCGTTAATTCTGCAATGGTGGGAATTTCTGAGGACTTTCATTTAGCGGCTATAAGTAGCTTAGCAGTGAGAATAACTTGGGATACTATGAATCTAAGAGTGTGGGGAATGTCTGATATGCCAATTGAGAGGAGAACCAGTTGAGGGGAGAGAATGAGTCTAAAATTGGTAGTCCTATATATTAAATCTTGAACACTCAAAAAGAAGTTGAGAATTTTTGGGCACCTCCAGAATACGTGTTAATGTTCCAATTTGAGAACATTCTCTCCAGCAATTCGGAGAGTTAAGAGGGTCTATGTGATGCATTCTGGAAGGAGTCCAATACCATCTCGTTAGTATTTTAAAGAAGGTTTCTTGGATGGAGGCGCAGTTCGTATTTGAATAAGAGTGATCTATTGCTTTAGCTAATTCTTCCGGTTCTATATTAAATCCCAACTCTTTCTCCCATGCTATTATATAGGGAAGTTTATGGATAGTGAGGTCGTCAATCAAGGTACGATAAATATGACCAGTCATCCAAGTCGACTTTCTTTGTGGGTTTTCTAAAAGTTCTGTGATAGGCCTAGGGACTGTGAAGACAGAGTCAAAATCCACTTGAGATGATTTAATCAATCTCCAAGCCGACCTGTCTAACCAGGTGAGACCATATCTCTGTTCCAGGACTAGAAATTGTACTAATTTCCCTCTGGACAACAGGTCATCTTTGAAACGAATACCCTGGGCCAACCAAGAAGAAAGATCTAAGCCTGGGATGATATATTCAAGGGTTTCTAACGGGATTTTCTTAGAGGGTGGGTCAGAAGCAAGATGGTTTGTTTTTTTAAGAAGCGCTATCCATGCTTGTAACGTAGCTTTAATTGTTGGGATTGCAGGTAGGATTTTTGTTGGGTTATATAGGTGCGCAATTATTAATGCTGATGGATTATTAGATTTAATTAACTCTAGTTCAAGTTCAACCCATACTGGGGAGTTTAATGAAATATTGAGCCAGTTCTGGGATAGTTTCAACACGGAAGCAAGATAGTAAGCGTGAAGGTTAGGAATCCCCATTCCTCCTCTCCTTTTATGTTTTTCTAAAATTGTACCAGATAATCTAGGTTTAGACTTTTGCCAGATAAATTGTCTCGGGTGTCTTTTTACCCGTTGTTTGTTTCCTTGGTTACTGGTTACTTGACCCCCTTCTCTTCTGGGTGAACGCTTCTCGGTGCCCTCTCTGTTAGCTCTCTGTCACGACTTCTGTCCTTGACCTTGTCTCTCCCAATTTCTAACTTTCTTTCTGCTCTTTCCCCACACTGCACATCTCACTCTCGTCCCACCAGGACCTAATTGGTCCTCTGCCTCTAGATGTTTGCATGTGGTACATGGAGCCTTGGGATTAACCTATTCACCACCAGGACGGAGAATACAGCACCTTCGGTCAGAGGTGCAGTACCCTCCTATGACGCACTCGTTGCGGGGCGCCACACATGCACCCAGCAAGGGTCACTGTGACCAACCCCTTCCCTGGTATTGGTTTGAGAAAAATTGCATAACAAATTGGTATCAATTTTCTCCTTTTGTGATAAATGAAAATAAAGAAACATTATAGTGGGGAAAAGAAATTGCATTTCACTTTCTTGTGTCTCGTTTTGGGATTTTCACTTTGAAAGTGAATTGTTCTGTAGGTTTTGTAAATTTACAAAAAAAGATAATTTGCTACTAAAAGTTTAAGGATTGTCTCAGGCATACGCAGTGTGAGCTGCCCGACAACAAGTGAGGTCACATGATCTCCTCACATCGCGCCTGCGTATAGCGGAGGCCCTAGCCCCACAGTGAGATCATGTGACCTCATTTGTCGGGCAGCGCACACTGCACATGCCTGAGACATGATTTCACAGCACAGGCATCGGGGAACGTGAGGAGCAGAGAGAGGGCGGTGCCTGTAGCCCAGAGGAGGGATGATTGGCAGCAGACAAGCAGTTGAGAGCTCAGTAAAGCACACACCCACCGGTCCAAATATAGGTATGGAACCAAATTTATAAAACTCATTATTTCAGTGTCCCTGGGGACATTACACATGAGAGCCACCTTCACAGAATGCAGCCTTAGTGCTGCTGAAGGTGGCTCTTTTACCTTCATAAGCCCTGGGGGGGGGGGGGGGTGACAGGTTCCCTTTAACTATTTTTGTGGTTGACTGTTCTAAGTGCATAAAAATTAAAAGTCTGAATTTTCTAATTGTTCAAAAATGTTGGTACATTTCAGGCATTTTAATTTACCACTAACATAAAGTGCTACATGTACCATATATACTCGAGTATAAGCTGAGTTTTTCAGCACAATTTTTGTGCTGAAAAATGTCTCCCCTCAGCTTATACTCGAGTCACTCGGTGTTGGCTTGGGGAGGGCTGTGACCGGGGGCTGGAAGAGGCAGGAGGGGGCTGCAGTGACCGCGGGAGGTCACGTGGGGCCACTCATTAGTGTAATGAATATGTACTGCATCCCCCTGTCCATCAGCGGCGGGGGAAGCAGTGCATATTGCACTACACTGGCCCCCAGCAGTGGTATACAGCCCCCCTCCCTAGTATCTGGCCCCCATGCTGCGGCACATGTTAAAATAACAAACATTTTATACATTACCTTTCCGGCGACTCCTTGCTGGCACCGCCGCTCCTGCCGTCTCCCTGCTTCTTCCTGCTTGTGCCGGTGTCATGTGACCGGCAGAGCAGCGATTATGTCATCGCTGCTGCGCCGGTCACATGACACCGGCACAAGCAAGAAGAAGCCGGGAGACTGGAGGACGCGGCGGTGCCAGCAAGGAGTCGCCGGAAAGGTAATGTATAAAACGTTTGTTATTTTAACATGTGCCGCAGCCTGGTGGCCAGATATTAGGGAGGGGGACTGTATACCACTGCTGGGGGCCCTGTATACCACTGCTGGGTGGCCCTGTATACCCCTGCTGAGGGGCGCTATATACCCCTGCTGAGGGGCGCTATATACCACTGCTGAGGGGTGCTATATACCACTTCTGAGGGGCGCTATATACCACTGCTGAGGGGCACTATATACCCCTGCTGAGGGTGCTATACACATTAACCATAGAGTCACCGGGTTAATCACCGCATATGCAGCATCTGTGCTGATATACCGCACAGATGCTGCATATGCAGTTTAACCCCGACAATTTGAAAGATGTGCCCAGCCGCTGGGGGCTTATTAATCATCTTTCACCGCTGACACGGCAGTGCAAGATGATTGATTACTATACCGGAAAGCGGCACATTCATACTCTGTGGCTTTGACAGCCGCGGAGGTTGAATATGCGGGTAAATGCTGACCACGATCCTGAAGTTTGCTTCAGGACCGTGGACAGCATCACACTCGCATGCACTCATGCAGCCCACTCTCATCACACTCGCAGCACACTCACATGAATACAGGCAGGCACACTGACCACATGCACCACACTAGCACAACATACACCAAAAACACGCATCACACGCTCATCACTGTCGTGCATCAAACACGCTCCTTGTTTGATGTGATTCACCGTGGCCGGGACTCCGGTTTAGACAGGCGATGCTTCCTTCCTCCTTGTCACGGGTGGACCGCGCCTGCCGGCAGTGGGGCCCGGTGTAGTGCAGATCAAAAGTGTTTGAAGACGTCTTGGTGGAACAGATTAAAGGGGTTTTAATTTATTCGTGACGCCACCTATGAGTAGTTCGGTAAGGACTACCGACGCTGCGAAACCTCCGGGGGATGGACAGCAGCAACATGTTACGCTCCCCACAGGCTGAGCGGTGATCCCCGGGGGCTGGAGCTGCTCAAGATGTTGTGCGGCAGCTGCGGTTACCTTGTAGTACGGACGGACAGTTCATAAGGAAGCACGGACACAGAAAGTCTCTGCAACGGGTCTTTACTGTAACCAGCAGGCAGTACATGGCATACAGTGGTTGAGTAGTAGACCGGGTGGACTCAGCAGTGATGGTGTCCCTTAGAAATCCGCAGTGTTCCTCCATTCTACCTAATTTGTTGCCAGTGTCGCCCAGGAATACCAGGTCGGGTACGGGGAGGCTGCTTCAATGCCCTATCCATGATGTACGTTCTGGATGTTTTGGGGAGCCTTGGATCCCTCAGTGGGTACACCGCTGGTTAGACGACGGGAAGTTGGCTTGTGGTGGGGTGCTCCTGTAAAGCTGCTCCTCCACGCTTTCTGGTTCGCGTAGCAGAGGTGAACTGCTGCCAGCTTCGGTACCAGTGAACCGGCTGTGAAGTTTGGGCACGGGAGTCTTTTGGGAACCCGTGTAGATAATGCCCAGTCCCGGTAGTTAAGGCCTCAGGTGCTGACACCCGACCGGTGACGGCCCAGGGGCCCACACGGAGTGCGGAGCCCCCGCTCCTCTCCAAGTTCTGTGTTCTAGGCTCTGCTCTAGATTCCAGACTCCTTCTGTTCTATCTAGATTATTGTGTGTTCTACTACACTACCCTAACACTCCACCCCCCAGGACCTATGATTGGCCCTCTATTCTAGGTGTTACATGTAGGGTTGGATTTCTATGTTAACCGGATCATTGCTGAGTCAGAGAATATTGCGGCTGCATTTATGGCTGCAATACTCTCCTGTGACGCACTCGTTGCGGGGCGCCACAGATGCATGACAGTGTGCCTTCAGCCTCAAAGACAGGCTGATATAAGGTACCCTGAGATTGGATTATAGAAGAAGTGCAATATAGGTGTATCTGCTCACCTTTTTACTCATTCCTCTCAGTAATTCCTATGGTGTTATCGCCGTAGCTTTTTATAGGTTTACCTTCAACATAGGTGTCCTCCATAGAAACTCACTATGGAGGTTTGGCCAAAAAACATGATAATATTTGCAATATACAGTACTCCCAAATCATTGAAAGGGTTAGGGTGAGCTGCTGAGAACTGCAGCTTATTCCCAATTGAAGTTAAGAGAGAAAAAGTACTTTTTGGAATCAGCCATGTATAGAGCTGCTTTGCTCAGTCCCATACATGGCTTATATCAGGCAACCACTGGAAAGGGCCACTTTTTCCATGAGGTGAGATCTCATGTCAGGCCTCTGTCTAAGCTGAATTTCAGGGGGATGCTTTCTATCTAGCCCTGGGAGCAGGGTGGTCCAGCATTGGCCATATTAGCCTACAACACTTTTCACAGTATCGAGATCTTCAAGACAGTTGAAGTGGCTCTCTGCTCTGCCACTTATTCAGGCAGGCTGGAGATTATTTCCAGCTTTCCACCTATTGTAGTCTAAATGGCATTGTGACATCACTGGATCATGCCACTTGAAGCCATTATAAGACAAGCTATATGTGAAGATGGAGACTGCAAAGGCTGCTTTTTTTATTATGCGATGCGGTCTGACAGTTGGGGGAAAAGGATGATTTTCGTGGCATTATATGGGATAATGTACTGTGGGGGCCATTATACTGTGAATGTAGAAGGTATTGGGGCATCATGATGTGATGTGCATTGGGAGCTTTGCGGGCCATCATACTGTGATTAGGGGAGTATGGGGACATTATCCTGTGTATATGGAGCTTTAGGGGCCTTCATAATTTGTGTAAGAGATTATGGGTCCAAAATATTGTACATAGGGGCCTATGGGAACTTCATAATATATATGGAGCGTTGTGGGTTAAATCATACTGTATAAAGTGAGTTCTAGGGCCCATCATATTGTGCAGGAGCTGTGGGAGGCTATCATACTGTATGTAGGGAGCAGTTGGGGCCTCTTACTGTATATAGGAGAGCTGGTGCGGGCTCTTACTGTATATGAGAGAGCTGCTGGGGGCTATCATACAATATGTTGGGGAGCTGTGCCACCCATTATACTGTGTATACAAAGGTTTGGGGTCATCATACTGTATATAGCGAGCTATGGGTGCTATCATACTTTGTACATAGAGTGAAACAAACTGTAAGCGGTCTAATTGGAGGCGATCAGGCACAAAGGCAGCAGGTACTGGGATGGTTTTTCAACAGACCTTTATTCAGACTCCCCTCCTACTCCACAACATGTTTCGATAGATTCTCTATCTTCCTCAGGTGGTGTATATGGAGTGGCTCAGACCAGTATACTGTATGTAGGGAGCTGTGGGGGCCATTACACTGTATAAAAGGTAGCTATTGGGCCATCAAAATATATATATAGAAAGATGGGGTGGCCATCATATTGAGTATAAGTGGCTGGACTGAAGACTATCATACTGTGTACAGGCATCTAAATTGGCCATCATAATGTATATGAGGAGAAAAATGATGCCGCACTCACCGGGGTTGAGTTTTTCTTCCTTTATTCACTTGTAAAATCCATGTGATTGAACAACACAGCAGGGAGGGGGTGCAGGGGAGGCGGACGACGGTTCACCGTTTCGCAGTCATGTGCCGCTTCTAGAGGACCCGTAGAAGCGGCACACGACCACGAAATGGTGAACCGTCGTCCGCCTCCCCTGCACCCCCTCCCTGCTGTGTTGTTCAATCACATGGATTTTACAAGTGAATAAAGGAAGAAAAACTCAACCCCGTATGAGTGCGGCATCATTTTTCTTCTAATGTTTGAATGTTCAGTTATCTGACTATTGCCAGCACCACCCGGTTACCTGCAGCTATAAGTCACGAGAGTGACACTGACTTACTGCAAGTTGTGTTAGTGCCCGGTGTCATCTTTTTATCGTAATGTATATAAGGGACTAAGGAGCCTGCCATTATACTGTACATGGGGAGATGTGGGGGTGATTAAGCTATTTCGGGCTATAGAGCCGTTATACTGAAAATGGAAAGCTATGGGGTTATTATACTTTTTATACGGGAAATGTGGGTGCTATCATACTCTATATAATAAATGCCATCATACTGTATATAGTAAGTTGTATAGGCTATCATGTTGTCTATAGGAAGATATGGGGGCCATCATGCTTTATATAGAGAGCTGGAGGCCATCATAATCTAAATATGGATCTGTGGGCTATCATACTTTATATTGGAGGCTCTGGGGCCTTGATAGTGAATATAGGAGGCTAAATGGTCATACTGTATATAGGGAGCTGTGTAGGGCTATCATACTGTATAAAGGGAGCTGTGGGGGCCATTGTACTATATGAAAAATTTGTTGAGACATCATACTTTATATAGGGGAGCTGTGGGAGTGAGATACTGTATATAGGTGAGCAGTGGGGGCCATAATATTGTATATATAGAATTGTGGTATCATATTGTATATAGGAAGGTGGGGTCCATTATAGTGAATATAGAGGACTGTCAGCATTACACTGTATATATAAGGGTAGGGTCACACCTGGAGGGTGACCCATGTTTACTAGATCCGCTAAACGCTGAGCCGAGTCTGCTGTAGCGGCTAGCGTTAAATTCGGGTGCTGACAGGCAACGCCGCTCCATAGTAACCCGATGTTTACCTTGGATGCGGCCACACAGGAAGCCCCAGGAACTGCACTTTAGCTGAGCGCACAGGAAAACGTTGTCTGGAGACATGCTGTCTGCTCATTCACCCCTCTTCTTTACTGAAGGTGCTCAAAGGAAAGCCAAGAGCAGACAGGTAGCAGGCGTCAGAGCGAGCCTGCAGCCACAGTGTGTTCACCCACACTGACACTTGGAGCACGCTGCTGCACTCACCCAATGTCGCTGGTTTCACATTTGTGTTTTTTTTTTTTTTTCAAATCGGGCACAATCTGTTTTTTTTTCCTGCCAAATCCTGATCCTTTCAGGATCCAGTTTTTTGCCCATTCACCTTAATGGTGTCAGCTAGAATCCTGTTACATCAGATTGCTTCTTGACACCATTAAAGGGAACTAGTCAGCTCGATTTAGCCCCCTATCCTACCACTACCAGTCCTTGCACCTTGCTAGTTCATACCTAACCATCCCTGTATGATCTAGAGCTGCACTATAAAGCTTGTGAAAAATGATTTAACAACTTACATCCAGGCTATGGCATAGACCGGGATGGGCGGTCTCTGGGGTTCATCATTTCTTTTCTTCTCGTCCTGTTTTTTGAAATTCCCGCCTCCTCCTCATAGTATGACAGGCGGCTGTATCGCCATATCTAGTCCTGCGCAGGGTAAGGGTGTGTGGGCTGCACGGTCCAGCTCCGGCGCATGCGCAGTGCGCATATTGAAGCCGGGCCATACACCTGATGGTGGGGGCCACAATGCACCGGACCAGAACTGACGTTCAGCACGTCATTCTGTAAGGAGGAGGCAGCAATTTCAAAAAAGAGGACGAGAAGACAAGAAATTATGACACCCAGCGAGGCATGATAAGAGCCTACCAGGGGGGGAGAATGGAGCCTTCCCTGTCATCAAGTATACAGCAACACCAGCCTCCTCTGTCACCAGCATACATCAGCAGTAGCCTTCCCTGTCACCAGTACACAGCAAAAGCCTCTCCTGTCACTAGTACACAGCAGCAGCCTCAAATGTTCACCACTATACAGTAGAAGCCTCGCCTGTCACCAGTATACAGCATCAGCAACCTTCAATGTCACCTGTATACAGCAGCAGCCTCCTCTGTCACCAGGATACAGCAGCAGCCTCCAATGTTCACCAGTATACAGTAGCAGCCTCACCTATCACCAGTATACAGCATCAACAGCCTCCAATGTCACCAGTATATAGCAGCGCAGCCTCCACTGCCACAAAGAATACAGCAGCAGCCACCTCCCCTGTCCACCAGTATACAGCAGGAGCCTCCAATGCCACCAGTATATAGCAGCACAGCCTCCCATATCACCAGTATACAGCAGCAGCTTCCTCTGTTCACCAGTATATAGCAGCACAGTCTCCCATGCCACCAGTATACAGCAGTAGCCTCCCCTGTTCACCAGTATATAACAGCACAGCCTCTCAGCCTCCCCCAGTATATAGCAGCACAACCTCCCAGCCTCCCCCAGTATATAGCAGCACAGCCTCACTCCCCCCAGTATATAGCAGCACAGCTTCGCATCCTCTCCCCTAGTATATAGTAGCACAGCCTCCAAGCTTCCCCCTAGTATATAACAGCACAGCCTCCAAACCTCCTCCCAGTATATACCAGCACAGCCGCCAAGCCTCCCTCCAGTATATAGCAGCACAGCCTCCACCAGTATATAGAAGCACAGCCTCCCAACCTCCCCCCAGTATATAGCAGCACAACATCCCAGCCTCCCCTTAGTATATAGCAGCACAGCCTCCCACCAGTAAATAGCAGCATAGCCTCCCAGCCTCCTCTCAGTATATAGAAGCACAGCCTCCCCCCAGTATATAGCAGCACAGCCTCCCAGCTCCCCCAGTACATAGCAGCACAGCCTCTCTCCCTCCATCTTCACCTCTGAGCAGCTCACCTCTCCTGTGTCTTCCTCCTCCTCTGCTGTGACATCTGCAGTGGTAGATGATCACATTCTCACCACAGGCAGAGACACCACAGCCCCTGAATGCAGGGACCTCTCTGACCCCGGTAAAGAAAGGCTGGGCTTCCAGGGTCAGTCAGCTCCCTGTATCCCAAGGTAGGCGGGGGTGCATCTGTATATATGGAGCTGTGGAGACCTTATAGTGTGTGTAGGCACTATGGTGCATCATACTGTGTATAAGGGGACTCTGGGGAATATCAACTGTGTATGGGGGCAATCTTATTTTGTGGTGAGATGTGGGTGAATCTTTGTATGTATTGAGGTATTAATATTGTAAAAAAGATTGGAGGTTATTGGGTGAACAGTGTGGAGGTTATAGTTCATAAGGACAAACAATGAAGAGGTTATAGATCATAAGAGCAGATGGCGTGAAGGTTATAGTTCATAAGGGTGGACAGTTTGGTGATCTTAGATTATAAAGGACAGACAGTGTGATAGTTATAAATCATAGCAACGGACAGTATGGCACATATAGATCATAAGGACTAATGTAGTAGTGATATATCATAAGGACAGATGATGGTCATTATAGGTTCAAAAGGGGGTCAGGGTGTTTTAAAGTTCATAAATTAAATATTTTATATGGGCAGAAATTGTGGGGCCATGTATCATAAGAGGACTGTGAAAGTTATATTTTCTGTAGCAGCAATTATTTGGGGACACAGCGTAGGACAAATATTTTTGTTCAGGAGCATTGTATTGACACTTACTTTTTAAGGGCATTATGTTGGGATGTGCAGCACAAAATGATGAATAATGTATTCATGGTAGTTCTGTTGATGTTTTGCTATACTGGTAGTTGGTCTGGTGATGGTTTTATGTTCTAATGGTGATTCTGGTGAAGTATTCTTGTACTGATAGTGGTTCTGATGAGGTTTTCCTGTACTGATGGCAGTTCTGATGCTGTGTTCCTGTACAGATGGTGGTTTTGATGCTGTGCTCCTGTACTGATGGTGGTTGTAGTGCTGTATTCATGTGCTGATGATGGTTCTGGTGCTGTGTTCATGTACTAATGATAGCTCTGGTGCTGTATTCCTTTACTGATGGTGGTTAAAGAGGACCTGTCACCAACCATACATGTTGAGCTAAGGGCAACACTGAATGCAGCATGTCTGCAGCATTCAGGCAAGGGGTCCCCCATGTCTGATGGCGGCTGGTACCCCGAGATAATAGTTTAGTAAAACTTACAATCTGGAGCCAAATGGGCGGTCCCTGGTGCGGTAGCCTGTGTCTCTGTGCCACCTCCCTGCTGCCAATCACGTCCTCCTCGCTCTGTCTGTCCTAGTGACCCAGTAGGTAATGTTATCTCAGCCTCCGGCTGCCTGTCCCACCTCCTGCTCTGACATCAAATCATTTCCCCTCCCAGCTGCATGTTATGCTATGGAGCTGGGCGGGGAAATGCTCTGACGTCACAGGAGGAGGCGGGACAGCTGGCCGGGGGAAGGAAAAGCATTACCTTGCTCTGCCTGCGTCACCAGCACAGGGAGCGCAGAGAGAGTGAGGAGGACGTGATTGGCAGCAGGGAGGCGGCACAGAGACACAGACTGGCGCACCAGGGACCGCCCATTTGGCTCCAGATTGTAAGTTTTACTAAGCTATTATCTCGGGGTACCAACCGCCATCAGACATGCCCTTAGCTACATATCCATGGGGGGGGGGGGGTGACAGGTCCTCTTTAAGGTACTGTATTTCTGTACTGATGGTAATTTTAATGTTGTGTTCAAGTACTGATGATGGTTCTGGTGGTGTATTCCTTATAGGAGGCAGTGATTTGTTCTGCATACTGCAATAATTTGGTATTATCGATCAGACGGTCACTGGCTAACATCCTAAGGGGACTAAATAATAATGAATGAATGCTGTAAGATTAGATTACACTATGGAGATGGACACCATTTTGGTTTTCGCCTCAGGAAACAGAAAAACTAGAATTTGCCCTACGTACTAAATATTCATGCTAGTGGTGGCAGTTTGTTGGAAGGCACAGGCATAGCTGTTAGCTATATGAGAAACATGTGGTTGCACATTTTGCTAGTAAATCAGAAGGTATCACTAGTTAAAGGGGTTTCCCAT
Organism: Allobates femoralis; assembly: GCA_033576535.1. Taxonomy (NCBI): domain Eukaryota; kingdom Metazoa; phylum Chordata; class Amphibia; order Anura; family Aromobatidae; genus Allobates; species Allobates femoralis. The sequence goes on along the minus strand of JARQOC010000003.1, from coordinate 600,582,722 downwards.
TTTCTAAAACTCAAGATTGTATGAACTTCAGAGTAAAATAATAAACTTCTCAGTATGCCTGCCTATATTGCCAATCTGCCAATATTTTCTGCCACTAGACTCCAGTATTATACACATGTGGTCAAAATTGTTGGTACCCCTCATTTAATGAAAGAAAAACCCACAATGGTCATCTGACAAAAGTAATAATAAAGAAAAAATATATGAAAATGAACAAATGAAAAAAAAAGATTTTCTAACTTATAAGGTTGGACATTCCATTCTACTGTATTACGCATGTGGAAATAGAAACTTGATCAAGATTTAAGGGTAATGTTTTCTTGGAAATTATGAATATATTGTACCTGATGTAATATTATGTCGGTATAGGAAGTATTGTTTGAACTTATACAAATCGAATAGCAAAAGAATTTGTTTTGTTGAGACCTTTTATTGAAATAGTGTTACGCTATACCCAATAAGAAGACATTTCTGCTGTCATTTAAATTGTCTAAAAAGGTAGCAATATCTTTGGCGCCACTTTGTGGCCGTAATGTGGAACTGAGAAGCTTATATTAAAAATCAAAGCATGGAAGAATTTTCATACTTGTTTGATTAGGTAGGCGTTTTCCTTTTTAATGTCAACAACATACTTTAAAAACTTTTGTTGAGTTTGGATAGCCCCTGTTGTGCCTAAACAATAGAAATCACTGCATAAAACTTGGATAGCTTTTTTAGGCCATGTGCACATGTTGAGTATTTGGAGAGTTTTTTACCTCAGGATTTGTAGGCAAAACCAGGAGTGGAACAATCAGAGGAAAAGTCTAATAGAAACACCTGCACCACTTCTGTATTTATTACCCACTCCTGGTTTTGGCTACAAATCCTGAGGTAAAAACCTCATCAAATATTCAGCGTGTGCACGTGGCCTAATGATGTTTTTTTCAGTTCATTGCCATTTTCAATATATTAAATTACTGTGTTTGAATTTCACACATCCTGAAACTGCAAATCCCTACGTATAAGGGTGCTTTCACATAACGATTTTTGCATTTCCGATGCTGTCCGAAAAAAATCGGACAGCATCGGACCGATTTTCGGACCCCATGCATCCCTATGGGGATCGGACCGAATCGGATGTGCACTAAATGCCATCCGATTTGGTCCGATCCGATTCTGTCCGATTTTATTATCGGTGCTAAAATCGGAGCCTGCACCGATTTTTGCACCGATAATAAAATCTGACAGACTCGGATCGGACCAAATCGGATGGCATTTAGTGCACATCCGATTAGGTCCGATCCCTATAACATGGGGCCCTATGGAGAAGGGTCCGAGGAAACATCTGATGTCTCCTCGGACCCCGTTTTACTGTACTGAGCATGCTCAGTACAGTAAAACTGCTCCTAACTAGGAGCACAAGTGTTAAAAAAAAAAAAAAAATGTTATTCTCACCTCCCCCCGAGCCCCCGCCGTCTTCCGCCATCTTCTGCCATCTTCTTGGAGGCTCCCGGTGGCTCTCGCAGGCTGCCGGTGTCAGCAGAGGGCTTCCTCTGCCTTATAGGACCTGCGGTGATGTCACAGTCATGTTACCGCGGGTTACCATGGTGAACCTGCGGTCACGTGACTGTGACATCACCGCAGGTCCTATAAGGCAGAGGAAGCCCTCTGCTGACACCGGCAGCCTGCGGGAGCCACCGGGAGCCTCCAAGAAGATGGCGGAAGTATTGGCGGGGGCTCGTGGAGAGGTGAGAATAACCTTTTTTTTTTTTCTTTTCTTCACCCCGCAGGGAACGATTTTATGCCGGAATCGGGTGCCTATTTGGCACCCGATTCCAGGCATCAGAAGGGAGCCGATGCTGTCCGATTTATATCGGACAGCATCGGCTCCCTAAAAATCGTAATGTGAAGGTAGCCTTAGATGCTTTCATAAGCTTTGATAATGGATACAATTACACATGTACATGTGATGATAATTTGGACTTGGATATATTGTCTTTAAATGCAACCACTGAATGACCTGACTGATAATCCACGTCTCTAGACTTTGGGGAACCACCGCCGTATCATGTGCATGTGACTAAATTATCATTGCAATTTTATCACGTGAGAGTCAGAGCCAATTTTGACTTAATAGGTACTCCAGGGTGTATTAATTAATGTCCCAATTTTGGCCCCCATACTCTGAAATTTCCCTATTCTTGCTTCCATACAATATAAAGGCTTTATTCTGGCCCACATGTAGCATATTGTCCTCAGTGGCGTAACTAGAGTCCGATGTGCCCTGGGGCGAGATTTGGAGCTGCCCCCCCCCCCACACCCACATTGGTCAGATGTTTGGGCCCCGTATATCGTTCTAAATCCTATAAAGACTCACGGATTGACCCCCTCCCCTTCATTATATATTAATTTCTTACTCCTGGAATATACCCTTATCCTGGTATTTACGTCCCCCATCCTAGCAAATACGGTCCTTCATTATAGTATTATGCAGCCTCATATCCCGTCACATAGAATCATGCAGCCTTATATCCCTCCATATAGTATAATGCAGCCTCATAGCCCTCCATATAGTATGATGCAGCCTCATAGCCCTTCATATATTATGTAGCCTCATAGCCCTCCATATAGTACAATGTAGTCTTATAGCCTTCCATATAGTATAATGCAGTCTCATAGCCCTCCATATTCTATAACGCAGCATCATAGCTCTCCATATAATATAATGCAGCCTCATAGCCCTCCATATAGTATAATGCAGCCTCACAGCCATCCATATAATATAATGCAACCTCATAGCCTTTCCTATAGCATAATGCAGACTCATAGCCCTTAATATAGCATAATACTGTGTGCCACGGTTGCTCAGTGGTTAGCACTGCAGCCTTGCAGCACTGAGGTCTTTGGTTTGAATCTCACCTAGGACAACATCTGCAAGGAGTTTGTATTTCTTCCTGTGTTTGTGTGGGTTTCCTCCAGGCACCCTGGTTTCCTTCCACATTTCAAAGACATACTGATAGGATGTTTAGATTGTGAGCCTCAATGGGCACAGCATTACTAATGTATGTAAAGTGCTATGAATTCAATAGCGCTGAATAAATATTATTATTATTATTATAATACAGCCTCATAGTCATCCAGAGAGCATAAATTCCCCACACACAGACACACTGCCCCCTGTGCACCCCCTCCGCACACAGACACACTTCCTTCTGTATAATCCTCCCACACACACATACTGCCCCCTGTAAAACCCCTACACATATACTACCCCCTGCATAACACACCCCTCCACGCAGACATACTGCCCCCTGTATAACCACACACAAATACACTGCCCCCTGTATAACTACACACACAGACACACTGCTCCCTGTATAACCCCCCACACTCAGACACACTGTCCCTGTATAACCCACCCCCCGCACAGACATACTGCCCCCTGTATAACCACACACAGAGACACACTGTCCCCTGTATAATTTCACACACAGACACACTATCCCTGTATAACCCCTGCACACACACACACACAGACACAATGCCTCCTGTATAACCACACAAACACATACACACGCCCCTTCTCCAAGAGATGTCAGGATAAATGCTCCTGCATGGAGCCCACACTTACCATTCCCGCTGGTAGCTGCGTCCTGACTGTGATGAGGTCGCATTGGGATGAACTTATCATGGTGCTGAATGCTCGGCCGCGGAAGTTTAAAGGTACAGTTGTGGCGCCCCTGTGAACAGGAGGCCACATAGGGAACTGCAGCCAGGTAGGCAGGAAGACAGTTTGCACCACAAACACCCTCACAGACATACCACACACCACTAGAGGGCAGCACCCAACCTGGAGCCCGGGACTCTAGGCGGGCAAAGGGTGGTGGGTTTAGAGAACAGTGGGAGGTAGGGAGTGTAGGTCAGGTGACAGATGGTAGAAATAGGGAAGGGGAGGAGGAAGTAGTCAGTAGGCCGGAGTAGGCAGAGCAGCCAAGACATGGAGTAGGCCAGACTGAACCGACCAGTAAAGAACAGTAGGCCGGAGCAGGTTGACCAGCAAAGACCAGAAGTAGACCAACAGAAGGCTGAGAAGCAAAGAGGGAAACACACATCTTGGAGGAGTGGGGTTGATAGAGTGCAGAATCTGAAGCGCCTGTGAAACCACAGAGAGAAAGTACGTCTATAGCCAGCACCCCAGGAGTGTGAGGGAAGAGGCAGATCAGCACCACTGAGTCTGAGAGACACGACTGAAACGACTAACTACTGACGGAGTAGCCTTCCAGATTGACACCCGAGTCACACGGGGCAGAAGGGAGCCTGATAGAGCCTTGCAGAGAAAGGACTATTGGAGGCTAGACTGAATGCAGAGTGTCGGCTCTGAAGGGGACTGACGATTTCCCCAATTTCCCCAGATTCACCGACGGGAAGCTGTAACTCCAGGTTGGAGTTCCCACCCCAAGGACAGGCAGCTCAGTGGCGACCACGAGGACCCACAGGGGTCCGAGCTAACGCTATACTGTCTGGAGACACACACACACGGAGAGAGAGTAAAGCCTCGAAAGGACAGAGAAAGAGTGAGGGGTCACAGAGAGTAACAACCTGACTGCAGGGAGCTTAAAAGAACCCAGAGGGGAAAGTCTGTAAACTGTGTAAGCAATGAACTGTAACTGAACTGCTGTACTGAAAGAAACTGCACAGTAAGCCCGGTGAACCCTGCTTCTGACTCCCTTGCATGATTACCTACAAACTGAACTTGATAATCACTTTGATCCCTTGCCTATGAATGATTCCTTCCTGCAGAGCAGCAGAAAGTTCCCACCTGGAGAGCCACAGCCTGTCAGCTCTGAACGCTGTCTGGAAGAAGGCTGCAGCAGCAGGAAAGTAAGTGAACTGCACCTATTACAACCACTATCATACACTTCAATCATTACTGCCCCCGGGGAACCCAACTCTACCCGCGGAGAGCTATTCCATCTACAGCTGCCTAACATCGTCCCCGGAGGTTCTGCAGCAGCGGTGGTCTCATTACTGACCACAAACCGTGGGTGGCGTCACGACTGACATTTATCCCCTGTACATATCCCCATTTACTTGCAAGGTTCTGGGACACGGTCCAGACCAGGACCTCCATGACATCCCCAGCAGCAACCCGGTCCGGTACCGAGTACCCCCGTCCCAGTGGGCTCGACACAGTACCAGTCCTGCAGTGGCCGTGAACAGCCGCCTGGGGACTGGGACAGACCGCCAAGCAGTGACATGGATGTGCGACCTCGGGGACGCATATCCATATGAAGTAGGCGCTGGGGTCACAAGGGTCAGCAGGCGCTGGGCCCCTGTACCTGCAGTGCCTGGTCGCAGTCGCACCCCTGCAACCCTAGTTGTTAAACCCTGATTGTCCCCATTCTGGCTTAAATATATAAAGCCCCATGCTGGACCTCGTTTAGTATATCATTCCTATTCTGTCCTCCATACTGTATAATAGCCCCATTCTGACCTCCATGTAATATAATGCTCATATTATAGTCCCTTATAGTATTCTTAACTCCATATAGTATAAACGTCTTATTCTGGCCTTCATATAGTATATTGTCTTCCATTTTGGTCTCTCTATATAGTACATTGCACCCATATAGCATAATTCCCCCATTCTGGCCTATATACTGTATAATGTATTGTTGTCCCCATTCTTGCCTCTCCATATAGCATAATACTCCCCTATTCTGACCCCCATTTAGAAAAATACCCCCATTCTGGCTTTCATATAATAAAATGCCTCTCCCTACCCCTCATATAATATATTGTCTCCATATGGTATATTGTCTCTCTCTCTATATATAATGCCCCCATATTGTACACAATATATGGGGAAAATATGCAGTGCAGTACTTTATAAGGTCCTTGTCTCGGTCGCCAGGCCAGTGCACTTGACCATCCGGGGTCAGTCTGATGGATGTCATGGTGGTGGTCCCAGAGGTTGTGGCCCATACCGGACATGGTAAAGGGGAAATTTAAAGGGGAAAAGTTTGTCATGACGCCATATGAGGTTTCTGGTCAGAGATGACCAGTGCTGCATATGGTAGTCCCCAGGTGATAAGTGGTTAGGCAGCTGGTTGGAGCACCCCCTTCAGATGGAGCGGGTCCCTGGGGTGTAGTGATGGTGAAGTAAAGATGATGGTGGTTGTAGTAGCTCAAGGTGCAGGGGTGCAGAGAGGCGCAGTAAAGTGTAGACAGACACAGGGTTCTTGCAGTTCTTACCGGTCACCTTTACTTGAGTTTAGTGCAGACACAACCCAGCCAGGGTACTGTAGTCACCAGGATTGCAGCCTGGCCAGCTCACACGTAATCCAGGTCCACTCTGCTGAGACACAGGGAATATGGCCTTCCTTGCTGCTCTCTTGCTCACTGACACTCTGCTACCTCTTGTCCTCCTAGTGTCCTGTGCTAACAAGTCCCAAAGGCAGGTGACTACAGGCCCTCCGAGTGATTGCCTTGCAAGTCCTCTTGACCCTATACAGTTCCTAAACCTTGGGAGAGTCCATGATAGTAGTCACTGCACATGCAGCCCAGTGACCTCCAGTTTCTAGGCTGGTCCTGAAGATATCCAGACCGGATAGGGGCTGGTACCCCTGTGCAGCTAGTTCCTCTGCCCGGCCGGCTGCAGATTCGAGTCCTCAGGCCTGGGATTTGCAGCTGACCCACGTGTGTCCTGCTCTCTCCCCAGCTCCTGACTCCTGCTAGAACTCAGTCCTCTCTTTTTGCCTCCCACCCCTAACCTAATTCCTCCCCCCAGCCAGGAGATGGGAACTCCTCTGAATGTGAGTCTCTTCCGCCCAGCATCTCCATGGCCTGAAGTTTGGATGGTGTTGGGTGTCTCAATAAAGCTTTCCTTTCTTATCTGTGAGCATGATGCCACACCTATTAGATAGCTACTGTATCATAGTGGTGACTGAACCGCAGGCGCACTACATCCCCCTATCTAGCCCCTATATTGTTTTATGTTCTTCTGTTTACATACTAACTAAAAAACATGATTTCACTCTCCTGTTTCCTCTCCTGACTGCGCACTCCTTCTACATCGCAAACTGCACATTGCAGGAAGCCAAATGCAGTGATGTCATGTCATTATGCTATTTGCAGTGTAACTTGCTATCGCATGTTTCTGCACATAGAAGTATTGCAGTGCAGGAGGCAGTGGCTCTCTGCTCCACCATACTTTTAAGGTAGATATGCATCCGAGGATGTGTATTCATTTGAAACTTGCACTGTGGGTCTCCTTCACTGCAGGCCCTTTTCGCGGTCACACCATCTGCGTCTACCATCGGTATGTTCCGGCTCAAGCGCCCATTTACGATTCCCTGGTTTCCTGATAGGCATGTTTGATAGTGAATGTGGCCATGCGATTAGGGTACACTCACATCTGTGAATCTTTTGTTGCAAAGATCCTCAGCATCATAAGTAGCAGCGTGTCATGTGTTTTTTTTCATCCTTATGACATCCAAATGTCATGCGTATGTCATGCATATGACATGCCAGTGTGAGTTTTTACCTCACCAAGCATTCATATGTCATGTGCATGTCAGACTCATAAGTAAGACATGCGTATGACATGCATTTTTAAGATGGTCTATCCAATGCTATAAAAAATTAGAATAGATAGATAGGATAGATAAATCATCTTACTAGCCTTCCACTGCTTGCTTCAAGGGCAGCTCATTAAGGGTGCTTTCACATTAGCGTTCCCCTCCGCAGCGTTCTGCGGAGGGGAGCCGCAATGTACGTGCAGCACCGCAGGTCCCTATCTTCAGAATGGGAGCGCACGGTGCTGCGCTTGACTGCGCATGACCGTGCGCACCCATTCACTCCCATATGTGATCTGTGCGCATGCGGATGCCCGCGCACAAATCACCCAGTCTCGTCTGCACAAGAAATGCAACATGTTGCATTTCTTGTGCGGACGAGACTGGTGATTTGTGCGCGGGCATCCGCCTGCGCACAGATCACATATGGGAGTGAATGGGTGCGCACGGTCATGCGCAGTCAAGCGCAGCACCGTGCGCTCCCATTCTAAAGATAGGGACCTGCGGTGCTGTGTTTACATTGCGGCTCCCCTCCGCAGAACGCTGCGGAGGGGAACGCTAATGTGAAAGTAGCCTAAGCTTTATGCATATGTGGCGCCCCGCATATGCAGACGTCACAGAGGAGTATTACACCCGTAAAAGAGGTATAAATTCTCCAGCTGCAGGTGGATCCTAGGATGGTGGGTGGGACCCATTCCCAGCACTCCCACATTAGTTTAGGGTGGGAGGTTACCCGGTAGGGAATAAATTCATCTCTAGGGGGATCTTTGCCTCTAGGTCTTTTGCTTGAAGTCTCTTGGCTGAGGGACCAGGAGGAGATGGAGGAAGAGGAAAGGTTTTAGGAAAGAAAGATCAGCTAAGTGGAACGAGGCGGAAGGTCACATCAGAGTGGTTTCAAGCCGCACCGGAGGAGAGAAGAAGGGACCTTGAGGAGGTCCTGAAAGAGGGCGGCCGACAAGAGAAGTACGGGCCCTAGAGAGAAAGGGAGATCCTCAGACTGGAGTGTCTATGCTCCAGGAGATACTCCAGTCCACCCAGGGGAATGCCAGGCCCTAGGAACCGGCCAAAGTCCAGCTTTGCAGTCGGCAACCGACTGCTGTGGCTTGTTCATCAGCCACAGCACCCTGCCATCGGAGAGGTCTGCTGCTTCTTCACCAACGAGGGAGGGGACTCCCGGTACTACCTACACGGAGCTACTGGGTATGGATCGATCCAAAGCGGGGAAGCACGGACACGGATTAGTTAACGAAGGTACACCAAGGGTTCCACCATACTACCTGGGGTCCACTTGTAGCCACCCGTTAAGCTACCTGCTTTTGTAACATCTAAAGTGCTGAGCTGTGATCTGTAACTAATTATGCTACAAGATTCCAGTAAAGTACCCGGGAGAAAGGGACTTTGCCTCTGCCTGTGTTTCCATTGTGCATGAACTTGTTCCCTTAGCAGGAACGCTGCCCCAGAGGTCCAGCCTTACATGTAGAGGACTTTGCCAACTAGCCGCATTACTATCTACCTCTGGCGGACTGTGGCGGTCACCAACGTGGTGGCCCATCACCAGAAACTACAGGTAGCGTCATGAGAACTGTGTATATAGAACTCCCCTGTAAATATAACCCTTTGGGTACCTTTACACGCGGCTACATTTCTAGGGTGGCTACAGGTAACTTACTGGTTGCAGTGAAATCATGGAGACAAGGTTCTATCTTGTTGCTGTGTACAAATGGAATAATCTCTCCATGATTTCACTGCAACCAGTAAGTTACCTGTAGCCACCCTAGAAATGTAGCCGCGTGTAAAGGTACTCTTATGGTACCTTTACACGCCGCCACAACAGGATGGATACCAACGGCAACTTCACGTGCATGAGCACGGCCAAACGGTTACAAACGGTAATCGCATCTCCTTTAGACGCCGCCACAAGGTGCGCTACGCTACGCTACATCTACAGCTAGCTACATCGCCGGGTGTCGCAAGTAGCCGTCTGTAGCTCAGCGTACCTCATTTACACACCGCAATAACAAGCTAATATGGGCGGACCTGGTGCAGCAGGGACAGCACATAGGCGTGCCACAATTGTGGATTACAAGACGTCCGTACGCTGATAGGACAAAGCAATAATACCATGATTGGGCAGGCATCGCAGGAGGCTGATTAATACATGACGCCCGAGCAATTGCGTAGTGTGACTGGTCAGCTTCTTAAATATGCCGCCCTGTGCAGCGACAACCAATTGCAACGAAGGAGCTTCCTCCAATGATCGCTGAAGGGGCGTGGTATCCCGGAGCCTGGGTCACGCCTTAGCTACATTGCAGCTACATCGCCGGGTGTCCAGAGTTCCCTTCTGTAGCTTCTTTACACGCCGATACAGCTCGCTACAATCGGCGATGTTGCCATATGTTTATGGGCAGTGCACGGATACAGAGGTATCTGTAGCCGGCTGTGTCGTCCCGTCTTCAGACGCCGCTACTACGGGCGATATTGGCGCGACAAGCTACATTTGTAGCCTGTAGCGGGTTGTATGCATCCTGTTGTGGCGGCGTGTAAAGGTACCATTAGGGATGTGTCACCCAGGACACGGGATCAGGACTGGCCACCACTCCCCGTGACACAGGAGCGTTAACCCCTTGGAGCCTGATACCTGAGTACCCCAAAGCCTGGGGCTCGACACATATTCACTGCACTTACCGGAATTGGCCATTTACATATGTTCACTCTCTTGAAAGTGTCTGTGATTGGCTATTGCAATCAGACTGCGCTCTCACAATATGTACAATGTCTGTTCTTAGTTGCCATAGTTATTGGTTATTGGGCCCCCCATGCTGTAAAATAGCAGCCTGCAGCCACCCGAGAAATTGGGGCATTTATTAGAAGCGCCAATTCCTGGTGCTTTACCCGACTCTTCTCGATGACCTGGTGCAGTGGCATCAGGGCGATAGAAGGGGTTAAGAACAGCTGATTATTGACAGCTTGTCAGTTAACCCTGGATTAGGAATGTCAGATATCTTCTGATACCCACCCGTTACTAATCCATTAAGTGAATTGATAAGAAACACACACACACAGAAAAAACCTTTATTAGGCTGCTTTCACATTGGTGTTTTTTTGAAAATGCGGCAGATCTGGCAGATTTACCGCATTTGCCGCATCTTCCGCCTAACGGCCACACTTGCGACACGCTTGCGGCAAGCCCCATGCATTGTCAAAGGGGCTTGCGGTCAGGTGCGGCAAGTGCGGTTTTGCCGGTTGCGGTAGATGCGGCAGCGAAAAAAACCTGCGGTCAGCAGCAGTTCTTTTCGCGGCTGCAACTGCCGCATCTGCCGCAACCGGAAAAAACCGCACTTTCCGCAAGTGTGGCGCCCCGCCAAGCAGGCGTCACAGAGGGGTACTGCACCCATAAAATAGATGCAGTTGCCCCAGCTGCAGAAGGATTCTAGGATGGTGGGTGGCACCCATTAACCAGCACTCCCACACTAGATTACACGGTGGGAGGTTACCCGGGAGGGAATAAAATCACCTCTAGGGAGAGAAAGAGAAACAGAGAGAGAGTGAGCAAGTTGGAGTTGGAGAAGATCTCTCGGCTGAGGGACCAGGAGGGATGGAAGAAGAAGAGAGGGCTTAAAAAGAAAGAAAGCTTCTCCAGACGCAGACAGCCAGAAGGGAAAGAAAGAACATGAGAAAGTTTATCCCTGTCAGCTTACCGGGCATTGGAGCCCGCATCTGTGGGACACTTTAGGACCACAGAAAATCCGGAGACCCGTGAAGTCTACATTTCTCCCGGGCACCTAAGCAACCAAAAGAGGGTACCAGGCACCGCCAAGGAACAAGCGGTTTGCCAGCAGAAGGTTACCTGAAGGCCATGAGGGTGAGAGAAGGAAGGAGGTCAGTTGGGCTTTAAGTCACCAGGCTTCACACCACTACTGGGAAGCAGGAAAGGAACATATGGGAAAAGAGCACGAAGGCACACAGCAAGGGTCCACCATACCACAGGATCTGCCTGCAGCCACCTGTCCTCATACCATCAGGAGTGCTGAACTGTAATGTTTGTGTGCTTAATGCAAATGACAGTAAAGTACCCGGAGGAACAGTGACTTTGGACTCTGCTTGTTTTTCTTTGCATGAACTTGTTTCTATCCAGGAACGCTGCCCTGGAGTTCCAGTCCTACCTGTGGAGGACTTTACTACCCTAGCCACATTACCATCCACCTCCGGCGGACTGTGGCGGCGCTGTTGCAACATCACCAGAAACTACAGGTGGCATCACAACAACTTGTATATAATCCCCTGTAAATATTAACCCCCTTTTTGAAAGATATCCCAGGACACGGGATCAGGCGCCCCTCCACGTGACAATAGGAGCGTTAATCCTTTGCAGCCTGACTCCCGAGTACCCCAAAGCCTGGGCGCTACAAAAGCCCCATAGATAATGCATGGGGCTTGCCGGATCGGAGCTGCAAGTGCGGCCGTTAGGCATAAGATGTGGCGGATGCAATAAATCTGCCGGAACTGCCGCATTTTCAAAAAAGCGTCTATGTGAAAGGGGGCTTTAGAAATAAAAAACACACTGACAACCCTAATTATCCAATTTATTAACCCCAACACACATACCCTGCAATTATTATCCACCATGAGGTCGCTCGTCGACACATACCCTCCAACGATTATCCACCACGAGTTCCCTCGTCGCAATCTCAGCTCTGCTGCTTCGAAGGCCGTGGTGAAGAAGCATCTTTTCATTGTGGCCTCTGAGCACAGAACGAGCTTCTGGAGAGCTGTGGTCGTGTAAGCAGTAAGTCAATGAGGTCACCCGAGGACGCAGCTCTGGTACCATGGTAACCACTAACCATAGTGCATGTTTTATCAAATTGCACTCAACAAATTTATACGCAGATGTGAGCGCACCCTAAATAATACTAACATACAGTAACTGTATAAGTTTTAGTTCACACTAGCATTAGAAATTGCATTTTCATTTTCCACGGAGGGACGGAAATATGTCTAAATATTCTAAGCATTTTATTATAGATTATTATTTTCGCTTATTATTTAATCATATTGTATGCATCCATGGCATTACTGATAGTGTGTGGTAGTGTGGAAAATAACAACAAATATATCAATAGTATGAAAGCTTCCATTTTATGCTGAAGCATGGGAATGGGGTCTCTGTTTGTCTGCTGAGACAAAATAAAAGGTTTGGCATTCAGGATTTTAGAAAAGATTGGTGGCAACTTTTAATAGTTTTTATATTCTTTGCACCTTGGCTGTTGATGCTGCTAGTGAGAGTAGTTTAGTCTCTGGGTTTTGACTGACCTTGGATGGGACAATTGTGGCTTCTTTTGATTTGACGTTGTTCAGGGATTTTCACCCAGCTTTCCTAGAGCCCCAAATAGTAAATGCATCTATCTGCGCTATTGAGGACTCTTAGGCTGGGGTCACACACACAGATATCTGGGCAGATATTGTTCACAGATCTCTGGTTGCAGTGAAATCATGGACAGATTGCTCCATTTGTACACAGCCACAAAATGGACCAATGTGTCCATGATTTCACTGCAACCAGAGATCTGTGAACAATATCTGCACAAATATCTGTGTGTGTGACCCCAGCCTCAGAAAGATGATAATGGCTGCTGAAGCTATTGGTTGATTGATTATCCAATATGAATTTGTTATATGCGTGCCTACACAGAAACAGCAGCTGCCAGCCAAGACATGTGATGAATGAGCAAATAGGCTTGTTTGAAGCAGAATGTGACTCAAGTGTCCTACAGCCCAACCCTACCCCATTAAGCTGCCGGTTGTACTAGCAAGTCCAGAAGGAAGCAAGGGAGGAGGTTGTACCTGTGTGTGCCTTGCTTTGCTCATAATTATTGTACTTGTCTATATATGCACATTTTCACATGTAAACTGCCATGGAATAAATGGCACTATCATAATAAATAATAATAATGTGCATGAGTTAGTACCACCCCATACAGTGTGCTGCCCTTGGCACTTGCCCTTCAATACCTACTGCTTAATATGATTTGAAGGTAAGGTATGTTCACAAGTTCAGAATCCAGCACCTAAATCCAATGACATTCTGCGTTCGCTGCACGTGAAAATCCCATTACCATGCTGATCAATGCATAATAATGACCATAATGAGGACTGTAAAATCTGCTGCATGCTCATTGTTAGCACTGATTCCTCACAGATAAGACATGATTAGCCCCATTGATTGACCTAGGGATTTATCTTTGTCGGATCTTCTGGTATATCCATGACAATAAATCAGAGTGTTAGCAATTTTTTTGACCAAATATGTATCTATTGAGGTATTCTAAACTAATTTCTTATATAGTAGCATTATAAATTACCTACTGTTCATTAAATACACTATTTAAATGCTATAGATTTTTTTTCCTATCACCTGTGATGTCACTTTGTTTGAGAATCTCAGTGGATGCTGGGATTCTCAACCGAAGCATCATTAAAGGTCAGAGGTTGCAGTCACTATCACAGCCACTGCCCCCTCCCTGAAAGGAAGCATCATCAGTGACACCTCTTTCAAGGTCTAGACAGGTCTCTGCACACTGTCATTGCGTGATGTGCACAATGACGGCGTGCTTTGTGTTGCCGATTCAGATCGGCTGTAATGAACTGACAACACTTCAGAGCAGACAGTCAGTACATGAATCTCTGGCCTGGAGGTCGGGTGCTCTAAAAATTCGCACTGACTACCTGCTCTGCTCTGTTGCCAGTTCATTACAACTGATCTGAGCCAGCAACACAGAATGTGCTGTCATTATGCACATTGCACAGAGCAGGGACCAGCCCAGCCCCTGAAATAGGTGTCACTGATGACCCGTCCCCGAGCCGTGGGGTACTCAGTTCCGGGCGTTGATTCACGGGGGATGTCACTGGGGCCTATGCCCGATCCCATGGCCCTGGTGATCGCTGAAAAGAGTCAGTAAAAATAATAAAAATAGTTTGTGATGGCACCTACGGTGCTGCGGTTCAGACCTCCGGGATGATGGTAGGGCAGCTAGATGGTTACGCTCCCCGTAGGTGGAGCGGGATCCACGGGGAAGTTGTGGTAGTTTTTACATAGGGAGACAGCTTACCACACAGCTCAGTCACTTGTCCTTTCAATACAGCAAGTGTGCGGCTCTTCAGATGAGGGAAATAAAGTATGTCACACAGTCTTTAACTCTGAACGGGTTTACTTGCAGTACTTTAGGCAAATTAACTGATGTTACAGTCACTTGTGTCTCTCTCTGGCCTGGGTAGTCACCAGGGGAGCGGGATGATTCTCTCAAGACTCTCGATGGTGTGCCTGCTGCTTCCTGTCGGTCCCTTACTGCGCTCTCTTCTCCTTCCCACCATACAGCGCCTCCGAGCACAGAGCCTCGAGCCAGCTCCCACGGATCTTCGGTGGGGTAATCCCCTTCAGGTCTCCCTGACCCTAGTTCGGTATGCCTTTTCAAAGTGTACGCCGGGTTTTGGCCGCCACTTCTTAGAGGAGCTCGTGGCCTCCGGTTTAACGGCTCGGGGTTAAACTCCTGCACAGTGTTCAGAGTCGGTCCTCTGCCCGGGACCTGACCCGTCTGGTCGACATTACCCAGGTCCAGATTCGGGCACACCACAATGCCTGGTGCCCCTAGGGTCTTCCTCCTGTCACGACGACCTTCCTGTATCGTCCTCCACTCCTCGCTCCCCCAACTCTACTAACTCTCATCCCATCCATACACTGGTTCTACCCTCACAACTCACCCACGGTCCCCTTCTCTAGGGTGTGTATGAATGGGTGTTGTGAGAGTCCGTTATTCATCATCCCAGTTCCCTAAGTCACAGGAATACTACACACTTTTATTTGGGTGCAGTACCCCTCCATGGCGTCCCGACCAGTGGGGCACCACACTGATGTCACTAAATTTCAGGGAGGGGGCAGGGTCTGTGGCAGTGACAGCCTCTGCCCCCTAAAGAGGCTTTGATTGAGATTCCGAGCATGTATCAGGATTCTCAAACAAAACGAAGCATCATCAGACAGGACATAGGAAAAAAAATCAATAGCAGTTAGTGTAATTAGTGAACTGTAGGGGATTACCCCATTAAATAGATAGGGATTTGGTTGAAAATTTGTTTAGTCTTTGGACCACACCTTCTATGTGTGGACACACTAGGGTTACAGTAAAAGAGAGTTCAACTCTAACAAGATTCAATATAGGGAACCAAGTGCACTGGTTAAGTTTACTGTCCAAAAATCTTAAAGGGGTTGCCCACTATTAGGACAAGCCCTTCTGATTCCAGATGTCTCCCCAGGTAAAATAAAAGACCCTGTACTCACCTCCCATGCTGGCACCATTTCAGCGGTGGCGTTAATCGTGTTACTAGGGCTCTGTGATGTTGTGACATCACACGAGCCCCAAGTTTAATCACTGCCGACTTCTCTCACAACGCCTTGAGACACAGGAGCAATCAACAGGAAGTGAGTGGCAGCCACAGCGCTCAAGTCCTGTTGATCAACTCATTTAGTCTAAAGGAATACATGCCATCACATGAGCCCTGGGACCGAGATTTCTGACATGGCCCCAGCATGGGAGGTGAGTACAGGCTCTTTTCTTTTACCTGGGGACAGGGGCGTAACTACAATAGGTGCAGGGGTTGCGATCGCACCCGAGCCCTGCAGCCTAGGGGGGCCCCAAAAGTCCCTTTGGCCCATAGAAAAAGACTAATACTATTAAAGATTTTCAATAATTGGGGGCCCCGTTGGAGCTTTCGCATCGGGGCCCCTGGGCCTGAAGTTACGCCACTGCCTGGGGAGATATGTGGAATCATAAGGGATTGTCCGAGTAGTAAACAACCCCTTGAAGAAAAGAGAGTAATTTGGAATTATTGGTTCTCTAGGCACCTCTTCAAGCTAATGAAAAATGTATACTTTTATTTCTGGTAATAGCAGTAAGTACAGTACACTTATACTCATGTATTCTATAAAATTAATGATTGTTTCAATTTTGTTCATAAAGCAATAGCTCAACCCAAGACACCTCCCTCCATCTCCTGACTGCTTATTCACTCTGAAAAGCTGATCAAATCTGTCTTCATATTCATCTTCATTGGTGGATCAGATTGATAAACATTGCAGGCTAGACTTGAGAGACCTAAACAATGCGGGATACAAGGTATATAATACCTAAATATACAGTAGTTTACTCCTTATGTACTGTATGTATACATGATAATTAGGGATTAGTGAGTCTACTCATTACTCGGCGAATAGTAGGGTACTCACTCTACTCATTACTCTGTGAGTTTCCTAGCGATTAATCGCACAGTAACGAGTCCAATGTAAATCAAGAGAAATGCAATTCCTCTGCTGCTGGACCCTATAAAGAGGTCTGGCAGCAGAGGAAAAACGGTAAAAAGCCGTCGGCTTTTAAACAATGCTGACAGCCGCTGACAGCTTTCCTGCCGCCTAACAGCAGGATCCTCCGCTCCCCCCACCGCCTCCCCACTCTATCCTAACATAGGATCGGGTGTGGAGGCTGCAGGGGGGGGCAGAGTATCCTGCTGTCAGGCAGCCGGGGAGCGCAGAACCGACGGAGTTGTCCACAGTCGTGAAATTAGGTAAAACCGGATTCTCCCGGATTGCCCCGGTCCGGAGCAATCCGGGACCATAAAGCCCCATGTTATGGGTTGCCGGATTGCACCGGACGGGTACAATCCGGGAGAATCCGGTTTTCAAAAACCGGATTTGAAAACCGGATTCAATCCGGGTAAACGAGTACAATCCGGGAGAATCCTGTTCAATCCGGCGCCCCATAACATGGGGCTCTATGGTCCCGGATTGCACTGGATCGGGGCAATCCGGGAGAATCCGGTTTTACCAGAGTTCACGACCGTGGACAGCTCCCTGCTGGCCGCCATTGGTTCTGTGCTCCCCGGCTGCCTGACAGCAGGATCCACCTCTCCCCCCGCAGCCTCCCGACTTGATCCTAAGTTAGGATAAGGTGGGGAGGCGGAGGGGGGAGCCGAGGATCCCACTGTCAGGTGGCAGGGAAGCTGACAGCGGCTGTCAGCATTGTTTAAAAGCTGGCGGCTTTTTACTGCTGGCTTTTAAACATTGAAGTGGGGAATTGCAGGTTTTTCCTCTGCTGCCAGACCTCTTTATAGGGTCCAGTAGCAGAGGAATTACTCGCAATACTAGCTTCCCGATTGACTTACATTGGACTCGCTAGACTCGTAACGAGTACCTGAATATCGGGACCTATTCGTTACGAGTCTAGCGAGTCCGAATATTTCAGTACTAACTCATCCCTAATGATAATCTATATTAAAAAATGACAATAGGTTCAGTAGCAAAAAAGTTAGTCCACTGAAATATATCCAAAAGTTTATTGAGGGATAAAGACAACAATTTATGCTAAAAATTAGTTCTTTACAGCCATAGCTGATATTGCACCAATTAAATTGAAAAATCGCTCAAAATAGATTGTATTATTGGGTCCATATCCAGGATATAAAGATCTAAGAGTCAGTGATCTTTTACCCTAAGATGCAGATCCAATAATACAGTAAGTATGGTGGTCAATATAGTAACTCCCTCATTTAAAAGGAGGCTGTCACCCCCAAAATGCATTTTAAATGGGCTTCGAAGAATTGTACGGCATTTAGCTTCTATAACAAATATAATAGCACTATAACCTGTTACTGGTACAATGCCTGAGAAAATAATTTTAATTCAAGTGAGGGAGCTAAGGGGCACCATGGGTGTGACCAAGAGTTTGGTGTACTGTTGCACCTCCTTATTTGCATATTGGGGGCATTCCCACACTTCCTAGAGCAAGCACTGTCTGAATTCTGCCATCTCTGCGCATGCGCATTGGTTATGCTCGGCCATATGTGCACACAGTGGTCGGGTCACAGGTGTGTTCTCTTCCCTGTCTCCTTTCTCTAGTGTGCAGCCTTAAGGAAGGAGACAGGGAAGAGAATGTGAGCCGCTACTGTGTATATGCATGGCTGCAAACTCTGGCAGCATTCAGACAGTGCTCACTCTGGGGAGCGAGCACTGTCAATCAGAAATGGGGTAAAGCCCCCAATATGCAAAGGAGGAATAATGGTGCCACAAAATTTTGGTCACGTCAAGGGTGTACTAAACCATCTTCATTTGCATGCAAATTAAAAGTTATTTTGGGTGGTTTCACACTAGCGGTTTTTCGATTTGCGTTGGTGTCTGTCGAAATCCTGAAGGATCCTGATCAGGCATGTGTGCCTATAATTATATAAAGATTTACGGCAAATTCCACACCCCATACTTGGATTGTATATGCTTATAAATTTTATTATTACATCAAGTCACACAGGCTTTTAAAACCATCCCCTAGAAACAACCCCAAGACAATGTGGTTACAGCTTCAGAATCAATCATGGGGTCAATTTAGCGTGATCTGGGCAATGTGCAAGATATTGGGTAACCTTATAATGTGCTTCTGTAATCCTGTCCCTCAAAGGGGACATTAAAGGGGAAAAGGAGTCCTAGCACCTAATATGACATGGATTTTCATCTGTTGCTGGTGTAATTATTGATTGTACTGTGGAATGGTATACAAGCCTGTATTATAGATTCTGAAGCTGTAACCATATTGTCTTGGGGTTGTTTTTAGGGATAGTTTTAAAAGCCTGTGTGACTTGATGTAATAATAAAATTTATAAGCATATACAATCCAATGAGGAGTGTGGAATTTGCCGTAAATCTTTATATGGTTAGTTCAAATGGCTTTGAGATTGTGCGGCTAGTGTATCAAAATGGAATAATGGATTCTAGAATTTTGCTAGTGACTAATGTGTCCTTATACTTAACAGGGGGGCCGCATGGACATCAGGTGGCATCAGGATTTCAGTGGATCTGCACCACTGCGTCGTTTTGATCTCCTCCGTGAATCCAGAAAGAGTGACATTTTGCGGCAAGACAAAAAACCTGATGCATGCAGATCTGATCACATGCAGCATGAATTATAATGGTACAATGGTAACAATACTCTCCCTCTCCGGACCGACAATTCTATAAGATGTGACTTCTATGTCAAAACACAGATCAGGACACCAATGCATGCAAAACTGATACAACTGCAGCTTTTTTTGCCTTATCCTGTGCCAGAAAAGGCAAAAAAAGGAAGCGATGGCATGCATTTTTAAATGCGTCAGTGGATACAGATTCACCTGTTTGCGTCCAAATCCAAGTGTGAAATACGCCTTTCTCAGGCACTGTACCAGTACCAGCTGCAGGTCTGGTATGGTTGTTATTGGAACTAAGTGCCCTCCAACAATCAAAAGCCAATTTAAAATGCATTTTAGTGGCGATGGGCTTAAGAATAAAATTGTTCTTTCTTTTTTATATATTGAAATGGCACTTAAGGGCCCATCACACGGGGCGACATCGCCGCCGATTACATCGGCGATGTAGGGGCGTGGCCTATCGGCGGCGACATCGCCCCTACGTCGCCTCATGTAAAGGGGCGATGTCGGCACCGCCGGGCGGTTGCCTGGTTTCAGCTCGCCCCATGTAACCGGCCACCGGCGACCTGTCAGCTGCTGGGAGCCATAGGCTCCCATTGTCCTGCATCGCCGCTGGGGTTTTCAGACACCCTGGCGGCGATGCTGCCTGTCAGCTAGAGATGTCGCCCCATGTAAATGGGGGACGGCAATGCTGGCGGGGCGCCAAAAACATGCGCGCACCCGCCAGTCGCCTCCGACATCCCCAGCCCCGTCGCCAGGTGTGACGGGGCCTTTAGAGAATGATACACCAAGATTAATTGTTCTTCTTATTTTTTCCCCAAGTTTAAACAATGAATATAATTTGAATACAGACAAAATCTAGTTGTTTATTTTTTTTTATGTTTCTGTTTTTCGGCTTGTTTCTGCCTAGATTTGCCAGCCTGTTTCTGTCTTTGTTTCTCTGCTTGTCTCTGTCTTTCTCTTTGTCTTCTTCTCTCTTTTTCCCTCTCCATGCTTTTCTCTCTTTCTCTCTGCCTTTCATTTTCTCGCTTTTTTTCCCGCTCCCTTATTTTGTGCCGTTCCTTTTCACGGTCTCGACTGTTCTGAGCTTTGTATGCTGCACCTGCAACAGCTGCAGACAGGATCACATCTCCGTCCACCTTGTTGACCGTTTCTTCCTTTGGCTCTTGCTCAGGTGGACTTTCCCTGTACTAGAAGATAAGAAATAAAACAATTGGTGTTGGTAATTGTAAGTACAGCCGTGGTCCAAACTTTTAAGATTGACACAAATTTAGGTTTTAACTATGTTTCTTGCTTCAGTGTTTATATATGCAAATTGTCACTTCAGTGAAGAAATGAAAAACTCTAATGCCAGAGGAGTATTATGGCTTGAAATTTCCTCACTGCCAGCTGGCAGAAAAGTCTCCACAAGGAGAATAGCTGTTCCACCAGACCTCAGTGTTTCTAGATATTTTCATTCCAATGTTTTCCATTGCTGCTGAAGTACAATTATACATATTTCATAAGATTTTACACTTTTATGGACAAAGACATCAAGTTTATGCAAAGATTCAATATTTACAGTGTGATCCTTATTGTTCAAGACTTCTGCAATTTTTCCTGGAATGCTGGATATCAGCTTCTGGGACAAAACCTGACCGAAGGCGACTGATTCTTGTCTTGCAGTTCATGAAATTTATCACAATTTATGTCTACCCACTTTTTGAGGATTCACCACAATGGGATTAGATATTCATAACTAGCAATATTCTTAGGCAGCCCACTTCCTTGGAGGAAAAGCAAATCCACAAATAAGTGAGGGAAGGATATATTTTATAGTGATGGGTGAATAGTGAAATATTTGGTAAAAAACAGATGGCACTCACCGGATGAATGAAGCTCCATGTTTATTTAACCGAGAGGTTGACATTAAAGAGGGGTGAGGGAGTGAGGAATCGTCAGACGACGGCACGCCATTTTGCTGGGTCTCCGTTTCAATGGGTCCCAATCGGATTTGGACCCATTTAAGCAGAGACCCGCCGAAACAGCGTGCCTTCGTCTGATGACTCCTCCCTCTCCCTGCTTTGATGTCAACCCCCCGGTTGAATAAACATGGAGCGCCGTCTGTTTTTAATCTTCACTCACAAGATCCATCATGTTTATCTGACGTGCAACTCAGGCCCCACGAGATGACCTACATGTTCATACAGGCAGGACCTGGCCGGTCTGCAATCGTTATTAATGTCTTTGGTGCCCGGTTGTTGACTCTCTGTTCAGTGATATATTTGGGTTCAGATTATTCATGCTGAATAAATCGTACTATTTGTGTATTTGTACCGAATAACAAACCCAATGCTAGTCAATGAGAAACTCAAATATGTTTCTGGCGGGGTTGAAAAAATGCTGAAATAGATGGAAAGTACTGAAACTGGACGCAAACTGCATGGAGAAGATGACTCAGCTTTTTTCTGGGACAAATGTTGTCGTATTACGCCACTTTTACGAGTGAAATTAAAACCTACAAACCAAATCTAAATTGGGTTTTACAGAAAAAATCTTCAGAAACCTTCTTTCATGTGTAATGATTTGTATGTAAGGCAAATTGAGTGAAAGAAACTCTTCTACTTTAGCCTGTTTTCACATGTAGTATTTTTTGCTTTAGTTTTTCTCATTGCTTCAAATGCAGAAAAAAACATTCATCGGGAAATGTAGTTTTAACATTTTAATATCTTATGTGGAGATGTTGTGTGTGACAGACATGGTCTATTTAAATGTATTAAGGATTGACTCTGAAACTCACAAAGCCTATTAGGCCAATGCAAGGGCTGCCAAAAATTAGGAGGGACTGCAATAGACCCTGGAAGAAATGTTAACGGAGGGCCCGGAATACATATTTGGACAATTTTAAAAAGATTAGACAGAATGAATTTGCTGATAAATGCATGGAAAGATGCTATCATGTTGTGGACTTTTGGAAGAGACGTATGTGATCATTGATGGAACCAAGCAAGAACTTAAACTGCTTTAATCACATTGAAGTTACCGTATATACTCGTGTATAAGCCGACCCGTGTATAAGCCGACCCCCCTACTTTTGCCCCCAAAATCTGGGAAAACCTAGTGACTCGTGTATAAGCCGAGGGTGGACCCCAGCACAGGTATACAGCCCCCAGCAGTGTGGTATACAGCAGCCTCCCCAGTGGTATATACAGGCCCCAGCAGTGTTACAGCAGCCTTCCCAGTGGTAGTATACAGCAGCAGCCTTCCCAGTGGTAGTATACAGCAGCAGCCTTCCCAGGGGTAGTATACAGCAGCAGCCTTCCCAGGGGTAGTATACAGCAGCAGCCTTCCCAGGGGTAGTATACAGCAGCAGCCTTCCCAGGGGGGTAGTATACAGCAGCAGCCTTCCCAGGGGGGTAGTATACAGCAGCAGCCTTCCCAGGGGGGTAGTATACAGCAGCAGCCTTCCCAGGGGGGTAGTATACAGCAGCAGCAGCCTTCCCAGGGGTAGTATACAGCAGCAGCCTTCCCAGGGGGGTAGTATACAGCAGCAGCCTTCCCAGGGGGGTAGTATACAGCAGCAGCCTTCCCAGGGGGGTAGTATACAGCAGCAGCCTTCCCAGGGGGGTAGTATACAGCAGCAGCCTTCCCAGGGGGGTAGTATACAGCAGCAGCCTTCCCAGGGGGGTAGTATACAGCAGCAGCCTTCCCAGGGGGTAGTATACAGCAGCAGCCTTCCCAGGGGGGTAGTATACAGCAGCAGCCTTCCCAGGGGGGTAGTATACAGCAGCAGCCTTCCCAGGGGGGTAGTATACAGCAGCAGCCTTCCCAGGGGTAGTATACAGCAGCAGCCTTCCCAGGGGTAGTATACAGCAGCAGCCTTCCCAGGGGTAGTATACAGCAGCAGCCTTCCCAGGGGTAGTTTACAGCAGCAGCCCCAGGTGTATCTACAGCAGCCCCCCCAGTGTATACAGACAGACCCCCCCAGTGGCACTAGCCCCCCATCATAAGAACAGCCCCCCACACTTTGCAGAGCCCCCCAGCTTTGCAGAGCCCCCCCGCTGCATAATCTTACCATCCAGGGTCTTCTTCACCGGAGGTCCTGCAGTCCATCCTGTTCCCGGTCTCCTGTGACCCGGCGGTCGCAGTGGAATGACGTCACCGCGCCTGGTCACGTGAGACCACAACACAGCGCGCAATGATGACTGCAGGACCTCCGGTGAAGAAGACCCTGGATGGTAAGATTATGCAGCGGGGGGGCTCTGCAAAGCGGGGGGGGCTCTGCAAAGCGGGGGGGCTCTGCAAAGCGGGGGGGGGCTGTTCTTATGATGGGGGACTAGTGCCACTGGGGGGGTCTGTCTGTATACACTGGGGGGCTGTATGCACGGCTCCCCCTGCCACTGTGATGGGCGGGGGAGCCGTGCATATCTAATGAGCGGCCCCACGTGACGGGCCGCTCATTCAGCAGCCTCCCCCCGCCTCCTCCAGCCTCTCCAGCACCCGGACACCATAGGATTACCGTATTGACCCGTGTATAAGCCGAGGGGGTGACTTTTCAGCCCAATTTTTGGGCTGAAAAACTCGGCTTATACACGAGTATATACGGTATGTGCTTAGTGAAGATTATGTGGATAGTATTTGATTCAATTTTGTCCTCTATAAGAAGTTATGGAAAGCAAGGGCCTGTCATGCCGGCGTGAAACCCATGACAGTAAAATGCAGCTGGCAGCCACCAAACTAATTTTTATCATTTTTAGGACTAAGTTATGGAAAGCAAGAGCCTATATTGGGGTTGTCATGCTTGTGTGAAACCTGTCTCAGGTAAATTCCTGTGTTTGTCAGTTACTAAGATTTTGGTTGCACGTATACGTCGCATTGAGACGGATCACTTAGCTCTACCTTTTAAAAATGTTCAGTGATGTCTGGCAGGTGAAGAAACCCATGTCAGGAAAATGGAACTGAGCAGCCACCTAAACCAATTTTAATAAATTTTAGGAGTAAGTTAAGTGAAAGCCCTGGCATGAAAAATTTAGCTTAGAAACAACAGAATCAAGTTTCTTCCACTTGAAAATAAGTTTGGCAAAGTAACGGCCTGGGTGTTTGCCAGTTCAGCTCTACTTGTACCCCTTGTCAGTCCAACTTCAGTTTAAAAATACCCAATTTTATCATGTCATTGTAGAAAAGTCAGTCAAAGTAGCCACTATCACCGAGGCCTGTAATACATTAGTAAAAGACGTGGAAGTAGAATTTCTCGCAGAAGTGAAATAATCAATTTTTTATGTACAGGATGACACTGGAGCTGGCCGTAAAGATATTGACGGACACGAAGTAGTGTGCTCATACACCACTGAGTGTCCGTGTGCTGCTAGGAAACCCCTGAGGACCTCCGTGTAGGAATACCTCTATGGCTGAGACACTCGCCCTTACACGTAAGGGCCCTTTCACATCAGCGTTTTTCGTAATTCGCGGCAGATGCGGTGAAAAAACCGGCAAAACCGCACTTGCCGCATCTGCCGCAAGTCCCCCTATACTTCCTATGGGAAAAACCGCAACCGTGCCGCAAGTGGAACGGTTATGCGGCAAACGCGGCAGATGCGTTTTTTTCACCGCATCTGCCGCGAATTACGAAAAACGCTGATGTGAAAGCACCCTAAGATAAATAGAATTTTGGGGTTCAGCGCACTGAATATAAAAACGGCGTATAAAAATTAATCTATATTCATTAAAAATTAAAACAATATTTTATTGATTTCTCGTGCTGCCATGTATTATATGAAAAACATTAAAAGCGATAAATATGTATCAAAGAGGATCCATTCAGGGAATATGTCCCATCAGGCACCGACCCTAGATGACGCAGACGATTAGCTGACAGTGTGACGTAGCCAAACCCGAGACCGCAACCCAGAAGACGCCACACCGCCGCACAGCGCGGGCCAGCGTGTCTGGCTCCTGCTCTCCCTTCTGACTTGAAGCCAGCCGCATGTACAAGACCTGGGGAAGCACTGGGTAAGTGATGAAATGGCATGCTAGCTCTTGAAAATATTACTACCAAGGCAGATTGAGTTCTTTCAGCCAGTGTTCCCTATATTAATCAGATACACAACATTACATAGAATCAACCTGAACAAGTCTCCCTTTTTTTCAGTTTCAGGTGAAAGCACCACACAGGACATTTGAACAATCTTTCTACCTTTTGCTTTTACTATGAATATGGCATCCTTCTAAAGGTTAGACCACATAAGATTAATCAACAATCTCCTGTAGGCTATTATGTTGAAGAATCACAGGAATTAAAAAACACACAATTAATCCTGACACTCTTTCCACAGATTTATACACATGGGAGGATCACTTCACTAAAGATCTACTAATTAAGATCCCCCTGGTAAATAAAAAGAAAGAGAAAAAAACAAAAAAAAACAGCTTATTTAATCTATATGTTATATTAGATTACACAGCAAGTGGCTTATAGTGTTTGATATCTGTATCTTCAGAATTAAGGACTGCATCCTCGATCCTAGGAGAATATTAGAAGGTTACATCCCTTTGTATACAGGTATCAAAGCTATATTTTTGGTTTTATACTTTATTTTCTAGCAATGTCTGCACCATTTAGGGTATAAAACTACTCCCATAGACCTTATAAGTTATATTTTCACTCGTGTTTCAGATTTTAAGTATAAACCTATCGCATACTGGGAGAACCGTAGAAAACAATACGACAGCTGACAAATAACCCCTATCCATCAGAAAGGTAGGCAACCGTCGTGCTCACCTTCTCAAAAGACATCTTCTTTATGCAGGTCTCATATATCCATTCTTACACACTAAATTTAATTTCCTATAGGATTATCAAAAGAATAATAAAAGAAAACAAACGAAGTAATCCATAGCACCTACGCCAGGACTATAGGAAAAGGCCTACAGAAAATTCTGATGTGATATATTCCCTGAATGGATCCTCTTTGATACATATTTATCGCTTTTAATGTTTTTCATATAATACATGGCAGCACGAGAAATCAATAAAATATTGTTTTAATTTTTAATGAATATAGATTAATTTTTATACGCCGTTTTTATATTCAGTGCGCTGAACCCCAAAATTCTATTTATTTTACAAATAATCAATTTTGTCTCTCTGTAACAATAAAGCTATGGAAAGAAAGAGCCGCTATTTTGGCTACTCATGACCAAGTCTAAACTGTATCAGTAACCTGGAATTAAGAAGCAACTGATTCAAGGTCACACGGTCATGTCTACGTTGGGCACCACCACAAAAGACATGTCCACTTCCCAGTCCCTTAACACTAGAAGTCCCAGGAATTTAAAGGATCCTTGGTTTTCAATGTTAAAAAGGTCAAATGACCCATCTCTGGGACTTCTAGTGTTAACAAGCATTTTTTTGAAAGTACGCAGCCAAGAGCGGTATTAAAAAACTGATTAAAAAAATTTAACCTAGGCCCTGGCAGGACTTGAGGTCGTTCAGGCCAGAATGAAGAACAGGAAGGTAATAATCTCTAACATGATCCATATCACATGCTAATCCTAATGTAGGAACAACACCTGCACTACTTCCAGGTGTATTAATCAAAGCTAGACTGGATAATAATTAGGACTATTTGTCCTCCTCCTTCACAATATAAACACAATCATCATGCAGCCCTCAATCCTACATTTTTAAAGGGCCATCTGTCGGCCCTTACTCATATGTTTGGGAGAGTCCTTTCATACATTAGGGAGGACCCGCTATCATACATTTGGGAGAGTCCTCAGGCGGCCCTCTTCCAGAAATTTTTGAGGGCCCTCCTTCACTCATACATTCATGAGGGCCCTCACTAATACATAATTTTTATTTACATAGAGCAAAACATATTCCACAGCACTTTCCAATATCAGCTACAACTTGCTCGGCAGTATTCCAGGCTTTGGCTCCTTCCTCCTCCTTCTCCGCCTCCACCATATATCCACAAAGTCATCATGTGGTCCTCACTCCTAATTTTGAGGGCCAGAAGGTGGCTGTCAACCAGAATTTTGTGAGAGCCCTCAGGTGACCCTCCACTAGAAATTTGGTAGGGGCCTCCCTCGCTCGTACATTTGGGAAGGCCCCCAGGTGGCCTGCTACCAGAAATTTTGGATGGCCATCCCTCACTTATTCATTTGGGAGCGCCGTCACGCATACATAATTTTTATTTACCGTATATAGGGTAAAACATATTCTGCAGCACTTTACAATACCAGCTACAACATGCCCGTTGGTATTCCTGGATTTGATCTCCTTCACCATATCCACAGGCTCATCATTCAGCCCTCCTAATTTTGAGAGGACCCTCAGGTGGCACTCTACGGTACCAAAAATTTTGAAGGCCCTCCCCTCACACATACATTTGGAAGGGCCTCTCCATACATTTGGGAGAGCCCTCTCTCATACACTTGGGATGATCATATCTTATACATTTGGAAGGGCCCTCAGGCACTCCTCTACCAGAAATTTTGGAAGGCCCTCTCTCTTGTTCCATGAGGGTTTCCTCCACCTCTCCCTGCAACTATATTCCTGCACCCCCCCTCCTCCAGTTCATCATCCTCATCTCAATTACCCTCCCCATAAGTCCCACACTGGAAAAACTGCATCACTGCCTCAGTGAAGCGGAAGACAAGCTGTGCTTTTACTCATATCTTTAGGTGATAAACTGCACAGTATCAGAACCTGAGTTGTTGAAAGGTCAAACAGAGCAGAATGATCTGTGGCTCTCGCCATCCGAAGCTACGATCAGCCATGTTCGTGTGTGATAATGCCCGTAACCTGGTAGTAGGTCTAAAGTTGCCTTTTTCGCCCAGACTTGCTGGATCTACTTGTAAAGGTACACAGTGTCTGTGCTCATTTCAGAGAGTAACCTATCACTGCCACCAGTCTGGCCTAGTCAAGCAATTAGTAAATAAATTCCCATGTGACAATGTTAGCAGAAGCGGTCAGAGTTCCTAGGGCAACCAATGAGGAAAGACAAGGGAGACACACACCAGGTACAACAGAGACAAGGGAAGACTATCGAAGGTCAGGGAAATTTTATTAGACCCTCCCAGCTCCCATGCCCTGATGCGCGGGATAGTCTGACAGGGAGGGAGAAGTTTATGAAGATGGCGAAGGAGTACCTAGCCAAGCATACCAGTGTTGTCCATTATTGATCTGTGCCATGCAACTATTGGGTATCTAACTTAGACACATGCAATCAACTGTTCCTCTATGATTTGATGTTGCTTCCCTGCCGCTAGTGTTTTCAACCCCACCAGATGACAGCAGCCAAACATAGAGCCAAATGAATTTTTTTTTGTCTGCTGTATTCCCATGCACCCCTTACCACCTCAAAAAAGGTATATGGTTGATGATTTATTATTTTTCTTCTCCTCCTCTTAAACCATATCAACAGAGTTATCACGTGGGCCTTGCTCCAAATTTTTTGAAAAGTCAGCAGGTGGCCCTCACTCATTAACTTTGGAGTACAGCATGTGGCCCTCACACAAAATATTTTTCAGGGCAGAAGCACAACAAATATGCTCATCCACAAGATCTTCCTGTTCCATTTTGAAGGGGTGTGCGGGACAACGCTCTTGAAGCCAGAACAATGCAAACAAGTGGTTGGTTGGATGGCAGATAATACTTCCAGTAAATTTACCAACACCAGCCTGTCTTCCACATGGTAAAGTCTCAGTAGCCAAGAGCATGGACCACCTAATCCTCAACCTGATCCTCCATCCTCTCACCATGAAGAGTTCCAGGATACAAGTGATCCCACACTCGAACACTCCAAGGAGCGAGTCTTGACGTTTCCATTTATTGATTCCGGCCTTTCGCCCTGGACATTTCAAGAGGCACATGGGGAGATCATGTGTAGTGATAGCCAAATATGTGAGCAGCCATGGTAAGAAGAAGACGATGGTGTAAATATCAATTAGAGTCTGAAGTTGTTGATGATGATGAGACAGTTGTCTCAAGTCAGAAGGAGGACCAAATTTCAGAAGTGGAAGTTGAGGTGGTAGACGATTAAGTCACTGACCCAAAAGGGAAAGTGCCATGCATAATGAGCACAACATTGCAGAGGTGGGGAGGTCCGCAACAGACAGGAGGAGGCAGTGGGTGGCTAGAGAGAGAAGGTTTACAACTGTTCCCAAGAGCAACCACATGCTGCAATGTTGGATGAAAAGGGTTAGGTGAGTTCACCAGTGTGTCTCTCTTTTAATGTAAGCACAGAAGACAGAGGGAGAGTTATTTGTAACATCTGCCATAAGCTCAGCAGAGGAAAGAGCACGAAGAACTTGAGCACCACCAGCACACTCAAGCACATGTCAGACACGCACCGCACTATGTGGGCCAAACACCTGGGTACATAACCAGTGTTTGAGGGTGAAAACACTGCCACTTTCCTAGTGCTACATGGTTCCCAATCCCTGTCCAGCAAGCAGGTATTCCTCCGGCCCTGCACCCATGCTTGCATATACACAACCAACATCAGCAATCACGTCCACTTCCTTATTCCACTTCCCTTTGCTATCCCAGACATTGGAAAGTAAGCAGAAATAATCAGCCACCTGCCCACATACACAAATACTAAGCGGCCACATTAGCAGACTTCTGGCCCTGGAAATGTTGCAGTTTCGGCTTGTGGAATCTGAGTCTTCTGCAAGCTCTTGGCAGTGGTCGTCCTTTGGTACTTGCTCCCCAGCTGCCACTATTTTTTACCCTACACAAAACAAAGTTTTGTACAATTTTAATAAAATTTTAAACACATTACAAATCTGTCACTAAATGTATGGAAAGATGCTATCCTGTTGTGGACTGTGGAATAAATGTATGCGACCAGAAGAAACACTCATTTCCATCAGATGATACTGTCAGTGTGCACTCAGCAGCACAACCGTGGGAACCTATTTGGCCACAGCCACAACCAGACATTCTCCAAATGCTGAACGTGATAGATTGGAGGGAACTTGGAGAGTATTGCATATTTTTATTACAGTAGGTACGCAGCAAAGCAAACTATTATTACAGAATAGTATGTACTGGAATTATCTTAATGGGACTGTTTGTTTGGTCTTGCAACATGTAATGTACCGCTGTCAACTCTGCCTAAATGATGGTAAAACTGTCACTATCCCTACTACAGAATAATACAGATCCTTCCATGCACTAAGAATGACAGATAGCAGAGGTATTGTGAATTACCTCTTTAAAAGGACTATGCTGGTAATATATTTGGTAGCAAGTAATGATGTAAACCTATCAACCCTGTGAAATGGCAATAAAACCGTGTCTCTACCTAATCCATAACTATTTTCTGTGAATTTAGAGACAGCAGAGGTACTGTGAATTACTCCTTTTAAAGGGATGTTTTTCGCCATCAGCCCTGCGAAATGGCGGTAAAACTGTGTCTCTACCCACTCCACAACTACTTTCCGTGAACTAAGAATGACAGATGAGGTATTGTGAATTACCCCTTTAGAGATGAACAATGATTGTTCCAACATGATAGTGCACCATGTCACAATAAAAAATTTGGTAGCAAAGTGGTTGGTGAACAAAACACTGAAATTTTGGATAGATGGCCATGAAACACCTTGGATCTTAATATTCAGAAAACGTGTAGAAAAACACAAATACAGAAATTGTGATAAACTTCAAGCAGAAATTAGACGAGACTGGATTGTTGTCAGTGAGGATTTGATCCAGAAGCTGATATCCTTCATGTCAAAGTGAATTGCAGAAGTCTCGAAAAAATAAGGGTCAACAATATTAAATATTGAATCTTAGCATAAAAATAATTTGTGAATAAAAGTTTAAAAACTTATTTATAATTCTACTTAAGTTACCTTTGAAACATCTGACTGAAGCGCCAAAAAACAATAACCAGCAAAGTTACAGTTGGTGGCAACTGTAAAGGCTAAAGTATATTTCAGCCACCAATATTTACTTTAAGGTATACAGTAGGTTGTTTAAGAAATTATTGGTAGAAAATGTAAAATGATCTGTTCCAGATACTACAAGTAAACACGATAATATCAATCCACCAACATTTTAAACCCATTTAAAGTCGCAGCATGTACAAATTACTACATAGGGAACACAGAAGTGTTAGTTTTACAATTGTTAAAAGCTCTGTGCTATTTGATTTATGATTTATGTAGAAAAAACAGATTGTACCAAATTTGGAAGTTAAGTCTTTTTCATGAGATAGGAGATAACGTCTAGATCATCGGTGGCTCCAACTGTAAGTTTGGAATATATTGCCTATCCGTAGTATTATTATTTATTTTTGAAGCACCTATAGTTTCCAGGGTGTGGTACATGTATAAAGGAGTTACATACGTATTACATATCTAAAGTGAAACCTGGATATAAACAAATGAGCAAATACCTTGCAAATACCCCTTTAGACTGTGAGCCCTCGCGGACAGGATCCCCGACCCTGCTGTACCCGTATGACTAATTGTGATATGTCATCGTTTGTCGTCGTTTGTGGTCGTCCTCGACCACCTGTTTCTGTCTACCCTCCAAATTATAAAGCGCCATGTATCCTAATGGCGCTATATAAATACCTATTAATAATAATAATAATAATAATAATAAATAAATAGTAATAATAGATGTAAGTAGCATAGGGTACTTAGTTAACTCTATTTTGATCAAAGAAGCATAAAAACCATCTCATCGGGACAAGGTGTACCGACTCAGAATGGTGACAAACTCTTGTTGTTCACCTTGTTATGTGCAAGGTCTCAGAATAGATCGGGTTAAAGCAGGACCCATGATTGACTGATAGAACACCTTCCTGTGGAATGCTATATAGACTAAATGCACAGCTGAAAAAGGGCAAAGCATGATCTGTATGTACAATGTGTATATAAAAGAAGTAAACAAACTGACAGACTGGTACAGAGGGGGAAATGAGCTAGGAGAAGGAATTACATTGCTTTTTTTCCGATTAAAAGGAGTAATATAAAGGGAATCTGTTAGCAGGTTTTTGTTGTGTTATGTGAAGACAGCATGCTGTGGAGGGTAAAACACAGAGATATGTCTCTTATCAAGCACCTTGCTGTTGTTTACTTATAATGATTGTATTTACACCAGGATCTTATTGTTGCCCAGACTGCATGAGCTACAACCTACAAATGATAATGAATCAAAGCACCATAGCTTCATCAGGTACGATCACTACCCATATCAAGGCGCAGGTCAATTCCCAGGGAGTCCATCATGGACCATTTAACCACAAAATATAAAGCAGAGGTCCCCAACACCAGGCCTCAAGGGCCGCTAACAGTGCATGTTTTCAGGATTTCCTTGGTATTGCACAGGTGCTAATGTGATCATCTGCACAGGTGATGACTAAAGCCCCTGTGCAATACTAAGGAAATCCTGAAAATCTACACTGTTGGCGGCCCTCGAGGCCTGGAATTGGGGACCCCTGATATAAAGCTTGATAAAGATCTCTGTTCGAAACGTCGCTTGTTTGGGGACAGAAATAAAGAAGATGAATTGAATAGTACCAGCCGGTAAGGCGCTGTCTTATTTATATTTTGCACATCAGCTACAACTGTCTCGTGCCTGCTAGTCCAACACGTCCCCTCCTGTGATTAGCAGCTCACTGTTTGTAGACGTTGTAAATAGAGAGCCTAGTGTGAGCGATGACAGCTTTCTGAGTTCTGCAGCATTGCTAAATCTAAAAATCTGTGTCAGGACCCCTGCACCCAGTAAACGAAGTGATCTATTTGCCTACATCATGCTGCTATGAGATAACAAGAACCTGCTGACAGACTCCTTTTAGAGTTTAAGAGCAAGTCAGCAAATGAGGTCAAGAGGGAGGAGTGTAAAAACTATGTGCAGAAATATATTTGTTTGTAGGGATTGGTGTATGGGGATAGCATACAAAAATAAGGATAAAGGAATTAATTACCTTTCTGACCACACATTTATCGTTTCCCACTTTCACACTACCTCCTCATCCCACCCTCCTGTTGTCGGAGTCCTGCAAGACTCTGTCCTGGGACCTCTACTCTTCTCCATTTATACCTTTGGCCTGGGACAACTCAAAGTCCCATGGCTTCCAGTACCACCTGTACGCTGACAACACCCAGATCTAACTCTCTGGCCCAGGCGTCACCTCCCTGCTGTCCAGAATCCCGGAGTGTCTATCAACCATATCCTCCTTCTAATCTTGCTTCCTAAAGCTCAACATGGACAAATCCAAACTCATTATCTTTCCTCCATCTCATGTATTTTCCCTACCTGATCTATCTATCACAGTTAATATCATCACGCTCTCGCATGCAACTAAAATCCACTGCCTTCGAGTAACCCGTGACTCTTCCCTGTCCTTCAAACCGCACGTCCAAACTCTCGCCACCTCCTGTCACCTACAGCTCAAAAATATTTCCAATATCCGTCCTTTCCTAAAACGTCAATCTGCTAAAATGCTTGTACACGCCCTCATCATCTCTCACCTTGACTACTGCAAAATCCTCCTCTGTGACTCCCCACTAACACTCTTGCACCTCTCCAATATGTCCTTGACTCTGCTGCTTGACTAATCCACCTCTCTCCTCGCAACTCCCCACTTCTCCCCTCTGCAAATCTCTTTATTGGCACCCAGTTCTCTAATGAATCCAGTTCAAACTACTAACACTGACCTACAAAGCCATCCATAACCTGTCCCCTCCCTATGTCTCCAAACTAATATTCCAACATCTTCCCTCATGTAATCTTCAGTTCTCCCAAGAAAATTTACTCCTCCTCTCCTCCACATTTATTCTTTACTCACCCAATCACCTCCAAGACTTCTCCCGAATATCCCGAATTGTCCCAACACGTCCGATTATCCATCATGCTTGGATCCTTCAGATGGAAGCTGAAAACCTATCTTTTCAGGAAAGCTTACAGCCTGCAATGACCAGCTGCCCCCTAACTAACACCGGAGCGGCCCCCCTCTCCACCACTACTGGAGCTGGCACCTCACCAGCACCACCAGAGCTGCCACCTCACCACCACCACCGAGGGCCATCTCCCCATCACCCCTGGAGTGGTCACCTAACCACCCCCAGAGCTGTTGCTACAGTACCACTGGAGCTGCTGCAACCCCGACCTACTGTCTCCTCCCCATTGTCCTATAGAATGTAAGCCCGTGAAACCAGGGTCCTCTCCCCCTCTGTGATGCATCCGTTTTTTCAAAAAGGCGGAATTCTGACAGATTTGCAAAAACTCAAATGTGAAAGCACCTTAGGCTGCCTTCACACTTGCAGATGCATCTGCAGCGTTTTGCAGATGCATCTGCAAGTATCAGCATGCAGACCGCGGCCCCTATGTTTATAATAGGGCGCACCGCGGTCTGAATGCTCTCATTCATTCCTATATGTGAGCCGTAAGCAGGCGTATGCCTGCTGACAGATCACACACTCCGCCCCGCACCTTGACGCAACATCTCGCGTCCATAGTGCGGGCGGGAGAGTGTGATCTGTAAGCAGGCATACGCCTGCTTACGGCTCACATATAGGAATGAATGAGAGCATTCACACCACGGCCGCGGTCTGCATGCTGATACTTGCAGATGCATCTGCAAAACGCTGCAGATGCATCTGCAAGTGTGAAGCCAGCCTTAGTGACGAGAGAGTCCAAGAAGTGTTCTCATACGTACTGTCTGAGGGGACACCACTACTCTGAGAAGACTGATCACCGCTGCTCCAGCAGCAATAAGTATATTATCACACTTTTCCCTGTCTGTCTGCAGCTTCATTATCTATCATAATCACACTGGTCCTTGTTTTGACTCACAGATCATTGTGATTATGGTAGATAGTGAAACTTCAGACAGGCAGATAAGAATGTGCTAATAAAGAAGATCCCTGTCTCCAGGAGTAGAACACTAACCTAACCTAATCAAACCCAAAGAATACAATATCTGCGAACAGCCATTTCAGGCTGTGTAGTATAGCATGTTCAACATGATGACAAAAAGAGGTTTAATAATTTATATACATAATTTATATTTTCAGTTCTTTGTAAGCTTTAAGTTTTATAATGCTTTTTTTTAGGGTCAGTGGTCCTTTAACATAGTTCCTGTAGTTTTAGGGTGTGTGCATATGATCAGGAATTGCAGCATTTTGAACACAGCGTATTGCTGCTGCGTCTAAAACACTGTGTTGTACAGTAACAGCACAGTGGATGGGATTTGTGGAAATCCTATGCTCACTGTGCTTCTCCCAATTGCAGCGTTATTTCAGCTACGGTACAGCTTGCTGGGCTTCCGCATCTCTGCAGCATGTTAATTTCATACTGTGGAGTCAAAATAGGTCACCATTGGGTGACTGCAGTGAGAAGCCGCAGATCGTGAGTACAAGGTGGCTGCGGTCTCCCTGCGTGCACCCACAGGTTCCAAAACACTGCATCCAACACACCATGCCTCCGGATCATGTGCACATACCATTATTGTCACGTTGTAGGGAATAATGATAAGGGAATGGCAGTTACGGGCAGGGTGACCAGGGAAGACTAGTCTGATCCTAGTCTAGGAACCCTGAAAGGCCCTGATCCCGAAGGTATCTCTGATGGTGAGAAGGTTCAGGCCTCCAGCTTCTCCCTAACCTTCTCCACCAGCCTTGTCCTATTCCCCCTTACCTCCCTCCACAGAACTGGGATACAGCAACTCCAAAGGAAAGGACTTCAGCAACACAAACACACAGAACTGCACAGCTTCCAGGCATAGAGTGAAACTCTATCAGCAGCACCACCTGGTGGAAGGAGAGGCTACTTAAAGGCTAGGGGGAGGGGAGTTCAGGTGAATCACACATTAACCCCTCAACCAGCAGTTGAACCTTATAGTGAATGTAGTTCTGGAGCACAACACAGGAGGCCAGGACCTTCACAATTATCAACCATGCAGCTCTTAAAGACAAAGATACACAGCAGCATTCAGCTATGTCAGCGCCAACTAAGCACGTGACACTTATGTCTCAAGTCCAAAGCACAGTTATTCTGCAACTCAAAAGTTTTCTCATTCTGTCTCCACATTCACCCGTCAAAGTTGCTGTTCACAAGCCCTCCTGTGCAGACCATACTATGAAGTTTACATGAAAAGTTATGTCTGTTGAAAGGAGATTACAATGAAATCATTATCAGGAATTTCATGGGTAGGCCTAACAGAAGTGTAGAGGACTTGTTATGAGTTTTATATGCAGCCTGAATAACATATAAGGTAGAGAACACAGGTCATTAGATTTTAGCTTCCAGTCATATGTAAGTACACAATCTCACAAGACGTTGACGTGCTGCCGCGTGCTCACATGCCAAGTGACTCAACAAGTAAGCTGAAATATTACAACTGTTAATCCTCCTGAAACAATAAGTCATTTGCTAAGGTGAAAACAAAAGTGACAAGACCACTCACCTCATCCTCTGAATCAGTCTCTGGACGCAGACAACTGCAACTACTCATCCTCGTGGACTTGCACAACTTTCAACCAAAGGAATCTTACATCAGCAGACGTGTCTGCTGTACTAGGGAGTGTGCTGCACACCTCGTCCAGGCTGGATGGGTGTGGGAGATTTGCTAATCCTGTTCAACTTGGCAACAATTGAGGAAGACTCCGCATAAAGATGAAGGGTAAACCTACGGACACAATGAGACAAGAACTTCTATAAAGTTTCTCACACCCATTTTCATGCTTATATTCGCGTTTCTTGTGCAATTTCTATTAGCAATCTCGTGCTTCAATCTAAAATTAAGCCGATGCACTACATACACTGATCTTTTTCTGAATTATTTGTGATAGCAATAATGAACAAATACCCTAAAACAAGTAAATAAATAGCAATAATGCATGCAAATAAAATAGGCACTTAGTTGATATTATTTTTATCAAAACAATCTAAAAGCCATCCCACCACGTCGAAGTGACCCATTCGGATGGCCCTGGCATATAATATTTATAACCAACCTTCCAATATTTCTAGTGACATAAAAGTGAATAAGGATTCAGTGGACCGGGGCCCAACATGGACACCCAGCAATGAGAAGCTATGCAAACGTGATGTCAAAGAAAAGCGGCCACACCCTTGTTTGCATTAACCTCAAAAAATCAATTTGAACAAAAAAAATATTAACTAGAATAAAAGTTTGTATACATGCAATGTGTAGACGCATGTTCACACTGACTATTAAACAACACCCAAGAGAAAAGCAAAAATGAGCAAATACCCTAAAAAAAGAGGTCATTCAGTCCAAACACATAGAAAAAGTAGAGACCGAGCACTAATCGCTGTACTCATGTGACTGAGGACCTTGTAGAAGTGCTCACTGTGCAAAACAGCACCGTAGTCCGTGAATCCATCACCCCCTCCCTGAGTTTATGTACCCGAAACTTGCACCATTAAAGAATTCTGCACTGACTGGTGAGTGGCAGCTTTTTTTCTTCTCTTATGTATTATGGACCCTAAAAAAAGAGAATAAGTAGCAATAGTTTGTATTGATAGTTTGAATTAGGCGCGTCTTACTCCAGAGTATGGTTGATCAAAAGTGAAGTGTTTTGACGACTTTAGCTCTATTTCTATAACCTGTTCCCTTGCAGGTGAAAACTACATTGCAAAACATCTGCAAAAACTTGGAGGATGGGTGGCAAAACCAAATAGTGCTAACACTTTAGACCCACCAAGCAAACCTAGCTAATACTTTAGACCCACCAAGCAAAATAGCAGTGAAAAATAGTTTTTTACAGGAGTGATCCTGATCTTCTAACAGCTTTCCAGCTGCAGTTCTCAATTTTACCATTCTTCGAAAAAGTGTGGCCTCATATGAAAACCCCCTTTTCATGGCTGAATCAGATCCTACTGCACGTCCCAGCTACTGCGCCCCCCTATGTCCTTTTAGATTGTAAGCTTTCGAGTAGGGCCCTCAACCCTCCTGTAACTGTTGAACTATGTATTACTTTGTATTTTCATTATTGTCTGCACATTGCCCCCTGCTCTATTGTAAAGTGCTGCTTAATATATTGGCACTATATAAATTAAATGTATTATTATATTTTTATATAGGTTATATTTTGGCCAAAAAAAGTAGCATGAGTGCAATATATATCCAATTTAATTAGTAGAACCATTCCATGTAGTTATAAGTTTTCTGTTTAGCAAACAATCCCAATGCCTTCAGTATAACTGTTAGTTATCACTTACCTGATTTAGTTGAAATCTCTCCTGACAATAGACAAAATGAAAACTGGTCAAAGTTTAT
Source organism: Allobates femoralis (assembly GCA_033576535.1). NCBI lineage: Eukaryota > Metazoa > Chordata > Amphibia > Anura > Aromobatidae > Allobates > Allobates femoralis. Next base: position 600,543,919 of record JARQOC010000003.1, on the reverse strand, counting down.
AAGAAGAACCAAGAAGGTAGGAACAACCGACAAGATAAATGCAACTGAGGAGTGTCTAGTAAGCCAGTGACATTACGGATGAAATGGATAAATTATAGGAGATGATGAAGCAAAAGGTGGAGGAGAAGATGCCTAATATAGGGTTTCACCCTAAATGAATGAGACACATAGGTAAAGTAGACACCAGCATCGGCACTACCAATGTTTGTCACAAAGTCTCCTTGTCCTTTACTCACGGTTTAGACGTTGCAGGTATGACATCCAATATGTAGTGAAGAGCACCAGCCCTATATCCTGTGCTCATCATTTCCTCAAATATGACTTCCTTGCATCACAATAATGGGCTTTTCTCCAAGTTTCCAGTCGTGTCCGTACAGGAGCAGTGTTATTTTGTCTATTGCATGGGTGTGTAGTTCAGAAATGACTGAGAGTATCTTGTAAATTTAGTGTCATAAGACAGGGCACATTATATAATGTTGGAGTTTCATAATGCCGCATACATTCAGATAGATGTTGGACCACGGTCAACTTTTCTTAGCTGAAGATATGACACTCCCACGACAATAAATTCCCCCCTCCAGCTACGAAGCTCATTCTACTTTGTCCTACCAAAAACATTTCATTTACCGTATATCAAACAATCCCAAAACATTTAACAATCAATTATTTGTTGTACTAATGAAAGCAAAACATAAAAAGCTGCATTGAGGAGTCCGGCTGTGATTGTACTAAAGCCAAATGAAATTTGCTCGAGATTTTGCTGGGTGATAAGGAATTACAAGAGAACAGAGGTCTCGGATTTATAAAGGTTTTATTCAAATCCTGTGTGCAAAGTGAAAAACTGTAAAGTACAATGTCTAATAGTCTGTAACATGGATATGAGGGACCATAGGAGTAGCCTGTAACAGAAGGCACTAAGGCATTAGATGTCTGTAACGTAGAGAAGCATGGGGTATGAGGGTGCATGGTGGGAAACCATGGGGTTATCTGGGATAGAGCTGAGGCATAAGAAGCACAAGGGGTGACATGGGGAGACATCTGTGATAGAAAGGTGACCGTAGTTAACAGTCTGTGTAAGAAGGGGGATCCCTGTCCTTTGTAGTCTAATCCATTCTGCTCCAATCAACGCTGCGGCCTGGAGGGATGAGTAAAGCACAGAACATCAGGTATACAGCAATAATCCGTTTTTACAATAATCCTTTAATACTAACATTAATCAATTCTTGGCCGTATATCACCAGAGCTGGAGATAATAACCTCCAGATGCAGACATTAAGCTCTCCTCAACCCTAGGTTCCCAGGGATGTTGACACTAACCACTTCACTGTCCTAGACCACCACAAGAGCAGATAGTAATTTGGTGTAGTGTCAAATATTGGACTACAAGACACTAGTAGGCCTGAGGAAGCAGGTGATCACATCAAACAGGTGTCTTATAGTCTTATGTTCCTAGCTCCTTTATACATATCTGGAATATGGAATGGAATAAAGCTTTGAATTGCTGAGTAATGCCTCTTGAACTCTGTAACTGAAGCTCTCCATTTACACACCCTGTTTTTCCTAATGGCTTGATTTAGGTCATCCTTCTCCTGTCTACAGCACACATTCCTAGACAATTCAGGTAATATCAAAAGGTTACAGGGCCCCCAGTTAACTGCTATAGTATGTACTGGATTCTCTTGAACTCTCTACCAGACCCATGTAAAGCATTGCTTGCTATTAAAGAGGACCTGTCACCCCCCTGGTGCTATGCTAACTGAATGCAGTACTGAATGCAGCATGTCTGCTGCTTTCAGGGAAGGGGTCCCCCATGTTTCTAGCCCCCCTGTAAGTTGTTTAAAAGACTATGTACAGATAAGGAGTCCAGAGGGACTTACTCAGTAATGAGTCATCACTCTTGCTCATACTGGCTTCCCACCAGGCTAATGACTTCTACTGCCACAGCAGACTTAAGCCCGGGTTACACATAACGATGTCCCAGCGACCCCACCAATGATGGGGTCGCTGGGACACCGTTATCTGCTTGCTGGTGAGCTGTCAAACAGGCAGACTCACCAGCGATCAGCGACCAGCGAGAACAATGGTATCCAGAGTACACATCGGTAACTAAGCAAAGCACTTCGCTTGGTTACCTGATGTTTACCCTGGTTACCATCTCCCAGCGTGTCTGTGCGGCGCTGGGAGATTGTTGGTCTCCCGCTGTCAGACACACTGATGCTGGCCATCCAGCGTGAGACCAACGATCGAAAAATGGCCCTGGCCATTTTAACAGTGATCAGCAAGCTGATTGCTGATCGTTGCAGGACGTCACACATAGCGACATCACTACGAGTCACTGCAACATCACAAGTTGCAGCGACATCGTTAACGATGTCGTACGTGTAAACCCAGCTTTACAGCATCAACTCTTTTGGCTAAAATACACCTAATCCATTACCGATTAGGTAGCAGCACATAATCTACATACCATTTGAAGGCCCATCCCCGTAAGTAATTTTATCTGCTTCAAACCATCAGTCATTTGCTATCTTACCATCAATTCTGTGAGTCACAAGGCTGCAATTAACAAATCAATGGAACTTTGAGGCCAGGGTTAGACAAGTGTATGACATCTGATGCAAGCCCATCGGATACGATATGCTAATGAACCTCAGCTCAGGCTCTTTTGCAAGCGAGAGCTGAGTGTCATGTAACTGTGATGTAATCCTGCGATCAGATCACAGGTGCAGAGTATAGGGAGAATTCATCTCTCCATCTTCTCCATTGCCTTTCTCGAATATATTGCACTGCACTCGGATGTCATCCAAGTGCATAGACATAGATGAGGCCTGACTCTACAGCTAAAATAGGTGCTCTGAAGGCAATAGTAGCTAATCAAAAAAGGTATAAACTTTTGGAGCTCAGGTGACTCCCATTCCAGGCGTTTACCTGGGTATTTCCCCTTGTTCCCATCCTCATATATTTAGATTTTTGTAACACATTTAAAGTCATGGATGCTTACACCCATATAGCATCATACACAGATACCAAGATTAGTTTATTACTGATCCTGTTCAATCATAGATATTTGTGAGTAACTGTAACAAAAGTGGCTTCAGTGTCGGTGTCCATGGGGCAGGGAGATTGGTGCATGCGGTGCACTCTCTATGTCCGGGATCCCCTGCAGTCTGCCCATCCCTTGGTTGTGCATCCACAGCATATTTGAGTTGCCCGCGGTCCTGCGCTGACCGCCCGCTCACCTGCTGTGTTTTCTGGCTCCTAGGGCCTGCGTTCCATGCACAGGTCACCTGGGAGCTTACTTAGGTAGCGTGCGTGGCACATTGAAAATATTTAAGGGGCTAGTACACACTAACCTAGAGCTACCACTCAGCATATGGCTGAGAGCCGCTAGGTACTTAAGGCACCTTCGCCCTTTGGGAGGTGCCTGAGCAACATGGTCCTTTCCTTGTAACATTGCTAGTTCTCAGGTCCCCCGTACTTGTACTTTATACTTGCATCCTTGCTCCTGCTTTGTACCTAGCTACCTTTACTCTACTCTCCTTTCAAGATTACTTGTGTGTGTCGCTACAGCCTGCACCTGCTTTGGCCTGCACCTGTCTGCTACAACCTGCTCCTGTCTGCCCAAGTGCCTACACCTATAGTGTCATGTGCACACCTGCTCCTACTACTACCACAGAGTCTTGCGACTGACCAGTCTCCGTTGTCCTGTGGTCACGTGTTATTCAAAGGCTCTTGCTCCGTATGAGCTGGCCCGCTGGTACCAGTATTCTTGGCATTTAGACCCCTTGGGGTTGCCCCTCATGATCCCTGTATAGTGGTCCTATCACTGTCCAGCTTCTTCAGGGGAGTTCAGTGTAATAACCTAGTGGGCTCACTCCTGGATGCTCGACTTCTGTGAGCATAACAGTAGCCTTGCCTATAGGCTCACATATCTCCTACCAAGTTCTTATTGAATCATTATTCTTCTAGATCCTTGATAAAGGCTTGTATAAAGTTGGAACTATTGATTCTTTCATTTTTTGAGCCTTCTTACTATAAAACCAAAGCAAAAAAACACAACAGTTTTATCATCCAAGTGCAGTGCGATGTTTCACTTGCACCCATAGTCTTGTATGGGTATGAGTGAGCTGAGACTTGCTGACAATAGCAGCATGCTACCATATTTTCCTTAGCCCAATTTCTCTAATGACATATATTACATGTTTTATTTCATTTTAATGTGTACTAATGATTTATTAAGTAAAATTAAAATGACGGTTACTCTTTAAGTGATGTTGATACTAAGTGTTGGAGTTGCAGGTAATGGATTGTCTCTCTCACGAGGGCCCGTTGTACTTCTCTTGGTGGATAGGGAGATGTTTGATCTCATCAATGTGGTCAGCAGATGGTGGATTTTGTTATACCTGCTGTGATCCAAGCACGGAATGCCTGGTAGGAACAGGTCACATAAGGTGGTCCGGAGCAAATAAGGGGAGATTAGAACATAATCTAAGAAAATAATACTTTGAAAGCAAATGTATGCTAATAATCTGTTTGTTTGGATTTTTTCTGCCAATCTCAGTCAGTTCTGCTTGTGATCTATATTCCTTTTAGCTGGATCCAGGAATAACATACAGTAGAAATATTTGGCCTCTATCATTTAGTCAGAATGTCTCCTAAATGTCCTAAAAATGCAGATTTGCTGGCAGTTCGTCCCCGTTTGTTTTTTGGCACTTACAGGAGAATTGTTACAACCTGGGTTGTTTCACAATAGTTTGTTTATGCCTGTTGTGCTATTGTCAGCCTTCATTCTGTTGATTAATAATTGGTAAGGCAACATGCATTCATTTAGTGCTAAATATATATACTTTCCATGTTCTGGTGTAATTAAAAAGTTCATTTATTTATGAAATGTCATTTATTTAATTATACTTTCCATGGTCAGCTTAATTAGAAAGTTTATTTATAAAAGAAAATTATGGTGATATCCAGGATTCGGAATCCAACCCATGCAATTAAAATGAAGACATAAACTAGCAGAACAGTTATTATAATATTAGAAGTAAATGACAAAGCTGTCAGTACTAGAGATAAGCGAATCAGACTTTAAAGTTCGCTAGTCATGCTGAGCACAGATTTTACAAACATTTTAAGTGTTCAGGGTCAGAATTTGGGTGCTTTTTAGGTATGCAAACTCCTGGACTGAGCATAGCTGTGCTTGGGTATACTCGGTGCTCAGCCCAGTATAAGCCACTTGCAGTGTTTGAATGGCTCACATTGGGGTAAAATCAGCGTTATCGGATGTAGTGTGGGGCCGCTGATGTCTGGGGAGAGCGGCGCAATCCTCGACGTGATTGCTGATCCGGGTGGTCCTGTTAGTTGCACATTTCAGTTGATCAGATCAGCTGACATGTGGGGTATGATGTGAGCTCAGCACATGAGCTCGCATCAAAAGGAGGCAGGCGGCCTTGAATATACCAGTACACCCAAGGTCGTGAAAGGATTAAAACTATATAACTGAAAATTGTGCATTTATATTCATCCCCCATAGTCAATATTTTGTAGCAGTGGCGTAACTTCAAGCCCTGGGGCCCACTATGCAGAAGTTCCAATGGGGCCCCCAATTATTGCAAATCTTTATTAGTATTAGTCTTTTTCTATGGGCCAAAGGGACTTTTGGGGCCCCCTAGGCTGCAGGGCCCGGGTGCGATCGCAACCCCTGCACCTGTTGTAGTTACGCCCCTGCTTTGTAGGACAACCTTTCTGTGGAAATACTGTTGCAAGTATTTTGGGGTATGTATTTACCAGATTTGCACATCTAGAGGCTGATGTTTTTGCCCATTCTTATTTGCTACATACAGTAGCTATAGCTCAGTGAGATTGGCTGGAGAGCATTTGTGAACAGCAATTTTCATGTCTTGTTTGGACTGTGACTGAGCCATTCAAACACCATCTGACCAGAATACTTTCTTTCACATTATATCTAGTGGACACAGCTAGCATGTGGAAGAAGGTTCTCTTGTCAGATGAGACCAAAGTAGAATATTTTGGGCTAAATGCAAAGTGCTTTGTGTGGCAGAAAATTAACACTGCACATCACTCTAAAAATACCATCCCCACTATCAAACAAGGCAAAAGCATCAGGCTGTGAGGAAGCTTTTCTTCAGCAGTGGCAGGGAAGCTGGTCAGAGTTGATGTGAAGAAGGATTGAGCTAAATACAGAGCAAACTTGAAGGAAAACCTGCTAGACGTTGCAAAAAAACTTGAAATTGGACTATAGATTCCTTCCAGCAGGACAATGACCCTAAACATACTGCCAGACCTAGAGTGGAGTGGTTTAGATGAAAGCATTTTCATATATTTGAATGGTTCAGTAAAAGTAAATCTCATTGCTGGTCACAGTCACGCTCTATCCAATCTCACTGAGCTAAAACAATTTTGTAAAGAATATTGGGTACTGTGTAATATATTCAGCAGGTAAATTAAATATTGAGCACTTTTCTAAGTAAATATATTTCTAAAGGTGTTTACTGGAGCCTTCAATAGTTTGGAAATTCGTCTTTAATCAATACCATCAGTATGTTTTCCAAAAATAAGGATACAAAGGTCTTGAGAGAGCTCACTGGTTTTACCCATCATTAGATGTTTCTTTTGTGGCTCCTTGGTGATGAGACACCTTTTTAATAGCCATCAGTTCAACCAGTTGATATTATTTTTCACAAAGTGGCAGGATTGCTTTGTAATTACTGATAGATGTCAACTAGTGTCATTATTTTCTATGCCTTTCTGAACCTCTCTTTTTTCATGTGTTTAATACTTATTCCCTGTGTCATTATTAAACATCACTAAATGTATGGACATCTATACTTTGGTATCTTTCCTTGTGTGGATTGGATGGGTTGTTACTGACATCTTGATAAATTCATGTCAATAGCTATTCAAAATTGTTGACGTGTTCAATACTTATTTCACCTGCTGTACACACAAGTCCTAAATGTAGATAAATAGAACCAAATAAAGAAATGAGTCAAAAATATTAAACTTTTTTTTTAAATGGGGAAAATGTTCCAATATTACAATGTCTGTAAGTGGCAGACATTTTCTTATTTCTCCTCTTGGATTGATCTTTTTCTTTCAATTCATAAAAAAAAAATCTGTAAAATCTGTATCTAACGATGATAGACTTTTCCATTGCTGAGATAAAAGATGACAGTTGGTGCTTTTAATATTTTATTGGAGGGAGGAGGAAGTTGAGGCAGACACAGATGTTCTGTTGCAAGTTCAGCTGTACAGATAGTTACAATCCTGCCTCGCTGGCACTGATGTTAGTTAACCTTCACTAAGGAGATGGCCGGCGGGAGCACTAGTCCCAACCGATGCACTAAAAACAACAAAAAGTAAGGAAGACAGAGGAAACAATAACACGACTTCATGCCTGCTGCCACTCTCTAAGGCAACAGATGGCTTGGCAACAGTCAGCTCTCTAGAATAGTACCTTCCACCCAGGAAACTTTCATAGGAATGAGGTTCAATCACCAGTAAGGAATGCTGGATGATGTGACCATTTAAAAGAGATGGAAGTGGTCACAGAGTAGCCTCACCTGGGTAGAGCACCTAGGAGCTTTGCTAGCAACAGAAACTGACATTAACTCCTGCACTGCCATAGGAAAGAAACATGTGTAATAGGGTCATTCCATGTCAAGTGAACCAATGATTATTACCTCTATATTTTTAATTCTTTTGAGATTTTGTTATTTGATAATAGCATGTCAGACAATGCAAAATGTGAAGAGGAAAATTTAAAAAAAAATTTTTTTTTTTTTAAATGATTTTCAAAGTTCGGAAAAAGTGTGAATTTCGCTGTTGCCTGCCTTTACGTTTCTCCTCATAACTCAGGCTAGGAATAAGATAGAGAGACAAAATAAACACCATTCTACTCAAAACTATACAGGCTTTCACCAGATATGTCACAAGAGGATCTTTGTTAATATTTTACCCATGTGATCGCAAGCGCAAAACTTTAAAACGTATTTCCGAAAAATCGGCGCGCTTTAAATATTTCAAAAACTGCCCATGTGTCTGCTTTGCTCTTAGCCACATCTGTACCAAATTTCAAGTTGGGATCGCAATGGGATCATATTTTAACATATTTTACTATTAATAGCGTCAATGGGTCATTCCATATCAAGTGATCTAAATATGAATATTTTTTTTTACCTGACGTCTTTAGATTTTTTTTTTTTTTTTCCTTTATGAAGTACTACTTTAGTTAATTACAAATTAAAAGTTTGGAATTTTTTTCTTCATCAGTTAATTTTTTACAGATTTTTAAAGTTTAAAAAAAGGGTGAATTTTGGCCTGGTATGACTTTAAATTTTTTATCTCGGGCTAGAAATAAGATAGAGAAACAAAATAAACACCATTCTACTCAGAACTGTCCAGGCTTTCACCAGATATGTCACAAGAGTATATTTGTTAATTTTAATTTTTTACCTATGCGAATGCAAACGCAACATTTTGAAACGCATTTCCGAAAAAACGTTTTAATAAAAATTTTCCAAAACTGCCCATGTGTCTTTTATGCTCTTAGCCACATCTGTACCAAATTTCAAGTTGGGATCGTGATGGGATCATATTTTAAAATATTTAACTATGGTTAATCTCATTTTTATTAAATTTTGAAAAAACATATGAAAGACATACATTCAATCTTTTAACAAAATCTTGAGACATATAAAATATACAAAAAGAGAATTCACAAAGTTATTAGTAACTTTAAGATAAGCTGCAAATTTACTTTTGCGCTTATCTCTGATGCAATATATACTACAATCTAAATGTAATTCCAAACACTCAAGTATACAACCTTTCTCAGGGTTTTGAGATGTTCTGATGTCAAGGGGACAAGCAGCCCCAGCAGAATGATTTTTATCACTTGGCCCCTTCTAACAGGTTGACCACGTAAGTGGGTCATTACCCGTTGAGGTCTAGTTGGAATAGTCTATCGACTGGTGTACCGGAGAGGAATGCCGAAATATTAATGATCTACTCACAGCTCAGAGTTTCCGATACCTGTCTAATGTTCACTAGAATTCTGAAGGTATAGGTGTAGAAAGGAAATACCTAGACTGAATGTATCAGATGGGAAGAAAAGAGAGATAGAAAAGAAGAGAGAGAGAGAAGAGAAACAAAAACCATTAGAAAAAGTTATACTGGGAAAGAAAAGCCACGTAAGAAAAAAAGAAAAAAAGGAGGGGGGGGGGACGGGTGAGGTATGGGAAGGAGAAAGGGTACTCATCCCACTGGCTCCCCATCAGCCAGAGGTCGAGCCATATTATCTGTGCTGGAAAAGATACTCCTAAATTCTGCAGAGTCGTGAAAAAGAATCCATTCAACCCAAATCCCTAAGAATTTGTTCCGAGATCCCGACGCATCAGCTGCGAGCTCCTCCATTCGATATATGTCCATCAATTCTTTGAACCAATCAAGTAGAGATGGAGCCCGGCTTGATTTCCAGAACCTCGGGATCACAGCACGAGCAGCCGAGATGCAAAAGCGGAGAATATCCCTCTTCTGTAGCCCAATAGGACCTGGAAAAATGGATAACATTGCCGATTCTGGGCAGCATTCGGCTTGTTTACCTGTTATCCGGGTGTATGCATTGAAAACCTCAGACCAGAACCGCCGGATTTCCCCACAACTCCACCAAATGTGTATCATTGTACACTTCTCTTCCCCACAGCGCCAGCAGGTATCAGGGGTTCCAGGGAACATGTTCCGGAGTGTCGTCGGGCACAAGTACCATCTAGTGAGCAGCTTATAGCTTCTTTCTTGTGCAGAACAAGCGCTAGCTAGTGAGTGAGTAAATATAAAGCATTTCTGCCAATTAGCTTCTGAAATGCTACACCTAGGGATGGGCGAATCTACTCGCTAGGACTCGTTACTCGGCGAGTAGTAAGGGACTCGCAGGACTCGGTACTCTGCGAGTTTCCCTGTGATTACTCGCACGAGTCCAATGCAAATCAATATCAATCCTAGTTTTGTCAGAAACGCTGACACTAGGATTGCCATTGTTTGCATTAGACTCCTGCGAGTAATCACTGGCTACTGTGCCAGTGATAGCAGGGAAACTCGCAGATAACTGCTGTTTCTTTGCGAGCCGAGTCCAGCTGTCTTCTCTGTGCAGCTCCAGGGTCCTAGAGCCCGCCTGCTCACAGACATGATGTAGCAGTGCTGAGATTGTTCTCAGTCTGCTCATTCCCTGTGTACAGACATGAATGTCTGTGCACAGAGATGATGTAGCAGTGCTGAGATTGTTCTCAGTCTGCTCATTCCCTGTGTACAGACATGAATGTCTGTGTACAGAGATGATGTAGCAGTGCTGAGATTGTTCTCAGTCTGCTCATTCCCTGTGTACAGACATGAATGTCTGTGCACAGAGATGATGTAGCAGAGCTGAGATTGTTCTCAGTCTGCTTATTCCCTGTGCATAGACATCTATATTTATGCACAGGGGATGTAGCAGAGAGGACATCGCGTTTTGGACTGCGTCGGACGGAAGAGGATTTTTTTAATTAAAGATGGAGTCCCTAATGGCTTTTTTTTTTATTTCTAATAAAAATTTTTCCTTGTGTTTGTGTTTTTTTTAAAACAATTTAATAGAAATTCATGGCGGTCATGTCTAATATTGGCGTGACCGCCATAAATTTCGGGCTTAGGGCCAGCTGATAATACAAAGCTGGCCCTAACCTCTTTATTACCCAGCGTGCCACCGCTACCAGGGCCGCTGGAAGAGCGGGGTTCAGCGCCAGAGGATTGCGCTTCAATGAACGCGCCATCTTCTGGGGCGGCTGCGGGCTGCAATTTGCAGCGGGGGGTGCCCAGAAAGCTTGGGCATCCCTGCGCTGCGGATTCCAGCCCCCAGCTGCTTAGCTGTACCTGGCTAGACATAGAAATTGCGCGGAGCCCCACGCATTTTTTTTTAATTATTTCATGAATTTCAGAGTCAGAGTCTCAGAGTCTCAGAGTCAGAGTCAGAATCTCAGAATTTCATGAAATAATTAAAAAAAAATGCGTGGGGCTCCGCGCAATTTCTATGTCTAGCCAGGTACAGCTAAGCAGCTGGGGGCTGGAATCCGCAGCGCAGGGATGCCCAAGCTTTCTGGGCACCCCCCGCTGGAAATTGCAGCCCGCAGCCGCCCCAGAAGATGGCGCGTTCATTGAAGCGCCATCCTCTGGCGCTGAACCCCGCTCTTCCAGCGGCCCTGGTAGCGATGGCACGCTGGGTAATAAAGAGGTTAGGGCCAGCTTTGTATTATCAGCTGGCCCTAAGCCCGAAATTTATGGCGGTCACGCCAATATTAGACATGACCGCCATGAATTTCTATTAAATTGTTTTAAAAAAAACACAACACAAGGAAAATTTTTTATTAGAATATAAAAAAAAAAGCCATTAGGGACTCCATCTTTAATTAAAAAAATCCTCTTCCGTCCGACGCAGTCCAAAACGCGATGTCCTCTCTGCTACATCCCCTGTGCATAAATATAGATGTCTATGCACAGGGAATAAGCAGACTGAGAACAATCTCAGCTCTGCTACATCATCTCTGTGCACAGACATTCATGTCTGTACACAGGGAATGAGCAGACTGAGAACAATCTCAGCACTGCTACATCAGGCAGCAGGCAGGCTCTAGGACCCTGGAGCTGGGGCAGCCAGAACACAGAGAAGACAGGATCTTATCTGTGCGAGTCAGCGATTACTTACAAAGTAAACTAGCAATGCAAATAAATGACAAAACTAGGATTGCTTCAGGCTGAAGCTTCCGAGACACATCTGCGATTTGTAAATCTCACACTACTCGCTATTACTCGCTTCCCCATTCATTAACATTGGACTCGCTAGACTCGCAACGAGTAGCGAGTCCTGGGCTCGGACTCGCTAGAGTCAAGCGATTCCGAGTAATTTAGGATTCGCCCATCACTAGCTACACCCCAATTCCCTCTCCCAAGCACGTTGGAAGTAAAGGGTGCCCTGCTCTCTCATGGACCCTAAGGCCTGGTATAGAACTGATATTTTGCGCCTCGGTGGAGCCTCCAGTTGGAATAACCTCTCCAATACGTTGGGCGTCAATCTTACCCTGCAAGAGTGGTCAGCTGAATATAAGTATGCTCTGTATTGGAGAAATTCGAATCACTTAAGAGGTCTCGTAGGTTCTTTGAGTTGTAGCTCTGCCATCGGGGGCAAACCACCACTGGACAGAGTCTGTCCTACTCGGGTGTCATCCACAATCCGCCAACATAAAAATCTCTGCCTGTCAAATCTGGGTGGGAAAGATGGGTTGGAAAAAAGGGGAGTCAAAGGGCTAAGTCTGTCGTTTAAGCGGAGGGTTTTCGTCACTAGGTGCCATACCTTCAAGGTGTTTCTGGTCATGTCTGTCAAAGGTACTAGGTCTGTGGAGTCTTTAGGGGAAATCCAAAGCAGGTGTTTCAGCGGAATCCCCAAACCCTCTTGCTCCACCCCTACCCATTTCTTGGAGGACGCATGATAATGCCAATCTAGAGCTCTAACAAGAGAGGAAGCCACAAAGTACGCTCGTATGTTGGGTAGTACAACCCCTCCTCTGGTCTTGGGCAAGAATAGGATATTTATTCGCAATCTGGACCTCTTGCCCCCTCCAGACAAATCTAAGGATCATAGATTGCATTTTGGAGAGGAAGCCTCTATCCAATAGAACAGGAACTGTCTGAAAAGTATATAAGAGTCGGGGCAAGACATCCATCTTGACTACGTTTATTCTCCCGAACCAGGATAGCTTTAATTGTCTATAGGAGGTAAATGCCGATTCCGCGTTAGTCAAACGGGGTTGATAATTTAAATTGAATATTTGTTTAAGATCTTTTGGTATAAGGACTCCCAAGTACTTAATGGCTTCTACTTTCCATTTAAATGGGAACTGTTTAGATAGATGAGAAACCAATTCTCCAGGCAAAGAAATATTGAGTGCCTCGGTTTTGGAGCAATTCACTTTAAAGTTGCTCAATTGTCCGAACCGTTCAAACTCCATTAAGACCGAAGGGATGGAGGCCAGGGGCTGGGAGATGTAAAGTAGCAGGTCATCTGCAAATAAGGCTAATTTGTGATGACTCTGTCCCAGCTTGACCCCATGGACGCATTCATTGGACCTAAGTGCAAAATATTTAACTATTATAGTGTCAATTCAAAAATCACCAAGAACACAATCAGTCATTTTTTCACAATTGCCCGTCAATAGTTTGAATTTGATATAAAGAAACATAGTCTTGTAACATCTCAAATGAAAGCTGTTACCGTTCTGAGTAAAATGATGCCTCTCCCACTTCATTATCTTATTTCTAGCCTGAGATAAAAAAAATGTAAAGTCATACCAGGCCAAAATTCACCCTTTTTTTAAACTTTAAAAATCTGTAAAAAATTAACTGATGAAGAAAAAAATTCTAAACTTTTAATTTGTAATTAACTAAAGTAGTACTTCATAAAGGAAAAAAAAAAAAAAATCTAAAGACGTCAGGTAAAAAAAAATATTCATATTTAGATCACTTGATATGGAATGACCCATTGACGCTATTACTAGTAAAATATGTTAAAATATGATCCCATTGCGATCCCAACTTGAAATTTGGTACAGATGTGGCTAAGAGCAAAGCAGACACAGGGGCAGTTTTTGAAATATTTAAAGCGCGCCGATTTTTCGGAAATGCGTTTTAAAGTTTTGCGCTTGCGATCACATGGGTAAAATATTAACAAATATCCTCTTGTGACATATCTGATGAAAGCCTGGACAGTTCTGAGTAGATTGGTGTTTATTTTGTTTCTCTATCTTATTTCTAGCCCGAGATATGATAGAAAATGTAAAGCCATACCAGCCCAAAATTCGCACTTTTTTAAAACTTTAAAAATCTGTAAAAAATTAACTGATAAAGAAAAAAATTCAAAACTTTTTTTTTGTAATTAGATAAAGTTGTTCTTCATATAGAAAAAAAATTTAAAAAATCTGAGGACGTCAGGGAAAAAAAATATTCATTTTTGGATCACTTGACATGGAATGACCCCATATAAAGTCTCCATACAGGAATGAGACTCAGGTCCCAAACTTGTCACAAGTCTCCAAGGCGAAGGAGACAAACATGAAACTTAGGTACCCATCCGTTTTGGTAGCTTCCTAGTTCGAGCACTCCTTACTGCTCTGCAAGACATGGTGTGGACTACACATGGCACAGTGAGGTGCTTGGGGTCCCATGGCAGCCAAACTTACCAGTACTATGTCCAGACACAAGTGCACAACAGGATGCAGCAGCATTTGTTTCCGTGGCCGTAACTGTCGCAAGTGCCGCAACCGCAGTTATACTGCACTTGCTGCACCTGCTGCAAGCCCCATAAACTTGCCGAAAGTGTGCCGTAAGTGCAGCTGTTAGGATCCAGACAAAACCGCCAGTGTGAAAGGGGCCTAATAACCTTTCATCAACGTGCCTACTATTAGATCAGCCAGGCTGCTCAACACCATATGTAAACCCACATCACCCAGCCACCACTGTGTAGGCTGGCCCTGCAGTGATGGCTGGGTAATGTTATAGCGTATCTGTCCTGTGGGGTCTACATATGGCACTGTGCAGGCAACCTGATTTATTGCAGGGGCATTGGTAATTGGCAGTTACCCAGACAGAGATTATGTGAATGGCACCCTAAACAAGCCAGTGTGCATTCTGAATACTAGGCAGCCACCCATGGATGGTGGGGTTGAAAGTGGTTGTTTTATTACTGTAGTATTTTGCAGTTGTGCTGCCATTGCCTTTATCTTCATGGGGGCCTGCTACATCCCTGTGGATATTTGTGTCTATAAATAGTATTGGTAAGTTTGTCTACCATTTTTTTGTGATGTTTTTATAGATTTTGGCCTTTTTATCATGAAATTGCTTGGGGTCCAATGGACTATTGTTTTGGTGTGAAGATTACATATCAGCAGCAATTGGATGGATTGGTGTGCTATTCAGCTTGTGAGGAAAGTTGCACTAACAAGACAATATGGCCAACTCTTTATAGGGGTAATGGAATTTATAGCTGGCATTATTATGGGGACATTCTGAACAATTATGGAACAGGGTTCAGTCAAGTTTCTCCATGAGCAATTTTTTTTTTCTAATGAGATGTTTTACCCACTTTAAAGCGGCCGTCACACGCAACGATTTTAAGCCCGATATCGTTTAAGCGATCTCCTTTTTGATCGCTTAAGCGATATCGTTTTGGCATCGTTGCATGTAATCAAGCGATTTTACTATGTAAAATCGCTTGATCGTGACATCGCAGATCTGAGCTCCGGAGCTCCTATCAAGCGATAAACGATGTCACGATCTGCTTCATCGTGGTGTATGACACCACGATGAACGATCTCCCAGCGGCAGAGCCTATGCTGGGAGATGGTAACTATGGTAAACGTCGGGTTACTAAGCGACGCGCGGCGCCTAGTTACCCGATGTGTACCATAGTTACCAGCGATCTCGCTGCTCCACATCGCTGGTGAGTCTGTCTGTGTGACAGCTCACCAGCGATGTGAGCGATATTGTAAGCGATCGCGCGTGCACGTGATCGCTTACAATATCGCTATAGATATCTCAGCGTGTGACGGCCGCCTAAGTTGTATCATTACTATTTGGTAATTCCAGCCCCTCGGTAGTGTGTTTGTTAGATCTGTGGTAATCTTTGCTGAGCAAACTCCTACCTCTATGACATGAACGAAACTCTGGATTCGACAACCCTTTTAAAGGGAAACCTGTTAGGTTTTTGCAACCTAATCTGAGAATGGCATAATATAGGACCGAGATCCTGATTCCAGCGATGTGTCACTTACTGGCTACTCAGTGTAGTTTTGATAAAATCACTGTTTGATCATCTGGAGATTATCATTAGCAGTCCACTTTGCCTACTGCCAAGTAGTCTGGCATATGCACAGTCTGCTAAATCTGCAACAGAGAAAACACTAATTTTATCATAATGACAGCAAGCAGCTCAGTAAATGACACATTGCTGGAATCAGGGTCTCTATTTCTACATTATGCTGCTCTCAGATGGGATGGCAAAAACCTGGTGACAGATTCCCTTTAACTAAATATTGTAATACACAATTCCATCATAATCTTTACAAAATGAGCTAAGGAATCAATCACTGATCTATGTTGTGATACCTGGACATGTTTTCCAACAATTCCATAGTTTGTTTGTTGCTGCTCCATTATATACAGTATATTTTTTTAAAGATAGTTCTATTCCTTTTTGTGGCCACAGAAAGTGAATGAATTGTTTTGACAACCCAGATTTAGGATAACAGCACCCTTGTGATCGCACTTATCATCAGACAGCTGACTCGCATCATCTGTGACCTGACAGAGAAAACATACTGGATCCCATTTATTCTGAAAAATACTAAAAAATTATAGGGGGCATTTTGCAAAATAGTTCTGAATGTTATAAATTGCATTTGGTGAGGATGTTAACGTGGAGAAAACATAAAATAATTCAAATGAGAACACTGCGACTATTATTTAAGCAAAGTATGGTAGTATTGCAAGGTTGGCACCATGGCAGCATTAATTACTCTCCATATATTCACATGCCTTATGATCCGCTTACACGCTAGACTAATGCCTGCCAAAAAATTGATATTGACGCTTTTGGACTATAAAACCCTGCTAACACTGTTGCACCTCTCCAATCTATGCTTAAAGGCCCTGTTACACGGTACGAGATCGTGAACGATATCGCTCAAACGTCACAGGGTTTGGAGTCATTCAAACGACATTGTTAGGACGTCGTTGCATGTAACACTGAGATACGACTACGATAAATCATAGGATCGTTATTTGCAGATTTGAGAACATGTGCTCAAATCAGACGATCCACGATCAGCCAACCTGCTGCATCGTTGTGTGTGACACCACAATAACGATGTTGTTAACGACTTCGCCTATTCACAAAAGTGAACAAGTAATGTTCACTGGGTTGTGCGAACGATAGCTGCTCGCTACATCGTTGGTGCGTTGTTCACGATATCTAGACGTGTGACATCTCATCAACAATCTCAAAAAGATGTCCTAACCACCGAGATCGTTGGTGATATCTTAACGACATTGAAGCGTGTAATGGCACCTTAACTCTGCTGCTCAACTAATCCATCTCTGTCCTATTCCTCCACTTCTCCCCTCTGCAAATCCCTTCACTGGCTCCCAATTCCCCAGCGTATCCAATTCAAACTCCTAACATTGACTTACAAAGCCGTCCATAATCTGTCCCTCCATATATCTCTGAACTAATCTCCCGATATCATCCAACCGGTGATCTTCGATCCTCCCAAGACCTCCCCTTTCCTCCACACTTGTACATTCTTCATCTAACCTCCTGCAAGACATTCTCTGGAATTCTGCACCCCAAAACGTCCAACTGTCCTCCACACTTGGAACCTTCAAGCGGAACCTGAAAACCCATCTCTTCAGAACAGCCTACAGCCTGCAATGACCACAGTCCCACCTCACCACTACTGGACCCGGCACTCCACCACCATTTGACCTGGCGCTGCACCACCATTGGACCTGGGGCTTCACCACCACCAGAGCAGACCCAACCTACTGTCTCTCTCCCCACCACCCTGTAGAATGTAAGTCCACAAGGGCAGGGTCCTCTCTCTCCTCTGTATCAGTCTCACTGTTAACTTGTTGTATTTTTAACTTGTTTTGTATGTAACCCTTTCTCATGTACAGCACCATGGAATCAATAGTGCTCTATAAATAAATAATAATATTTATAATAATAATACAGTCCAATATGTATGGGGGCGCCAGCCAACTAATTGTCAGGTGAGGCTGCCTTCACACCATGGTTCAATCAGGTCTGGGGCTCTCCGGGGTGAACCTGACAGCCCCGAACCCGATATTATCATAATACAGCCCTATGGGGCCGGATGGAGCTGGATGGCCGGGAGCGGAGGAGCTGCGCCGGAAAGGTGATGTATAAAATGTTTGTTATTTTGACAGGTGCCGCAGCCTGGGGGACACATAATAAGGAGGGGGGGGCTGTGTATTACTGCTGGGGGCCAGTGTAGTGCAATATGCACCGCTCCCTCCGCCGCTGATGGACGGGGGGATGCCGTGCATATTCATTACACTAATGAGGCGGCCCCACGTGACTGCCCGCGGACACTGCGGCCCCCTCCTGCCTCCTCCAGCCCCCGGTCACAGCCCCCCCCAAGCAAATATCCAGTGACTCGCGTATAAGCCGAGGGGGGGACTTTTCAGCCCAATTTTTGGGCTGAAAAACTTGGCTTATACGCGAGTATATACGGTAAAAGCACCACTTTCAGCAGTACCATGCTTCATGCTAAGGAGGTAGCTATTATGCCCTGACTGCCCCAGTACACCAGTACACCAAATAAATTACTTAAAAAAATGTATTGCCTGTATTATAATTACCCATGGTTGGTCCAATAGGTTTAATTGCAGCTCGGTCCATCCCACCTGTCCTCACCACCGACAGCCTCTTCTTCTGATTGATATCCAAATCGCACGCCTGCGTAGAGTCTTCTTATGCTCGTGCAATTGCAGTGTGCTCTGACCTACTGCGGGCAGAGCTTAAAACTCATCATTAGCAAGCGCGAGATTCACCTGTTATATAAATGATGCAGAAGACATTATCCTGAGAGCTAAAGTGAAATCTTGCGCATGAGCAGAGACCTCAGCGGTTTACGCATGCGTAGATGAGTTTCATGTTCTGCTTGCAGTAGGGCAGAGCACAGTGTGCCTGCACAAGCCAGGGAAGCATCTACACATACAAACAATTTGGATATCAATCAGAAGAAGAGGCTGATGGAAGGTAAAAGTGAACCAGGTAACAGAAAAGAGTGGAGACCAAGCGCCAGGATTGGCGCATATAATGGAGGTGCCAGTTCTTGGGCGGCAGCAGCCTACTATTTTTAGGCTGGGAAGGAACAAAGAACCATGGCCCATCCTACTCTTCGAATACCAGTCCCCAGCTGTCAACTTACCTTAGTTGGCTACCAAAAATAGGGGGGTCCCCATGTCGTTTTTTTTAAATAAAAGGAAATCTGTCAGGTCAAAAATCCATACGTAACTGCTATCATTTGCTAATTATTTCTCTAAGCTGGCTCTATTAATGTATTTCTATTATTTATATTTTATTCCTACCTTCTGCAAACTTCAAATAAAGAGAGTCATTCCATCTGTCACTCACATTGAATGATCCACTTAATTCTCTGTTGTCCACTCACCATAGGATGAATATTCATGTCACATATTCACATCACATTCCTGCTCAGGAGATCAGTAGGGGGGGCTGTATCCTCCTCTCTTCTCTCTTTGCAGCAAAACCAAGAGGTAAAATAAAACACAAAATCTGTTACAGCACAGCAGGGAATCCTGCTTACAGAAACAAATGGAGTATAGATCAAATAAGACAGACCTGCAATACCTTTCTCAACAGAACAGATGCTCCTAATGGAGACTGAAACCACACTGCACTGAGAGCAAAGGGAAGAGGGAGAAGAGAGCTGCTGAGAGGGAGTGCATAATTACATGACAGTTTATACAGCAGCCGGACTATTCTTCTGTACTTATAATGGAGAGGACTAATCCAGGAGCTCCCTGCAGGGTCTGAAAATGCTGATCACATGGAAACTACAAAGGGTAGACTAATGATGTTACATGTTTTTAAAAGGTTTGCCCAGGCCCTATTCAAATGTAATATTAGTATCATACTGAAAAATGACTTGACAGTGTCCCTTTAATCATTTATTTTGATGAAAAACACAAGGCTAAACACCCTTTAGTGTCAAATAAAAGGCGCTAAAGGGTGCAAGCTTAGGATATGTAGGAGGGTGAGACATTATATAGCTGTTTGACATGTACCGTATTTTTTGGACTATAAGACACACTTTCTTTCCCGAAATTTGGGGGAAAATGGGGGTATGTCTTATTGTCCAGATGTACGATCTGGCTATGCAGCAGGTCATTGGAGGCAGAAGCAGGCTGTAATAGTGCCTGCAGGTGACATTGTGTGCCAGCTGTTTAAGATAATTTAGTATGCACTGCTCCCCCCCGTCCATCACCTCTTAGCGCTGAAGCTGGCACTGAGAGGTGGGCGGGATGATGGACAGGGGAGTGGTGCATATTAAATCACCTTAAACAATCACCACACGTTATCACTCATTACTGCTTTAGCTGCAAGAGATCGCATGTGGATATTCACTGCTTCCTATGCGTCATCATTGGCGTGGGAGAAGCAAATATCCCAGTGGTATATATTAACTGTGTCCATTGCTCCCAGCAGCACCGTGACTTCCTCCTATGTGTTGTTGTAGTGCCAGTAGCTGACAGTGTGTGAGGAGCAGGTACATGACAATCAGGGAATGTCGCAGGTGGTCGGCCCAGACCCGTGGCCCCGGGGGACAGCCTAAAAGAAGGGGTATTTTGTATTTACAAGGGATAAGAGTCTCGAGATGCCACCTGTAGTACCTGGTGACTAGACACCAGCGTCGCCACAGTCCTCCGGTGGTACCCTGGTGGTATTGCGGCTAGGGTGGAATAGCTTCCTACAAGTGAAGCTGGGCCTCCAGGGCAGTGATGATTGTGAGGAATGGAGCATGGATTTGGCCAGATCATGGATCGACGGGACAGTCTCTGCGGATAACGGGGACAGGGGTGAAGAACGCACACACACTGCTGAATGTCTCCGTACATTTTACTGGTGGTATAGCAGGTAAAAGTCCAGACCACTGTTGGGTGACGAGGAAACACAGTTGGATCTCCACGCAAGTGGGTGTAAGGCCTCCGTGTCCTCTTTTCCCGTGTTGAAGCCCCTGCCCTGTGTAGAACTTGGCTGGCCTCCTCTACTCTTTCTTCACCTGCACTGTCAACGGGACACCTCTGATGGCTACCGTTGCTTCCCTCTCCACTGTGTCTGGCTCCCTGGACTGTGATTATGCAGATGACCGGGGGATTGGAGCCTCCCGAATTGCCGGGGTTCACTGCTGGCCATGTAGCTCTCCTGCAGACGCGGACTCCGGGGTCCAGTGCGTTGCTTGGGCGAACCTATTCTGGCTCCTCCATTCCCACTTTGCTTTCTCCTTTTCTCCTTGTCTTTTATCTTTTAAGGCTGTTCAGGGTCACCGGTTCGGGCATAACACGGCACCGATCACCAGGACGTATTCGCAGCTCTCCTAGCGTCTGCACTCTCTGACTAACTCCACCCCAGCATCAGTATTTATAGGGGATCTTGCCTAAGGGCAGCAAGTTGGGCTCCCCCTACTGTGCTGGGGTGGAAGGTGTTGGTCGTATTTGTGTACCTGCTGTGGATATTCCACTATGTTCTAGGAAGGCATGTGGTTACCTGTGAATTTAGGGCGCCACATTCCCCCCTAGGTAAGATCAGTACTCCTGGACTGAGAACATTTTCAACAGTAATAACAGGTATCATATGTACAGAGTCTCAAAAATTCAAAAGTTTACAAAAACCACTGCAAAATGGCATAAACAGGTGAAGTCCATACAGTGCTAGTCCATCCATCGCAGGCTTAAAAAGAAGTTAGTTGTCACAACCAGTCCTGTGACCATGGTCCTTTTAAGGGGGAAATAAGGGAAAAGAAGTTGTTTTGAAGAGTCTTTATAGTAGTCTCTGTAAGCTCTGCGGAAACAGGGATAAAGTTTTTCTAAAGTTCAACAAGTCTTTCAAGTAAAGTCTCTGTAGGCCTAAGGTACCATCACACGTGGCAATATTGCTAGGCAATTTCACTGGCAATTTGCTGGTTGCAGTGAAATCATGGACACATTTGCTGTGTACAAATGGAACAATGTGTCCATGATTTCACTGCAACCAGCAAATTGCCAGTGAAATTG